>CM033473.1:284689708-284754484 GCA_019447015.1 Hymenochirus boettgeri
GCCCTCCGCACAGCAAGCCAATTCCTCGGGTCAGGACTCAGCCGTGTATCTGCATCTAAGATAAAGACATACCTTGAGTGTAATGTTAACATACTGGCAGAAGAGTGAATGGTTCGAGAGGTGTTAGGAGGCATTTGTGTGAAATAAAGAAACAAGCCTAAATAGAGGTGGGGGGGTGTCGACACCAAACTGTCTGCCATGTACAATGCTGTTGTTTTAACCACCTTTACTCTGGGCGTTCTATAACACCTCCTTAGCCACTATCTATCACACCCTTACCCTGGCTTGTGATATGCTATTGGATTTTCCAGGGTACATAATTGCCACAGATTCTTGTACAAGCCTTCTGAATTGAGAAAGCCAGTCGGGATGACTAGCGAAACGTCTCAAGAATCACACATTTAAAGTCCAGTTGATCTAATTGAATACAACAGATATACCAATGACCTGGATGAATGAGAACCTCCTCACAAGGATTGAAATGTACATGCTATCTATATTTATAGATATTAGAGAAGGATTTTGCACTATTTTTTTGTGTACATTGCTTTGTTTTGTCTATATATTGATAGATATTAGAGAGGATTGACTATGTACATTGCTGTCTTAGATAGATATTAGAAAGGATACTTATCATTGTTGTTATATTAGAATTAGAGAGGATTGACTATGTACATTGCTGTCTATATGATAGATATTAGAGAAGGATTGCTATGTACATTGCTGTCTATATTGTAGAAATTGAGAAGGATTGACTATGTACATTGTGTCATATATTGATAGATATTAGCGAGAGGATTGACTTGTACATGCTGTCTATATTGATAGAAATTAGAGAGGATTGACTATGTACATTGCATATCATATTGATAGATATTAGAGAAGGATTGACTATGACATTGCTGTCTATATTGATAGACATTAGAGAAGGATTGACTATTACATTGCTTGTATATATGATAGATATTTAAAGAAGGATTGACTATGTACATTCCTGTCTATATTGATAGATATTAGAGAAGGGATGACTTGTACATCTACTGTCTGATATTGATAGAATTATAGAGAAGGATTGACTATGTACATTGCTGTCTATATTGATAGAATTAGAGAAGGATTGACTATGTACATTGCTGTCTATATTGATAGACATTAGAGAGGATTGACTAGGTATATCTGGGTATCAGTTAGATCAACTGGACTTGAAATGGAGTTTTGATGTGAAGAATGCTCTGATTTGTATGTGGGGAGGACCAAACAGCAACTGCATCAACGTATGGCCCAGCACAGAAGAGCCAATTCCTCGGGGACAATCAGCCGTGTATCTGCATCTTAGGATAAAGGACAACCTTTGAAGTTGTAATGTTAACATACTGGCGAAAGGAATGTGACTGGTTCAGAGAGGTGTGTTAAGGAGGCCATTTTATGTGAAAATAAAGAAACCAAGCCTAATAATAGGTGGGGGGGTTCGCACCAACTGTCTGCCATGTACAATGCTTTTTAAAACAACCTTACTCTGGCGTTCATATAACAACTCTTAGCCCACTATCTAATCACCCTTTAACACCTGGCTGTGATATGCTAATTGGATTTTCCAGGGTACATAATTGCCACAGATTCTTGTACAAGATCATTCTGAATTGGAGGAAAGCCAGTCGGATGACTAGCGAAAAGTCTTCAAGAAACATTTCAAGTCCAGTTGATCTAATGGAATACAACAGATATACCATGACCTGGATGAATGAGAACCTTCACAAGCGAGTGGACTATGTACATTGCGATGCTATATGATAGAATATTAGAGAAGGATGATATGTACATTGCTGTCTATTGATAATATTAGAGAAGATTGATATGTACATTCTGTCTATATTGATAGAAATTCAGAGAAGGATGACTATGTACATTGCTGTTAGATTGATAGATATAGAGAAGGATTGACTATGTACATTGCTTCTATATTGATAGATATTAGAGAAGGATTGACTATGTACATTGCTGTCTATATTGATAGAATTAGAGAAGGATTGACTATGTACATTGCTGTCTAATTGATAGATATTAGAGAAGGATTGACTAGTTACATTGCTGTCTATATTGATAGAATTAGAGAAGGATGACTATGTACATTGCTGTCTATATTAGATAGATATTAGAGAAGGAATTGACATGTACATTGCTGTTATATTGATAGATATAGAGAAGGATTGACTATGTACATTGCTTCTAATTGATAGAATTAGAGAGGATTGACTATGTACATTCCTGTCTATATGTGATAGACATTAGAGAAGGATTGACTATGTACATTGCTGTCTATATTGATAGATATTAGAGAAGATTGACTATGTACATTGCTGTCTATATTGATAGATATTAGAGAAGATTGACTATGTACATTGCTGTCTATATTGATAGACATTAGAGAAGGTTGACCATGTACATTGCTGTCTATATTAGATAGATATTAGAGAAGGATTGACTATGTACATGCTGTCTATATTGATAGATATTAAGAGAAGGATTGACTATGTACATTGCTGTCTATATGATAGATATTAGAGAAGGATTGACTATGTACATTGCTGTCATAATTGATAGAAATTAGAGAAGGATTGACTATGTACTTGTTCTTTTCGATATTAGAGAAGGAATATGGATTGCATGATGCTATATGATAGATATTAGAGAAGGATTGACTATGTACATTGCTGTCTATATTGATAGACATTAGAGAAGGATTGACTATGTACATTGCTGTCTATTTGATGATATTAGAGAAGGATTGACTATGTACATTGCTGTCTATATTGATAGAATTAGAGAGATGATGGACTATGTACATTGGTGTCTATATTGATAGAATTAAGAGAAGGATTGACTTGTACATGCTGTCTATATTGATAGATATAGAGAAGATGACTAGTACATTGTGTCTATTGATAGATTAGAAAGGATTGACTATGTACATTGCTGTCTATATGAAGAATATTAGAGAAGGATTGACTATGTACATTCTGTCTATATTGATAGATATTAGAGAAGGATTGACTATGTACATTGCTGTCTATATTGATAGATATTAGAGAGGATTGACTTGTACATTGCTGTCATATGGATAGATATTAGAGAAAATTGACTATGTACATTGTGTCTATATTGATAGAATTAGAGAAGGATTGACTATGTACATTGCTGGTCTATATGATAGAATTAGAGAAGATTGACTATGTACATGCTGTCTATTTGATAGATATAGAGAAGGATTGACTATGTACATTGCTGTCTATATTGATAGACATTAGAGAAGATTGACATGTACATTGCTGTCTATATTGATAGATATTAGAGAGGATTGACTATGAATTTGGTCTATATTGATAGAATTAGAGAAGATTGGACTATGTACATTGCTGTCTATATTGCTGATATAGAGAAGGATTGACTATGTACATTGCTGTCTATATTGATAGATATTAGAGAAGGATTGACTATGTACATTGCTGTCTATATTGATAGATAAAGAAGGATTGACTATGTACATTGCTGTCTATATTGATAGAATTAGAGAGGATTGACTATGTACATTGCTGCTATATTGATAGATATTAGAGAAGGATTGACTATGTACATGCTGTCTATATTGATAGATATTAGAGAAGGATTGACTATTGACATTGCTGTCATATTGATAGACATTAGAGAAGGATTGACTATGTACATTGCTGTCATATTGATAAATTAGAGAAGGATTGACTATGTACATTGCGTGCTATATTGATAGACATTAGAGAAGGATTGACTATGTACATGCTGTCTATATTGATAGATATAGAAAGGATTGATATGTACATGCTGTCTATATTGATAGACATTAGGAAGGATTGACTATGTACATTGTGTCTATATTGATAGAAATTAGAGAAGGATTGACTATGTACCTTGCGTCTATATTGATAGACATTAGAGAAGGATTGACTATGTACATTGCTGTCTATTATTGATGACATTAGAGAAGGATTGACTATGTACATGCGTCTCTATTGAGAAGATTAGAGAAGATTGACTATGTACATTCCTGTCTATATTGAGTAGACATTAGAGAAGGATTGACTATGTACATGTGTGTCTATATTGATAGACATTAGAGAAAGGATTGACTATGTACATTGCTGTCTATATTGATAGACATTAGAGAAGGATTGACTATGGACATTGCCTGTCTATTTGATAGACATTAGAGAAGATTGACTATGTACATTGCTGTCTGTATGATAGATATTAGAGAAGGATTGACTATGTACATTCTGTCTATATTGATAGAATGTAGGAAGCGATTGACTAGTACATTGCTGTCTATATTTGTAGACATTAGAGAGGATTGACTATGTACATGTGTGTCTATATTGATAGACATTAGAGAAGGATTGACTATGACATTGCGTTCTATTGATAGAATAGAGAAAGGATTTGACTCTGACATTGCTGTCTATATGATAGAATAGAGAAGGATTGGACATATGTACATTGATGGTCTATAGATGACATTAGAGACGATTGAGGATTGACTATGTACATTGCTGTCTATATTGATAGACATTAGAGAAAGATTGACTATGTACATTGCTGTCTATATTGATAGCCAATAGAGAAGGATTAATTTAATAAACTGGTCTTGTATGGCCTGCCTAGGACTAGAAAATCTAATCAGGTCCAAGGTCACATGAGAAGAGTTTGTTTGTTACGCTGTCCTTGTTTTAATGCAGTGATCATCTTTAAAAAGGAAGTACATTTTTTAAAAAGCTTGCTATATTTATCATATCAGCCAGCCAATAAAGCTATCATCTTTATGTTGCCATGTAATGCTTCAACTTAAAGGAAAATTAACCCCTCCTACATTCATGTCAAAATCACCCATCGTGGGAACCTAAGCTAACATCTTTCTCCCCCTGTCAGTTCCAGTCCACTTTGGCCCTCCCACCTTTAATAGACAGATAGGCCAACCAATGGGAAAGTATGTATTGCTTAAAGTATACGCTCACATAGGCAGTGCATTTACTTTTCACTAACCTTGGATTGGGGAAGCAAGCCAATAGGTAAGTATAATTTGCTGCTTTCTCGGGGTGAGGACCTGACATTTTGGTATTTATAAGTTTTGTTCCCCTTTAATAGAGTTGTTTGTTTTTTTTAAACAGCTATCCAAACTTTTCACAGTACAGACAGAATTTGCACATTAAAGCAAAATTATAAATCAACTTTTTCTGCTTGCACCACAAATCAAAAAAAATATATTTGAAAGCAGTATTGAGTTAGCTCATTGTATCAGTAAATAGTTTCGAAGAGATTAATTTAGTTGTCTTTGTCTTCCTATATTATATTCTGCCAGCCTTACAAAAAGCTATTATATGCACCAGAAACTTGATTAATAATGGAGTATTTTCCCATCCACTCTAACACCGGATTGTACTTGAAGGAATCAATATATAGAGAGGAGCAAAGTGTTTTGAAAGAATGGAAAAGAAACCAATAGATGTTTATGTAGTTTTATAGTTTTAGTTTTTAACATAGTTAAAAGATAACTGTGGTCCCCATACAAATAACATTCAAACATGCCTTAGATAATGTCTCCATCTTCTCTGGTTCTTACGTTATAGGCTTGTAAATGTACACTTACTTCTGTGTCCTGTCTAAATCTGTGACAGGCACATGATGAGCTGTGTAAAAACAACAAAACTGAAAATTTCTGAAGCAAGTTACCCTTTATTGTATAAAAAGTGGAATAGTCAATAATATAAACAAAATATTATAAACACACCCCTAATATATAGTGTTCAAATGTACAAACTGCATAATAGCAGCATAGGATATACCAATATATCAATCATCTACAGATACACGCAAATTTAGGATACACAATTCTTAAGTAAGCTTATTGGCTATTCCCCTTGTATAGTGGATATGTTTTAATTATCATTAGGGTGTTCTTTGCTTTATCCACTTGCTATTTCCTTTCTTTTCTTTTGATTATTATTTTAATGTGGTAGGAGCAGTATTTACCTAACTAACAGCACTAACGGTGATTATGCACAGTGCTGGGCTTTCTTGTGTAATTCTACACTGAGCATGTCAGAGCTCACTGATCTTGAGTTAGGGGCAGTAATTGCAGGGATTTCTTTATGGAAACATTTTACTGTACATTAAGCAGTAAAGCCATGTAACGATAAGTAAAGATGTATTTCCTGCATTAAACAGTAAAGATAATTTGACAATTACAGTGCAGACAGATGAGTGCTTTTTATTATTAACAATTTTAACAGTTCCCCAAGGGGTCTGTTAACACTTAAAATAGACGTATATCCAAAACCTAATCTGTTAATGACCCCCCCCTTATGTAATGTTACAGCCTATCTGCACCTTGGGAGCTCAGTCCTATTGAATTCAAACACAGTCAGTGAGAAGGGCCCTTTGTGAAACACACAATGGGGGGGCTCTAGTCTCCCTGTCTAAATGGTTCATGGACAGGACATCAGAATCAAACAAGGATAAAAGGGCAAGGAAAAGGGACACACGCCCTTTGTAGCCCACCGCTGTTAAAGTATCTTCCTTCCTGACCGGATCCAAACAAATGGATTAATCGCATTATCTGTCAAGAACGTGAAAATGGAACTTTCGATAGACCTCCCCTCCCCCCAGTAGAGAAGCCTGTGGTTTAAAAAAGTATGGCCAGTCATAGGCGGTCAATCATAGGGCTTGATCGACCAATACAGCTGAAATTTTAATCAACCATGCTGAAATATTGGCCATCATTTCGGACCAATAATTCCAAATGATTTTTAGGGAGAATTGGTTGAACCAAACTCGGACATGTTCTTCATACAACTGGGCAGGTGCTACCACTTTAACTCACAATTGATAGACTACTGGTAATCTGTTTCCTGGAAATATCCCGGGCAGTAATAGAACAGTGACAACATGTATCATAATAACATGTAACTGGGCTCTGAATGATTTGTTCTTCGAATAGGAAATGAAAATGTGTTTGGACCGGTAATAGAACAAATTCAATAATAGATCCAGAATTTAAAAAGAAGCAGAAGAGGAAACTAACAGAACCTGCATTAAAAGGGGTGAATATTCCAGCTGGTGCGGGATGTTTCAATGGGATCTTCTTTGCCTCGATTTGGATTTGCAAGTGATTGTGAATGATGTACATTTGAGCAGGGTTGTCTGCGGAACTAATGTCTATTAAAGGGATGGGAAGAAGCATATGCTACGCCTCAGGCGAACAAAGTCCAATAGTCCACTCTGTGTGAGTCCCCCCGCCCCCTCCACCTCTGAAACATGGGGACATCATGGTCTTTGTGCTAAATGAACCCAGTGAGGTGGAAAGAGATTCCCACCCTTCTTGCACTTTAGAATCCTGGAATAATCCGTTATGAGCTGGAATCACAGTAAAGAGGTTCATGGCACTGAATTGTTCAATGTTTATTTTAAACACGGGGAAAAAATCTTTCCAGCCTCTCTTTTTTTAGGCCTCCACTATAATAACGTCTAATCCTGTTTAAATCTTGTTAGATAGGAAGTATGGATCAGAAATGACACTGTTACCTTCTTAAAGGCTAAAGAGACAAAAAAAAAATAGAGAAATATCTGACACAATGCAGAACTGCAGATTTATACGTGAAAGAAACTTGTGTCTTTATGTAAGGAAAATCTCAATAACATGACATTTGGAGCCACATAATAATTTAGGCTACGTTAGCCTTAAGTTAATGGATCAAGGACGGTATTTATAAATAAATAAGTTAATAATTACCAATATCGATCCTTTTACTTTCCGGATCGCTATTTTATCACACACTCGTAAACTGACCCTGCAATAGTAAAATTCTGATAAGAATTGTTATTTTACAACCATGAAATTACTTTACGACTGTGTCGTAAAATAATTCCTGCAGCGCCAATGTCCCAATACCAGACTGCAACATTCCAAGTATAAACCGATACTATCGGTATTTTCAAACCATGAGAAAGGATCAATAGCACGGATCCCTTGCAGTGCTGAAGTCCTGAGTTCGATTCCACCCTTAGACACATCTGCAAGGAGTTTGTATGTTCTCCCTGTGCTTGCGTGGGTTTCCTCTGGGCACTTTGTTCCCCCACAATCATAAAGACATACTGATAGGTTGTATGTGTCATATATGTGCTTAGATTGTAAGCTCTTCTGGGCTTGATGTGAATGTATACATGTAATTGTAAAGTGTTATAGAAGAAGTTGGTGCTATATAAATACACAATAATAATAATAATAATAATAAAATAATGGTAATTATTAATATTGATCCTTAATAAATAAATACAGCCCATAGTGTACAGTAACTACACTTCTCAGCAACTGGTACTATTTCAATTGGGTAAAATGTGTCTTTTGTCTTTTACAAAATAGACAAAAATCTATAAATCTAAAACATTGTGACAACATATTGGGAGCTGCTCGGTACATGGTGCCTGGTAAACACAGCAGAATTTTGCACAATAATATTCCAGTCCAATATGCAAATCGATTTATCCAAGGGAAGCAAGCAGTGTGTGTGTGTGTGAGAGTGTGTGTGGGGGGGGGGGGGGGGGGCTTGGACTTTTCTTGTACTAGTTCCAATAGACTGTAGGAGACCAATCGGAAATGGGGTGGTGATGTCATATTTCAATGGTGGTAATGTCATATTTAACCCTGAATGTACAATACAGTGTTCCATCACATCACAAAGTTTCATTTCAGGTCCTTATTTCTCCTTTAATACATAGTGAATGCTATATATTCCCACAGGTCACAAACCTCTTGTAAGGGTTATTGGGAATCATCCCCCAAAAATGTTGTTGTTGCTTATTTAACCCCCTCCTGACCATATTCCTAATAGCTACTGCAACGTACTAGTGATGGATATGAATACAAACTATCTAGGCCTAGAATCGTTAACCCTCGAAGGCAGAGTTTGAATTCGGTAACCCTCGAATGTACCTTTCGGTAGCCTTTGAATGTTGCCTTCGATTTTGCTAACCCTTCGAATGTCATGTTTGGTAACTTTTCGAATGTTGCTTTCGATTTTGCTAACCCTTGAATGTATCATTGGGTAACCCTTGAATGTATCATTGGGTAACCCTCGAATTGGCCATAACCCTCAAATGTAGTCTGTGGAAACCCGGCAATTAGCCCGATCGTAGGGGAAGGAAGTGTTTAAATGAGTTTTAGTGTAAGTGTTCCCCAGACCATTTCCAGGTAACACAGCAATTTACAGTAAGTTAACATTGTTATTTTTTCTGTGTTTAATTCGAACTTTTCAAACTGTTTTCTCCGAATGACTTTAATGGTTCCGAACTTCCGAACTTTTACTGAATTTCACAAACAAACCAAACTTCAGGAAGTTTGCCCATCTCTACTACCTACCTATATAAAGGAATTATTTTTTCAGTTACAGCTAAAGAAATAGCTCTTGTTTGTCAAGGAGCTAGCCATACACATGGCTGATATTGAGCAGATCCCATTGGATGAAACAGGATTTGTTTACTTTACTGTAGTGAATGTGTATGGATAGGTCACAAAGCCATCAAACTACCGCCACTGGCATCAGGACCTGATTGGGGCGATGGCAGATTTCCCCATCAGATCATGAATAGCTCCCTTTATTACAATAGAGGGAGACAATAACATTGTACTGAGTTTGGCCGCATCGGAATGACTAAACGCAAAGATTGTTCCTGCGTATTTATGAAAATTGTGCCAATTTTTTCCGATCAGATTCCAATGGAATTTGCAACTGGAACCAATCAATGTGTATGCCCTACTTCTTTAATGTTTGAAAAAAAGAAACAATGAAAGTTTCCTTTCTTTCCAATCCCATTCATAGAACATTTAGAGGAACCACCATGTGGAGCAGCAAAGTCAATCTCTGGAAGCATTTTCCTTCCCCTTGGCTCCCAGCCCATTGCCATCAGAACTAATTAAAACAGAACCATGCTGGTACAAGGTTCATCCTCTGCGTTTAACAATAACGGAAAAGGAGATCAGGGGATATCTAATGAGAATCGCTCGGAAAGTCTAGATTTTTTTTCCCAAGCAATGGGCAACTGTGTCAATTATTGGAATGGCAGCTACGGGCGAACACGCAAGCTGAGAAGCTAGGGACGTTATTACACATAGTCCTGTGCAGAATAAGAAACTTGATTTATCTGCTGTTCCATTCCCCATTTACCTGACTCCGTCCTTCGGCTCACTGTCTATCTGGGACGATTTCTTTACTTTCTTCTTTTCTTTACTTTATTTGGTTGGCCTTTTTTCCAATTAGAAATAAATGGAACGGGCAAGTTTTGTTCCACCGGAGAATCTACGGAACTCATTCAAATTTCAAAAATCCAATTCAAAACTAAGTGGAAATTTTTTGACCATCATATTCGACTTTTCAATCTCGGTTTTGGAGTTTTCATTTGCAACTCTCGAAAGCAATGTTTTATATTTGGATAAGTTTGACAAGTTCTAAATCCCCCCCGGATCTGTGAATTATCCAAATTGCCAGTACCCACACAAAACCAGGTTTGATTCGAAACTGGGACTCATAACTATTCCCAATTTTCCTAACAAAGTAATAAGCTGCATTGCCTTCGCAAGTCTATTATTTAAGAAAGTAAATTTACAGGAGGAGCTGTGACCTCGTTTTTAACCTGATGTATTAATAAAGATTTAATTTGTACAAGCCCGGCTATGTGGACTCCTGACCTTCAGAGTGCATCAAGCTTTATGTGGCACAGGCCTGTTGGAACCAAGCGAGGGGTTCAGGGCAGACGGCACCCGAACCACTGACAGAAAGTGGTGAATCTGTGATTACATCAATGTACATCAGTATAAATTGTGGATTTGGAAAGTAGACCAGCTACTGATGGCAGTAAAAGCAGTGACGGGTTTGGGGCTATAGTACCCGGACCACATGTTCATACAGGTGTGTGTTAATTAGCTCCTACTGGAGTGAGCGCGTGTATGTATGTATAATTTTATTTATAAAGCACCACTTGGGTACGCAGCGCTGTACATAATAAAATACAGAGTATACAAACAAGGGGATAAGTGCAAGCCCTTATACAGATACACAAAAATCAAATACAATTTCATACATTGGTTAATACATATAAATAAATTATTGCTAAATTGATATAAGTGCAGCATGCCTTGACACGTTAGGAATGAGATCCCTGCCCCAAAGAGCTTACAATCTAAGTTATTACATTTGATCTAACTACATTTCCCACAAGTCTCGTTTAGAGACAATTACAGTGGTTTGCAAAAGTATTCGGCCCCCTTGAAGTTTTCCACATTTTGTCACATTACTGCCACAAACATGAATCAATTTTATTGGAACTAATTATAACTGGTGACATAACTATGGATTGTAACTGGTGATATAACTATGTACAGATTGTAACTGGTGATATAACCAAGTACTGATTATCACTTTTATTAATTATAACGGATGACACAAAGTACTGTTTATAAGAATATAATTCATGGCTCTTGTGTATTACAGTGGAACAAGCACTAATCACTATTGGAAAAACTTTTGCCAATTACTCTTTTATCAGCAACTGAAAGCACAAAATGTATGAAAGGTTGTAACATTTTTTGGGAAGAGTTTCAAGGGAGTTACCATTTGTTTTGCTTCCTAGTAAAGCTACACACAGTACTGTCGTTTTTCAAAGATTAGGGTACCCATAGTCCCGATCATTCTCTCTAAAAACAGTATAGGGAAAACATTTGGGACCGTCAAGTTTCCCACGACCGCAGCCAACTCCCTATACTCTAGTACTAGGGGCCGACCATGAGAGCATTCCTGGCGCAGATGTTCGTTAGGGGCCGGGAATCTCGTTCATGCGTGTACCCAGCTAAAGCCTTATTTTTACATCAAGTCTGAACGATCACATTTTTTTTTAGAGATTTTTTAAAAAATTAAAACCGACACCAAATTTTCAGATGTTTTTCTTTTTATTATTTTCCCAAAGTATTTTTGTAACTATTTAAAAAGGAAAGAAACATTTTTTATCTTTTCAGATTGGCAATAGGCAAATGGTTTCGATCTCAGTATCTCTGTCTACATTGTGCTCCAGACAAGTACTTTCCTAAAGGTCTCTACAACTACATTTATCTCCTATCTCTTCTAATAAAGCCTTCCCACTCGAAAGCACTAGACATGAAAAACAGTTACTGCCCCATACTACAGGGGGAGACAGCGAGTAGCTGCGTATGTAAGTGTACGTATTGTGGATTATTTAAAGTAAAAGTTATTCAGATAGGGTGATATTGACATTTCCAAGTGTTTTTAGCATTGACGAGAATTTCCACGCTTCTCCTCCCAGAATCCTTTGCATTCAGTTAGGCTAAGAGTTCCGTAACTGGAGTCCAAACTACTGAGGTTGTAACATGGTAGGTGAAGACGCTCTAACGATCTGCAGCCTTTTTTTTTTTCCCTCTTTAATGGTGAGCTTGACCGTGGATGATTATGGTTATGGTTATGTTTTAATCAAAAAATGTCAAGTTTGACTTGAAAAGCAAAGAATTAAGTTGAAAATGTGAAACAACAATTTGGCAAAACCATCTTGCTTCCCATAATTCAACTGGAATATTCCACTGTCCACTAGACTACAGACTGCTGACAGCAGGGTCTATGAATGTTTATTTGCAGTCTAATAAAAAAACAGAATGTTTACCTGCATGAACAATTTGATTATGAAACCAACCTTCTAATAGGTTTACTAGTTGTTACTGATTTTAATGCTTTGAATAAACAATGTAAAATGTTAACATTTAAAGGGAACAGCTGTACATACATAAAAAATACTATTTTACACGGATGGCTGCAAAAAAAAAAAAACAACCTCTCAAATCTTATTTGTAGATTTCCTGCAGTTCTTGGCCACATAAAGAGTTAAACATCACATGGATAATGTATCTAGCCCCATGTTATGAGATACGATTCCTACAAGGTGCAAAGAGGGAAGACACTTTATATCTGCTCCAGGTGTAAAGATGAAATTGAGTTTTCTTATTTCCTACATTTGTATACATTTCCCCAAGGTGCTGATTTGAACTTTACAGTGTAAAAGAAATAGTGTCCGTTAAAAGAGAGAACATATAATAATGCAGTGTGTTCCTCATTTATTAACTAAAGCCTTGAAACCAATGAGTGCTCAGTACGATATGGTAGAAGATATCGGGCTGAAAATGTTATCGTTTCCTGATTCCAGTAGGAATGCAATGATGTCATCAGCACCCTGTCCTATCCCAGTGGTGTAAGCCTGCACATTGCAGATTACCTGTTGAGACCACTGTTGATTAATACAGGGATGTCCATCCTGCGGCCCTCCAGATGTTTCGAAAACTACCAGCATTCATCCATTGCAGAAGAAACCAAGAAATGCTGGGAGTTGTAGTTTTCAAACATCTGGAGGGCCACAGGTTGGACATCCCTGGATTAATAGTTCACTTCATCAGTTTCTCACCCCTCAATGTCCAATAGGACCATAGAAAACTCAAATCTGATTCTTTCTGAAACTTCCAATACAAGATGCTTGCAGACTAATATTTTCCCTAGCTTCTCTCTATATGTACAAAATAATCAAACATTGAGGGTGTTGGGCACTGAGAACCAGCAGTGCTGGAGAATCAGCAGGACCCTTCTCCAAGACAGGGGCCAAGTAAAATCATTAACCTTTAAAATACCATAACTGTTGACAGGTTGCACTGGAACCACAGTTCCCCTTAAAAAACCAAACAACCAGAAAAGGAGGTTGCTTACAAACAGACACGGAAGTTACCATTTTGTTAAAACATAGCATAGCATGGATGCAGGGCACAAACTGAAATATGCCTGAAGAGCAGGTGCAATCTGAATAGCCAAGAGCTATTGCAATATATTAAGGAAAAAGCTTCAGATGCACTGATTAATATACATAAAAGTTCCTATGTTGTGATAGGGATACAGAGAATTAAAACAAATAAAAACAAAGGCTCATGCATTGTAATCAAAGTGACTAGAATATCTGTTGTATTCAATTAGATCAACTGGACTTAAAAGTTTAGTTTTGAAGACGTTTCGCTAGTCATCCGACCGGATCTCTCAATTTAAAGCCAGTCAGGTGACTAGTGAAAGGTCTTCAATAACTAAACTTTATGTCCAGTTTATCTAACTGAATACAACAGATAAACCATGACCTGGATAAACGACAACATTAATATGTAAAGTGCCATGGTAAAAGAGCATACATATATGTAGAAATAATGCATAAATAAGTATCTAGCGCATCACATTATCCATAGCAGCAAGATAAGGTAAAGGAAAAGTACCATGCAAACACTAGCGGATCAGTATATTCAAATAATTGCCCAGAACACCGTTGACCCCAGACGCATTTCGCCCTGAAGACTTCTACAGTGGCCGTATCTCCCTGCTATGGATAATGTGATGCGCTAGATGCTTATATATGCATTATTTCTATATATATGTATGCTCTTTCACATAGCACTTTACATATTACAGCACTTGACTGCAATGCATGAGCCACTTAGCCTTTGTTTTTAATCGTTTGTATCCCTATCACAATAAAGGATATTCCATGTATATTAGTAAATTTTTTCCCTTAATATATTACAATAGGTTTTGTTAAAGCATACTTCAATAGTAGGACAAACAGCAACCCTTTATTTTACAATGTAGAAGCACTATGGCAGCTCCTGTTGAATGCCAGTTAAATCTCAAGGATACTGTAAGTAAGTTTGCGCCCAATATAAGGGAAGTACATTTTTAAAGGCAATTTTCCCACCTACTCCATTAGTTTTGCATTCTGGTTCTTTATGTCTGTAACCATCATAAAAAAACAACACAGAACATTTAAGAGGCAGTGTTCAGAAAAAGGTAGACATTTTAAAAATCCCTTTAAAAAAAATGTATGACCAACAGCATACAATCTTAGATAACCACTTCCTCCTGGGCCACCTTAAGATTATTTTTGACTTCTAATCATTTGATTTGACATAATCACTAAAAAGAAAAGAAAAGAAACTGACCACAACATTTACATCACCAAACAGAATGAATCACATTTGGCAACACTGAATTATAGTCTTTTTGTTTGTATGGGAATAAGAGCATTTTGATTGGCTAAAAACATAATTTAACCAACACTGGGAAAAAGGACCTATGCTTACTCCAAGACCATGAAAATTGGAGACAGACAATATATTTTTGGTTATGGGGGGGCAAATTCACAGCTTCCTAATTGCACAAACTGCATTAGCAGATACCTTAGAGGACAGTCGGGGGACCTCATTCTTGCAGGTCAACACGATTAGTATTTGGTTTAGAATATTCCCATAAAGCCCTCTCAGGCCCACATCTGGTAACGGCATCCATGTTGATAACAGAAGCGTAGTACGCTTTTTCTATTCTCTCTTTCAAAATTAAAAAAATATTTCTTTTAAATACGGATAAATAAAACATTCCTATGAAATTCTGAGAATGACTTGTGAAATGTAGATGTATTTGAATCCGGTATGAAATGCAATTGGAATTTCAGTTCTAAGCAGTTGGCGGAGGGGGTGGGGTGTTTAATTCTGGGGGCTGTGAGACCTGGTTATAGCCAGCGGATATTTGGTCTGAGGAGAATTTTTCTTGTCTCGCTTGGCATTCTGCTGACTGAACGGTGACTCGGTCAAGCAGAGTCGAGCAACTAGGAGTTGCTAAGCAACCGATTCCTGACGGATGATGAAATCCCTTGCTTTACACAAAACATCCATCATCTCATAGAAAAGTTTCCCGGGATTTTAATAAATGATCCAAATTGACAACCCCCGCCCCGCCACCTCTTGTCTATGCTAAAGACCAACCATAGCTGGAGACACAGAGAACAAAAAAATAATAATATACATTATCCGGATTGCATCTTAAAGGGGCCCATGTGTGCAAATAAAGGAAAACTCAAGTGGATTGGCTATTCTGTGTGAGGCTAGATAGAGAGAGGTGGGAACAAATCACCAGTAGCCCTTTTTTATTTTCATCATTTCTGTTTCACCGCGGTGGCGTTCCGTCTAGGTGTGCGCTGTGCGGCTACTTGTGCTGTTGAATAACACAAGGTGGCTCACGGCTCGTCTCTCCCATAAAAGAGAAAGGGAAGCAATCCTAATAGACCACGTAATTCACAGAGCTGTATTGAGGGGCACTTTAATAAAAACGTAAGGACAGTCTATAAGTTGGCCTAGTTGTTGTTGGAATTTACTCGTCCGGCAGAAAAAAGAGGGGGGGGGAGGAGGAAGATGGTGAGTCGGTGGCGGCATGCTCTGGGCTAGTGAGTGTAGGAGCGGTAAACCCATCGGGTGCTGTTGCAGCATTGGGGATAGACAGGGGCTTGTCTGGCTGGGAGAATTGCCACTCTGGGAAGAGGCGGAGAGACTTGCCGCAGTGCCGGGACTTCCAGGAGTCGGAGGATTGCCACCCTGGAAGCATTTTTCCCTGTGAGCTTTTAGCATATTGGAGAAACGGAATCGCTGCCCGCAAACGTTGCAGGGATAAGGCTTCTCTCCTGTGTGTGTCCGCCGGTGTCTCTTCATGTTTGGTCGGCTGGTGAAGCTCTTGCCGCAGATCTCGCAGATGAATGGTTTCTCTCCTAGAAGAGTAGAAAGGATAGAGATGGGGCAGACACTGGTCACTGGCAAGACTTTTACACCACTGCTGAGAATTATTAGTCCCCGATTACCAAAACATTTTAATGGGCTATAAAGAACCCAACAACATGCACAGTAAATAAACAGGACAATATAGTACAGACAGCACTGAATAATGACAATGTAAAATAACCAAGGAGTTCTGTATAAACACTTGGAAACTCCTAGCAACCGATCAACCTCAAACATATTTAATGTCTTCCAGCAATAATTAATTGTTGATTGGTGGCTATGATTTAAAGGACCAGTGCACATATAAATTAAACTTAAAACTTTGTCTGTGGAATGATTAGATCTGGTTAACATGCAGTAACGGTATAGGATAGAAGTTCACACAGTAAATATGAGGCTGGTGGTCGCTGGTGTTCCATCTCTATCAGTGCTGGTTCTCTGGTTCATACGGTTATAAAAGTTAAGACTGTACAAACCTGTCAGTATCCCCAATGCAGAGTAACCCATAAAATGGCCATTTAGCCAGATGATGAAACCCATAGTTTGCAACAATAAATGAGTGTACTTCGAAACAATAATGCATAGTACAGGCTCCTACTTCCCCCAATACAGGTAACCTAATTTACAGCTTTATTAGCAGTAGGTTTTAGTACGAGCAAGACTAGGCTCCAGGAACTTGTGTTAATGGACGGCTTATTGCGATAAGTTACAGATGTGTCTGCAGCCAACCAATCATTTTTAATAATGAGGCCACATTGCAACATTCAATTTCGCTATTTTCCACTATGGAAATGCATTCAATGGCAGCAAGTGTGCGTTACCAAAACAGAAACCTATGCGCATCGGAAGTCACAGCAATTATATTGGAAATCGTATGTGCAAAAAATATTGGAAATCGTATGTGTGGTCTAGCCCTGAAAGGGTAATACTCCTTATGAAGGGAAATATGTTTTCTTGCAAACAGACATAACAGAGGACTTAAGCACATAGATGGAGTAAAAGATACTTTATAAAATAGCATTTACCTACTGTACAGATTTTTTAGGTAGTGGTCAGTGCCAGCATTTTTGTCATGCTTTCCAGGGTACCCTAAGCCATTCAAATTGTACTTTCTGGCCACTGAACTAACACGATTGGCTGAAGACTTCTAGTGGGTGGTGACCTACTGGAACAAACTCCTACAGTATTTTATTACTGGGCTTATGTGGGGAACATAACAGCCAGTGACTATAACAGTGGGTGTGCTGGTTAGAAAGGGAATGCTGGGAAATAAGGCACATACGACCCACATATTAATAAGGTAAACCGCAAGTATAGAGTGAGAGGGATGAAAAATATTTTATGTCAAAAGATCTCTGTCTTCCGATTCAATGTCGTCTGTAGGCTCCAGGTGTCCCAATGGCTCAGTGATAAACCTTGGTCATCCAGTAGTCTGTCGCCATACATAACTCCCACCAATCTCTGTCTAGGCTCCAATGCGGAGCGCCAAGTCAAAATTACAAAACAGAAACTATCATTTAAAGGTTACGCTGTTTTGATCTCATTTCTGTGTGGCCTACACATTATTCAGTGCTGAATGGTCCTAGAGGCCATTGCTAACTTGACCAATCCTTGTGGGTGACAGAGAAAGGATGTATCCGTTCAAAAGAAGGAATCTACAATAATAAAACTCCCAGCTGCCTTTGTGGTTATTACAACATGGCACATTTCATTTATAGACTTCCACTGGCCTCCATACGAAACAAGCAGGGAGATTCAATAAAAGTTCTTATCGTTTAAAATGGTGCTAATTTTGCCCCAACCAATCAGAACATATGTAACATTTGAAAGCAAACATCTGATTGGTTGAGGCAAAATTAGCACCATTTTAAACAATAGGAACTTTTACTGAATAATCCCCAAGGTGTTTTCAGGAATAAGGCGCAAGACAGAAAGATGGAGCACATCATGTATTATGAGTAGACTAAGAAGAGGGACGTGTACTTTTAGGAAACATGACATGAAACTGGGTAAGAGGGGTAGTAAAACAATATTAAATGATTGTCCTTACTTTCCTTACCGGTATGGGTCTTCATATGTTCGTCAAAATACTGCTTCATGTTGAAGTCCTTTCCGCACCACTGACACATAAATTGCTTGTGCCCAATGTGGATACTCATGTGGGACCGGAGCTGGTACTTGTACTGGAATCGTTCGTGGCAGTTCTGCGAAAAGAAGGCAAAACACTTCAGGGAAGTCTAAATAACGTCCATACACGGCTACGAGCTAGTTCAAATGATCAATCCTTGAACTATTATGAAATTGTAATAGATAACGCGATAATATAACCAGGGTGCCATAACTGCATGAAAAGTATACAATATAAGTCTTCCCTGGCTTTGATTTAAAAATCTTTCCAACTTGGAATGGCCCAATGGGAAGCTGCAGATTCCTACACCTGTGGTGAACTTGCCAGCGCTCTATTTACTACGGTGGTCATAGCTAGAGATATTTTAGAGGTTTCCTGTTCATTGTAGGCTTGCTAAATGGTTAAGGTGAGATGGAAGCTTGTCAGGCTGAATTTAAAGGTCTCACCTCACACTTGAAAGGTTTCTCCCCGGAGTGTTGGAGGGAATGGACCTTTAAGGACATGCTGCGCTTGAATGACTTGCCACAGGTCTCGCAGGTAAAGGGCATGTCCTTCGTATGAGCTGTCAATAGAGCAGAGAGAGATGGGTTATAACAGCCACAAATCACAATCAACAGTTTATCATCATCAGATCCAGTCAATTGAATTAGAATTCTGGTTAGATCATCACCTAATGCATAGTTATAGCTACATGATCATACATATCCACATGTGCACCGACATTCTACATGCCTGCAAATTCCTAGCACATGCGCAACCACGCACACATTGCCTCCCACAAAGAAACCCCATTCCATTATACACATTAATACTAAAATGTTCTTAAATCATAAATCATCTCTCCTACCCTTTGCAGCTGAACTGCATTCCTGATTCCCATTACCTTCAATGTGTCACTGGAAGTTTATCTATATATGTACGGCCTTAAAATCTACCAAGTAAAGACGGCTGCATATTATCTATATAGCAGATGGAAACAAAACTTATAACTATTTTGTTTAGGCTTTAAATTGGTTCCTGCAGATTCCTACAGGCAAAAGTTTGCACCATAACCTTTGCGTTAAAATAATCTAAATAATAATAAGAATGAATAGCTAGTACCATAATAATGTATTCATTACACAACGGGCAATCACATAGCAGCCCCTAGGGGACAGGAACCGTAAGAAGAAGCCAAAAGAGCCATTAATACACTTTACTCCACTTTCTGGAAAAAAGTTCTTATTGTTACAACAAATCTGTCAACCGCCTATAGAAAGTTCGCCAGGCAGTCCAGTTTAGATCCCTGCTCTACATCAAAACAATGTCAAATCTTTTGAAAGGAGAAATAAGGGTAAATGAAGCTAAAATAAATGGATTTTTTTTAACAGTTCTATGAGGCGGCCATGTTAAATTAGTTTATTAACTGGCAAAAATAACCTTCCTCCCCAGTTTGTGAAACTTAACTGCTAGGTCCTCGACCCGGAGGTTGCCCTATATTTCACTGGCCAATGGAAAGACAAGCTTTTGCCGGAGCATACAGTGGTTGGCAAAAGTATTCGGCCCCCTTGAAGTTTTCCACATTTTGTCACATTACTGCCACAAACATGAATCAATTTTATTGGAATTCCACGTGAAAGACCAATACAAAGTGGTGTACACATGGGAAGTGGAATGAAAATCATACACGATTCCAAACATTTTTAACTAATCAATAACTGCAAAGTGGGATGTGCGTAATTATTCAGCCCCCTTTGGTCTGAGTGCAGTCAGTTTCCCATAGACATTGCCTGATGAGTGCTAATGACTAAATAGAGTGCACCTGGGTGTCTAATGTCAGTACAAATACAGCTGCTCTGTGACAGCCTCAGAGGTCTATGAGAATCTTGGGAGCAACAACACCATAAAGTCCAAAGAACACACCAGACAGGTCAGGGATAAAGTTATTGAGAAATTTAAAGCAGGCTTAGGCTACAAAATGATTTCCAAAGCCTTGAACATCCCACGGTGCACTGTTCAAGCGATCATTCAGAAATGGAAGGAGTATGGCACAACAGTAAACCTACCAAGACAAGGCTGTCCACCTAAACTCACTGGCCGAACAAGGAGAGCGCTGATCAGAAATGCAGTCAAGAGGCCCATGGTGACTGGACGAGCTGCAGAGATCTACAGCTCAGGTGGGGGAATCTGTCCATATTACAACTATTAGTCGTGCACTGCACAAAGTTGCCCTTTATGGAAGAGTGGCAAGAAGAAAGCCATTGTTAACAGAGAAGCATAAGAAGTCCCATTTGCAGTTTGCCACAAGCCATGTGGGGGACACAGCAAACATGTGGAAGAAGGTGCTCTGGTCAGATGAGACCAAAATGGAACTTTTTGGCCAAAGTGCAAAACGCTATGTGTGGTGAAAAACTAACACTGCACATCACCCAGAACACACCATCCCCACTGACAAATGTGGTGGTGGCAGCATCATGTTCTGGGGGTGCTTCTCTTCAGCAGGGACAGGGAAGCTGGTCAGAGTTGATGGGAAGATGGATGGAGCCAAATACAGGGCAATCTTGGAAGAAACCCTCTTGGAGTCAGCAAAAGACTTGAGACTGGGGCGGAGGTTCACCTTCCAGCAGGACAACGACCCTAAACATAAAGCCAGGGCAACAATGGAATGGTTTAAAACAAAACATATCCATGTGTTAGAATGGCCCAGTCAAAGTCCAGATCTAAATCCAATGGAGAATCTGTGGCAAGATCTGAAAACTGCTGTTCACAAACGCTGTCCATCTAATCTGACTGAGCTGGAGCTGTTTTGAAGAATGGGCAAGGATTTCAGTCTCTAGATGTGCAAAGCTGGTAGAGACATACCCTAAAAGACTGGCAGCTGTAATTGCAGCAAAAGGTGGTTCTACAAAGTATTGACTCAGGGGGCTGAATAATTACGCACACCCCACTTTGCAGTTATTGATTTGTTAATGTTTGGAATCCTGTATGATTTTCGTTCCACTTATCACGTGTACACCACTTTGTATTGGTCTTTCACGTGGAATTCCAATAAAATGGATTCATGTTTGTGGCAGTAATGTGACAAAATGTGGAAAACTTCAAGGGGGCCGAATACTTTTGCCAACCACTGTATCTTCCCATTAAAACAAATCCCGAACTATGGGTGGGTTCCACAAGATGCCCAAGCACCTGCTGTAATCATTCAATATTGTGGACGTGGGTCTTTCAGTGCCACTTTTAATTGCAGCCAATAGCTGTACGCTAGCACAAACAACCCTCCAACATGCCACACAGTGCCTCTTGATGAAGTGTAACTCACCTACAAGATGTTTTCGAACATGAGCCATTGTGTAGAATTTCTTCTCACAGATGTCACAGGAGAATTTCTTCTCTGCGTACCCATGGACAATTTTATTATGTTCGTGAAGAGACCAAAGCTTCTTAAACGTCTTCCCACACGTTAAGCACTAAAAGGAACCAAACAGTGGCATTGGTGAACCGAGGCCGCTAAAGTTTATTTGCAATTTGATGTTTGCATAAAGAGAGTTAAAAGTGCATGTCCACCCACCCGTCTACTAAGCAGATCTCCCCCAAATCCGCAAAACTTTCAACACTTAACCACTTACCTTGTATGCAGCTCAATGTTCCCGCCATGTACTTGCCTTCTGGTTCTTCCAGGTAGCAGCAGTCAGTCCTGGCCATGACTGATGACATCACTGCCAATAAGTGACTGCTGTTCATCAAACCCTCTCCTTCTGTGCAAGTGAAACCTCATAAAGAGTTTTTATGGCTTTAAGGCTGGGTACACACTGAGGGATTATTTGTCCCGAGCGACCGCTCAGCTGGGACAAATGTCCGTCGGTCGTGGCTAATTTGGCCGCAGCCCCACAGGGAACCACATGATCAAACGGAATTTACAGACGCGTTCGATCCGGACGAACGAACAAGGCCGGCCGCCCCACACCAGCAGATATTTTTGGCCGACCGACCTGAAAATATCTGCTGGTGTGTACCCAGCCTTAGAGGGGACTTAGTTTCTGAACAGTGAGCTGAATACACTGGGTTAAAAAGTACTTTCAGTTTGAAGGGGGGGGGTCTGTTTAGAAATACATTTTTGGTTGAAGAGTTGACATGTCCTTTAAAAATTCCAATGCATAAGTTGGCCATGTAAAGATCATTCCTATATCTACATTTTAGTAATAACTTGGAAAATTTGCAGTCAGGTTAACGCAGCAAATTAGTGAAATGTGAAATCTATAAGTCTAACCTGAAATCCTGCACAATGTCCTGTTTTCATGGTTTCTGCTTCCTGGTTCTTCCAGTTAGTAACTGTCAGTTATGGATTTGACAGTTGACATCACAGCCAATGACTGAGTGTTAATCCCTTGTCTGTCTCTTCTGAGCATGCCCAGGCTCAGTACAGGCTCAGTACAGGTTTCTAAATTGCTCAGTTTCCATGAGGCATCCAGAAGCATAGCAGGCATACAGTAATGAATTCATAGGACAAACTATGATATATCGACATATTTTAAAGAGGCCATTCTTTCTAAAAGATGTTCTTATAAGGGTGGAGTCATCCTTTAAAACAAAAAACTGGTCAATTGTCAGTTACCTGCCTCCAACTCTGTATTTTGCACTTTATTACCTGTATTACTTACCAGATATTTAAGGATTTAAGGATTATTTATTGTCCCCATTCTGGCAGAGTAAAGCAGGGTACACACATTCCCAATAAAGGGCCAATCCCGTCAGTACCGACGGGATTGGCCCTTTATCTGAAAAGTGTATACAGCCAAAGCGATGGTTTCCGACGCATATTCCACATCGGGAACAGTCACTTCTGACGAAGAATTTCCTTTGTTCCCAGTGGGCTTCCTGTACTAAGTTATAGTGAGTCGGGTGTATGGCAGTCACAAACGTTCTCCCTATACCTTATATATACTTTATAAAGGGAGAACGATTGAGACAGTCTGTACTCCTATCTGTCATCTTTGACAGATTGTTACAGTGTGTAACCACCTTTAGCTGGCCGCTCCCTCCATGGCTGTGACTGCTGACAAAACAACCAATGATTAACTGCTGTTTCCTCTGCACATGCTCAAGCTTATAAAAAGCTCTTTGAGCAGAGGGAGGAGGCAGAAACCTTTACCAGAAAGGAATAGAACTTATCATTAAATATCTGGTAACAAATTCATGTAATAAACTGGTAAAAATAGCAGTTGGGGTTGCGAGCAGATAGTTGACAAGTCACCAGTTTTTTGTTTTAAGGGCGAACATGCACTTTAAATAAGATACCTCACCCTGGTAACTTAATAGGGTAAATTGATTGTAGCCGTATCATTGTACTTGTAGCATGCAAAAAAACGAGAAAGTATAGAAAGAACTCTTTATTTGCACTAACAATAGTTTTCTTAATAGATTAGCTTTCCGGAGCTTCCTCCCTTCTTCAGAACTTAACATCATCTGGCAACTAACTATCACATACCGGTACTACGCTTTCTCATTTTTTGTACGTTAATAGGGTAAGACATCATGGCTTATTTTCAGCATAATGATATCAATAGGATAACATCCCATGGTGATTTTCCAGCTATAGTTATTTTATACCAGAATGAACTATTAACAGAGGAAGGTTTTACAGAAATCAATCACTTGGCTCCCCTCACCAATACAGACATGTGTTAACAATCTGGAACGGTGAAGGTAAACAGAGTGTGTACCCGTATGGTTGGGAGGACGCACTTGTGCGCTCAATTTAATTTTTACTGCTTGTAGTTTGGTAGTTGTGGGTAACATTGAAATAAAAAGGATTACATAAAAATGCATAAAGCATGGGTTTTCTCCTTGCTTAAAGTCACTGATGTAGACAAGTGACTAATATAAGTGGGGCCATTTCTATATGCATGCAATTTTAATGGAAATTGTAAGGTTTGTTGCAATCTGGTTTTAGCCACATGTGTGCATGACTCTTGGTCCATTCTCATCAGTTTTGCAAAGATGAATATGACTGTTTCAGGGGACTATTGGTCGACTAATCTGATTGGCCCCAGCAAGATGTAACATCCTAACAACTGTAGCTAAGGGACCATTTTATTTTCCATTGCTAATTTTTCCCCTCCAAACCCAATGAAAGAGATTTAGCCTATGTAGAATGTGCCAGTCTGGTAACACAACGACAAAATGACAGAGAAATATCCGCAGACAGATGGGGGCCTAAAGATGCTTCTGCAGAAAAATTCTGCTAAATGAGGCAGAGAAACAGACTGTGAGCCAGAGCACGGCCATTTGTACAGAGGCCCTATTGTCCTTCACAAGCAAATTAGGGCTGTCAGTCACGGACCGAGCGCAGAGTCAAACCTTCCCTGTGTGTAGGATTGAAATAGAAAGAAATGGGCAGTTAAGGTCTTAATCCTAATTCTCTGCCTTTCATTGTACCTTCTCCTAGACATCCCCCTTCTCCAGGACCTACTACTCTATCTTTACTTCTCTCCAGGTCCTTAATATATAAAGGAAAGAATGAATATTAGCTGAATCAAATACAGGGGAATTGCAGTTGGTCCTGATTTTCTATTTGTGTGTTTTCTATTTCAATTCATATTTGGTTTTACAGGTCTATATATTGACAGTGTTCTCCCAAGGGTCTTTTAGCCAAATGGCCACCCGGCTAGAAAAAAATTCTTGAGAGAACACCTGTGATTTAATTATTAAAAATAATTAATAATAATAATTAACAAGTACAAATAGTGCACATTTAATTTTCCCCACCACCAAATTTCCCCGTCCCGGCGAGAACACCGTATCTAAGTCACTGTGGTACATTGTGTGGATTTTCTCATATGAAAAACAACAAATGAGTTTATCCACTCAAACCAGGCCCTGCCCTGAAGAGCTTACAATCAGATTACCCTCTCTCTCACATTCCCTATTAGATGTCTATAGATGTGCAGGGAGACCTCAAACTGGAGAAACCTCCTGCATGTTAGGTTAAACCCAACAGAACTATAGTGTCCTGCAAGAAACAATAAGGAGAAAACTAGGTTCTGCAGAATGACATTTTCCAGGTAAGATGAAGAAGTTCTAGTAGGACGGATGTGTCTACCGGTCTATAAAGGTGTTCATTATTATTATTATTATTACTATTCTCCAGGTATGCTTGAGAAAGTTCTAGTAGGACGGACATCTCTACCGGTCTATAAAGGTGTTCATTATTATCATTTTATTACTGATCTCCCTGAATGAATAAATAATTTCCCACAGTAGTCTTCATTTCACTAAAGGCAAATCACCTGCAGGATCAGTTTTACCATAGGGGCAAACAGAGCTAGTGTCTAGGGCACCAACTGCAAAGGGGGCTTGTGGGGACCCCGAGTAAACTTTTAACAGGACCTGATCCACTAGGGTAAAAGTGATAATGCCAGGGGTAGGTAAGCAGTAGGTGAAAGAGCAGGGATAGGGTAATATCACAACCCACCCACTGTTGTAAGCTTGGTACTCCATTCCTTGGTCCACTAGTTTTGTTTTAAGAAGAACTATATTTTAACCTTCTGAGCATGCTCAGGCTCAGTACAGACTCAGTACAGGTTTCTAAATTGCTCAGTTTCCATGAGGCATCCAGAAGCATAGCAGGCATACAGTAATGAATTCATAGGACAAACTATGATATATATCAACATATTTTAAAGGGGCCATTCTTTCTAAAAGATGTTCTCATGAGGGTGGAGTTGCCCTTTAGGTTGTCCATAAAATGGTAGAATAATTAGAGAATATTCTTCAAATAAACATCTCTATAGACCACCATGGATTAGGAGGAATCGGACCCTGTGTGCTATTGAAGGTCAGGGAAAAAAACGTAATAAATGGGAGAAGAAAAAGAGGAACTATAATGCCAACACCGCGGTGCAGATTTAGTGTCTGTCTGACTGTGGATCTGCCAATGAATGGCTGGGAACACACCAGCTGTTTATCAGGCTGACCAACAGATATTTCTGTGTATTGCTCGGTTGGCACAGAAAAAAAAAATCTGCTGGTATTTGTGGGTTCCTGTAACCAATGTTTGGTCCCCATGGTGAACAGTGATTTGTCCTGGCCGACCACTCGATAGTGGCGAACAGTCGGCCAGGACAAAAAATCTGCTTGAGTGTATCCAGCATAATAAATAGCTGGTTGCTATGAATAAACAGCGCAGGCAAAAGTTTGCACCTCTTATTACATAAGCCTATTAGTCTATAAACAGCTCAGTCTCCCCTCTGTCCTAAAGTGCCTTATGTATTGGAATATGACCCAGCGATAACGTGTGTCTTTAGTAACCAGCTGTAAACAGACATCAGTATCCAACACATGTAACTCAAGGACAAGTAAACCAACATCAAATTTTCAGCAAGGATGTTTATGCCGTCAGTTTATTAAGGCACATACCTATCAGTGGTGGGTGGGCATATTAATAGTTGAGCATAAGCACATTTTTCCTGATGTATATTCCTTTCTTAATGAATGCTATCCCAAGATATACCTGTGTGAAATATGAAAAATGATTGAAAATAGCAGACACTATTATTATTCTCATTTCCCTTAGCACAGGAAGATACAAAGTATCTTATTGGACAGCTCCTCTCTCTCTCCCTGGGTAAAGAACACTGAGCATGTCCAAGTCAGTGGTTTGGGGAAAAGGCTGGCGATGAATTGTTTTGCTCTGCAGTTTAGGGCCAACTGCATTTTAGCAAAACTTCTCATTTAAAAAATTACCACCAAAACGATGTGCTTTAGCATTTTTTTTTCTGGATGCACCCACTAATTTTAGGCCAAACCCATCCACAGATCTACTGCTCAAATTATACAGAAGACCAGGATCCCTTAATAAAAATGTGCTATATTGTTTACATGTGAAATGCTCAATTAAACTGGAAGCTAACCTTCTTTTAATGACACCCTAGGGACTGCTGAGGCAGGATTTTATAAAGACTGTCCAATTATATTGTACAGGTGTATGCCAAGATTTACACTAAAGATGGCCATACAAAAGACAATACTGATTATATGATACAGGTCCAATAAAAATGGCAGTTACCAGACACAATCTGATTACAACGCAATGAGCGTTACTGTTACCACCCAAAAAAGTAGAGCATCTTCCCCTAAATCCATCATGTGGTCAGTTAACTGCGCTGCCAAAAGGAAGTCACATGACCTGCATTGCGGTTCCCTCATGTCTCTAGGGATAGGACAAATCTTGATCACATAACCCAGACAGTTGGGGATGGCAGTGAAACAAAAAGTAGGTGAAAATTTTTTTTTTTTTTAAATTTATGTAATTATTTAGTTATTTAAAAAAAAAAAGTTGCAGGAATTTACAAAGTTTATTCGAAAACAATTTACAACAATTACGGTAGATTATTAAATAAGCATTGTGGGGTGCAATACAATATCCCTGTATTTTACAATAGGAAAGTACTGTTTGTGTATTTGAATGGCTTAGTCGAAGGATACAGAATAAGATTTTATAAATAGGCAATAAATACGCGAAAATAACGCTCGCCAACACACAGAAAGAGCGGTAACTCTTGTCAAATCGTGCGATGTAGTGTGGCCTCAGCCTTAGCACAGCTCTGTGCAATGCATTTTAAAGGGGAATGTTGTAGGAGTCTGTAAGTAGTGTAAAGACAGGCCCAAACCCATATTAAATCTACACTGTGTTACAGTGCTAAGTACCATTCCATTAAATACAAACTGTATCAGCCTGCATCATGCAGCCTTTGTTGTGTAGATATTATCAGGCCTATGCAATAAAAGTTCTTATGCTAACATCTGATTGGTTGGGGCAAAATTTGCACCATTTTTAATGATAAGAACTTTTAATACATAGGCCTGTACATGTGCTCAGGTCTTAAAGGCAAAGGTGGGAACCCTAATTGGAAGATTTTGTTTATGCAAAACTTCCCACAGTCAGCCCTCCTGCTGCATTAATTTTATAGAACATGTTTGCGTCCCTCTAACAGTGCCCCTTTAATTGGAATTCCCTCCAATAATTCCTATTAATATGTACATTTATAGAAACAACATGGTGCAGAGCTGCAGGTGGCATACCTTCCAACATTCCCCTTTAATATATACACTTCTAGAACATGGTGCAGTGCTGCAGGAGGAGGATAATATAATGACCCTGATCTTAGCACAGCTCTGTGCAATGCATTTCTTTGTGTAATACATTTCTTAGCTTAGCTCTGTAATACAGTTTGTTGTTTTTATACAGACAGCTTAGTTAAAAACACACTCTTCCTACCCTCCAACATTCCCTTTAATAAGATAAACTGATGGGAAATGCATTGCACAGAGCTGTGCTAGTTCTGCACCATGTGGTTTCTATAAAAACACACTCTCCCTACCCTCCAACATTCCCTTTAATAAGGTACACTGATGAGAAATGCATTGCACAGAGCTGTGCTAAGATCAGATTCACTTCACTATCCTCCCCCTACAGTTCTGCACCATGTGGTTCCTATAAAAAACACACTCTTCCTTCCCTCCAACATTCCCCTTTAAGAAGCTACACTTTCCACTAATATTTCTGCAGCTGACAGGGAGAGCTAGAGACCTTCACACTACGGGCCATATATATAAAGGTGTGGTATCGCCATCTTCAGTGATTGTTAATTTATGATCACTATCGGAAATCTTGTAAATGTACGATAGCAAACGTAAATCTACGACCGCCCGTAGAATATCATTATGGTAGTTAACAGCATGGTATACCACTGCCACGGTCGTACAGTAATAAAAACCTGCGGTATCGCAAGTTTTTAAATATGGCTCCTACACTTAAACAATACATTGCAGGTGAAACATACAAAGACACAGGTCTGTAACTGGGAATAGTGCAGGTTTATTGTAAAACATGCGTGCTACATGTTTCTGACCCACTTTTCCTTCCTCAAGTGCTTGAGTGGGTCTGAAACATGTAGCATGCATGTTTTGCAATAAACGTGCACTATTCACAGCTACAGACATCTGTGTCTCTGTATGTTTCACCTGCAATTTATTGTTTATATAATCGGATTTGGTGGAGTGAAAGCCGTAGGTGAGACATAAATTATTCCAGATCCGGACACCCTAGATACCCAGACCTATATACATCACACTACAACACTGCTACTAGGAAAGGGTTAATCAGCTGCACCACCAATTTGAATATTGATAATGTAATATATTCCTACACCATGGGGGTTAAGAGGTGGGAGTGGAAATCACACAGGTGCTGAAAATGTAATCAAGGTAAAAGTACTGGCAGGCAAGGGGAAATGTCAGCTTCAGATTTGGGGAACAGACAGAACCTAAAATGAGCTCATAGAGGTAAAGAAAAGCCCCTGAGTGGGATCTTCCATGCTGAGAAGGATGTTGGGGAAAGTACTTTCTAATCTAAACTTTGATTTTTTTGGGTTTAATTCTCCTTTAAGTTATAAGATAACCAAGATCAGAGTTATGCCAGCCATACACTGAACAGAGGTTACGACATTTGATCTGACACGAATGTCCATTCAGTCATAACATTGGCGCAGTGGGTGGTTTTAGACGCTTTTTTTGTGTAAAATCAATTTCTTATCACCCACTGATAGAAATGTATGCAACTCCTTTAAAGACCAAACTATAACTTGCATTTCAAAGGGAATTTTTAAAATTAAATTAAAAGCAAAACACTAATTGCTATTTAGGACACGTTGTGGCATAAGACTTGAGGATACAGTAACTGTGGTGTTTATTTAAAAACTACATTTCCCAGCATTCTCCAACAACCTGACTGTCTAGGGAAGGTTACAGTAAAGGAAAGCAATTTATCGCATTGCTACTGCAGCAAGCAGTTTCCTAGAGCGAACTCGTCCAGTCTTGTGCCCTTGGTAAAAAGACAAGACATCTTTAAATAAAGAGCAGACAGAGGGCCCTAGAGGATTGATTAGCATGGCAGCCTGAACACCGCACGCTCCCAGTCAGCCTCCTGTAACTGCGTGAACGTAATCAACAGATAAGGTCAGGGGGGCTCCTAGAATCCTGCAGAATGGAGCTTCCTAATCAGAGAGACGTGGTAAGACAGGAATTCATTGTGATTGCTGCAGGGAACACATATATCCGTTATTCCCCTTTATTCTATATAGACAGGAATTCACTGTGATAGCTGCAGGGAACACATATATCCGTTATTCTTCTTTATTCTACATAGTCAGGAATTCATTGTGAAAGCTGCAGAGAACCCACATATTCGTTATTCCCCTTTATTCTATATAGACAGGAATTCATTGTGATAGCTGCAGAGAACACATAGATCCGTTATTCCCCTTTATTCTACATAGACAGGAATTCATTGTGATCGCTGCAGGGAACACATATATCCATTATTCCCCTTTATTCTATAAAGACCGGAAGCACTAAGCTAGAAAGCAACACAACATACAGGAGAAAGGTAAACAGAACAAAGCTTGTTAACTCTAGGTACATTTTTGTAACGGACCGTTTTTAAAAATGCAAAGAGACATAGAATTTAATGGTACCCTTCACACTATTGCACTCCGATTGTGTCCATTTGGGATCCGGTCTGTTGCGTTTAAAAACACTGCACTGCATGCACCATTCCTGTCCGTTTTTTTGCATGCATTGTCTATACAAATATATAGAAAACACATTGTGGAAAAAACACAAATAGATACAAAAAACTGTCAGGAACTGACAGAATCGCACACTGTTTCTAGTGTGAATGAGCCCTAAAAAGTTCGGGCTCGAGACATGAGACATGCGCCTGCTGGAGAATCTGAAAATAGCAGGGCCACTGTAGGGCGCTGATACACTAGGGTTAAGGCTGGGTACACATGGGCCAACCCTGACTACCAATCAAAAATCTGATCTGTTGAATAGCTGCCTCTTAAAAATGCCTCTTAAAAATGGATATATTAGATATAATAATGGATATATTAGGAAATAATAAAAATGGTATTGTCCACTTGAAAAACTAACTTTTAAGCTAGGTACACACTATGCAATAATTAGCCCGACCGACCAACCGACGTTTCAGTGTTTCAGTCCGTCGGGCCGAATTATTGTATGGCGGCTTTTTGCAGCCGTGACCAATCGCCGACCGTTTGTTCGTCCAAATCGGACAGGTCAGAAAATCACAACTGATCGTGCTGTCGTCTATGGTCCACACGATCGGTCGCGCCTAACGGTCGGACGCGGCTGCTTTTGCCATGACCGACAGTCCCTCCTTCTGGCCGACCGGTCGAAAGCCCCAAACAGCCAGTCAGGAGGAGAGATTGTATAGTGTGTCCCTAGCTTTAATAGGGTAATAAAACTGGGTGTTGGGATGAGTACAGCAACCGGAACAAAACATCCACCGAGGACAAAAGTCAAACTTTTTATTGATGCAAATACACAAACATAGGTATTACACCTACAACCGCCTGACGCGTTTCATGCTATCCTTAGCACTTCCTCAGAGGCGTGGTTTGGTGACACAGAGCAGACTTAAATAGGCTGAACACCTAAATAGAAACTCCTCCCTTAAAGAGATAGAGCCTAATAATGTCCCACGCACAAGTGAAAAACACACATAGTAACAACACCCACAAACACCCGGAGCTGGGTCCACCGGGAAAGGGCTCCCCTGCGCGTGTCAGCATCCCTCCCTGTGGCCACACAGGAGGCAGAGACCTTTGGACAGGAAGACAGCCACTACTCTTCAGTTTCCTGGACATTGGACACTGACTGCAGGAGAACCATAAGGAGCAGGATTGTAAGGTAAGGATTTTTTAAAACTATACAGAGGGGCCAGCAGTTTGGAGGTGGGCCTGCCCTTTAAGAATGTATTTACATTTTAATTCTAGACAACTTGCTATCACTTTGTATTTTATAGCAGGAAAATTTTAGAGGCCTCTTATTGAGAAGCTACTACAAATCACAGCCAGAGCTAAAACCATTTCATTCATTGGTTCTCCCTTTCTTCCTGTTTCCCATGTTCCTCTGCTGCTGTTGCTTATAAGGATGTTGCCAAATATAGATTTGCAGAAGTAGAGGATCTTGGGAAGAAGAGGAGGAGCAGCACTCAAAACTACAATTGTTCCTATTCAATGGATTTCTAAAGTTAGAAATATAGCAGATAAGGTCCTCATTACACGGGGAATCGCTAAGATGTAATTCATTATTAATAAAGTTATAAGAGTTAACGTACAAAATACCATTTACTATGAAAGGGAAAGTTTTATGTAATCAACTTTACAGCTGGTTGTCTTTTTTTCTAATTAACTTTAGTTCCCCTTTACTAATACTGGAACCCAAGTAGCAGTTTCACAATTATTTTGTTATTCTGACTGGTACACACTGGCAGATTTTTCATGCCTGACTGATCCCGATCTGATAATTTGATTGGCTAGGAATCAGAAGTAAAACTTGCATCCTACCAATCACTCCAGTCCGAATTTTTATCTAAATTAGTCACTCTGGATTATCAGTCTTGCTGGTTAATTATGGCTGATCAGTTAATAATTGGTTGTGCCAGGAAAAAAAAACATTTAATTTTAAAAACAAAGACCAATAGTAATTTGTCTTGAAAAGGCAGACGAACCAATCACAACCATGTATTTTGGAGTGTGTCTTAATTGTCCATTGATCATCAATATAGGACAGAACACAGTGCCAACTAATAATAACTTCGATTTTTGTTACCCATTACCTATCATATTTCCTTTCTGAGAGACTCTAGGGATTTGTCTGGTTAGTGAGCAAGGCAACCAGGAAAGAGTTTATAATCTAGGTACTTACTTGAATATTCTTTTCACAGTCTGTCTGGTGATGCAACATAAGCTCACTTTCCAGTAAGAACCTTTTGCCACACTTGTCACAAATCCTCATGCGACTGTGGGTGACATTCATATGCTTTTCAAGGTACCACCTATTGTTGAACACTCTAGGGCACTTCTTGCATGGAAAGTTCTGCTTCTCTTCATATTTGCCTTTTTGTCCCACCCCATCCTGCCCCCCCTTTTTTTTCCTCCTTCCACCAGCTCCTCTTTGATTTCGAGTTCCTTTAGATCCTTTCCTCACCGTAGATCCCTTTTCCTCACTAGGAGATGGACTTCCCTCTGCTTGGGAACTTTCATCTTTGGCCATCTCCTCCGTCTCCTCATTGTCCTTATCATCCTCACGAGATTCTTCATTGTCATCTTCACTTTGCATTCCATCATCTTCTTCATCTTCCAGCATATCCAAGAAGTCCTCCTCCTCTTCGTCAAGGCCACCTTCCTCCTCGTTTTCATCATCGCCATCTTCCTCTGAACCTTGGTCATCCCCATCAGATCGATCTAGGACAGTGACGGGATCTGAGGAACCCTTTCCACCTTCTGTTCCCTTGGAGACATTTAGTGTCTGGTTATTTAAGTTCACTTCTACAATGATTTGCTCTCTGTTAAAAGTTTCTTGGCTTTCAATATCCTCTTCGGAATCTCCTCCTTCGATCTTACACATCCTTTGTGGATTCCTTTCCTCATCTTTGAAATACTGCTTAGGCGATGATGCATTGGGAAGGTGCCCTTTACTTACACTATCCTCTACTCTAACAGAAAAAGGATCGTTCCCTTCCCGTGCATAAATCTTTGTGGGAGGTGCATCAACCTCCTGCTTGATCTCACGGTAGAACTGCGGTGGCATTGCAGCAGGAGTAGTATCGTTCCTAGTGTCCTCAGAATCTAGAACTTCATTGGCCATTGAAAGGTTCAACGACCTGCTGTGGATTAACTCCTGACATGATGTTACAATCTCATTCATTTGCAATACAGCTGCAGCATTTAAAACGTCCTGCACGTTGCAGCCATTGACTAACAGCTTGGATGTGTAGATGAAATTGAGGATCTGCTGGAAGCCTCGAGATGTCAACGCTTCCAAGGACAGTTCAACCCTTTGAAGTTGCTTGTTCTGAGTGAAGAGGGAATGGAAGAACTGGCTGTAGGCGGCGAGAACGCCCTTATGAGCGGGAAAGGTGCTTTTCTGCTGAACCAGTACAATGTCGACATCACAGAGGTCGGGCTGAAAGAGGCGCTGCTCGTTGAGTCTGTCCATCAGACACGTGAAGTGAAGAGCCACATCTTCCACTAGAGAGTACTCCGTGGAGGGGTAGTCTGTGGTCTTCTCAACTATCAACTGCAGATAAAGAAAGAGAGATTAATTAAAATGAGGAATGCTTGTGTTTTCATATAGCTACACCTGTCCATTGTATTCTACAATTTTAAAGGGCATGTCCACAATAAACTGGTCAATTGTCATATACCTGCCCTTAACCACAACTGGTATATTAGGCACTTAATTACCTGCATTACTAACCAGATATTTAAGGAGAATTCTTGACCCATTCTGGGAGAATAAGCTGGCTCCTCCCTAAATGCAGTCAATCAAGGCTGTGACTGCTGACATCACAACCAATGATTGACTGCTGTTTCCCCTGCTGCCTCCTCTGCCCATGCTCAAGCTTATCAAAAGCTCACTGACCAGAGGGAGGAGGCAGATACCATTGCCAGAAAGTAATACAACTTATTAAATATCTGGTTACAAACTGGGGAAAACAGCAATTGGGGTTGCAGGCAGATCACGGACAAGACACCAGTTTTTTGTTTTAAAGATGCGAGCTTGCTAGTGATGTGGTTACAGGTTGATCTGTACGTCCTAAACAGCAACTAACCATATGCAGAAAAGTATAACGTCTAAACAAACTATTCCCCAAATCTGAACCTTCACTAAAGGAAGAAAAAAGGCAAAAATAAACAGTTTTTCTCTTTAACAATTTACAAACAAGTGTTACTGAAAATGGTCTACAGCTCCAAGCAAATCTGTCAGCTACTACACTGCCCCCTGCACACACAAATGAAAACTGCACCCTATTTTGGCTTTCAATAGCATCATACATAGAACACAATAGGGTTGGATTCAGAGTCAATATGTAATCTGGCCTTGTCATTAAGCAAGATCTCGGCCATAAATAAAACTGTATAGAGATCAATCACAATGTAAATTCTTGGGTAGCTGCAAACAAATCAATCTACTTAACATAAAACATGTGTTTTACATAATCCCACCACATACAGGATCAATCATTTTATCAGTGAACTTGGCACAGTAAATTAAAATAATGGGAGTTATACAAAAATCTGGAAGGCCACAGGTTTGACTTTCGTGCACTAATGCGAAACGTAGGGTTTGTATTTGCATTTGCACAAACATACATAATATTAACTGACTTTTTAACACTGTATAATAAATGTACATTCATTCCATTGCCTTGGCTCTTGGGTCTCTTCCACCTACCCAATACCCTATTCCCCAGGTTACAGTACACACTGCATTTGACCGACAGGTCACAGTACACACCTTATTTGACCGACAGGTCACAGTACACACCTTATTTGACCAACAGGTCACAGTACACACTGCATTTGACCGACAGGTTACAGTACACACCGCATTTGACCGACAGGTCACAGTACACACCGCATTTGACCAACAGGTTACAGTACACACTGCATTTGACCGACAGGTCACAATACACACTGCATTTGACCCTACAAAGTATTGACTCGGGGCTGAATAATTACGCACACCCCACTTTGCAGTTATTGATTTGTAAATGTTTGGAATCATGTATGATTTTCGTTCCACTTCTCACGTGTACACCACTTTGTATTGGTCTTTCACGTGGAATTCCAATAAAATTGATTCATGTTTGTGGCAGTAATGTGACAAAATGTTGAAAACATACTTTTGCAAACCACTGTATATATGTTAAAGATGTAAATACATCTTTAACATATATACAGTGGTTTGCAAAGGTTTTTTAACATCTCTGTTGCACACAAACCCCTGAACTTTATTTTCCCTTCCGTAGTATTACAGAATTAATAGTAGACCGTTTTTGAAAATTGAAACCCGAATTTTCGAACTTTCCGAAAATTTCAAAAATTCGAAAATCGAACTCAACAGTTTCGAACGTCTCTAGTCCCGGGTAGATTATTAGGAATATTTTTATTATATAACATTATAAGGGAATATTTTTATTATATAATATTATTAGGAATATTTTTATTATATAACATTATTAGGAATATTTTTATTATATAATATTATTAGGAATATTTTTATTATACATTATTATTAGGAATATTTTGACTACTTGCACACATCCCTAACAATGCAAAGGATGCAACCAACTCAAAATATAAAACCAAAATGATAAATAGGCAATACGTTTTTAAGAAATCACCGTCAAATCTTGTAAGTTTTTGGGCAGGGATCTCATCCCTTATGCTTGAAAGCTTGAAACATGTCTAGATATTATAAAAGTGATACTGTAACAAATTCGTCTGGGGTACTTACAGGTATGCTTTCAGGAGGAGACCTCGGACTGAAGGTTAATATACAGGAGCAGATGAGGCTGATGGGAATAGAATACTGGATGTGCTGCTGGGAACTGGCAAGGTAAGTGTCTCTGATGGAACTGGCAAGGTAAGTAACACACAGGGACTAGCAAGGTAAGTGTCTCTGCAGGCAAGGAATTTGCTGGATACAGGAGAGGTGAGTAACGGAGCCTGGGGTAGCAATAAGCTACAATCGGGCTCCGGGTCCAGAAGGATGCTGGCATTTGAATTCTCGCAACGCCCGACGTCTCCGACGCCGCCCACCCGGAATTGCAGAGCGGTGCGGGAACGGAGCGGCAGGTAAGTTCCAGACAGATATGCTTTAAAAACAAATTTAATGAGGCCCCTGTCCTGAAAAGCTTTAATTCTAAAGGTGCCCATACATCTATAAGATTTTACTTACCCGACCAAGCGATCACGCGATTTCCTTCGATCCTGCCGGAACCGCTTCTCCCGATCTTACACTCGACCACATGCGATCGCAAAATGAATGGGATTTTGTCGATCGCATTCGTCGAATATAGGATCGTGAGAAGCGGTTCCGGCTGCATCGATGAACATCGCGTGAGCGCTCGGTCGGGTAAGTAAAATCTTATAGATATATGGGCACCTTAAGTTATGTCTGCTTAAGGTGCCCATATATCCCAGCCCAATTGAGGGGCTTCACTAACTCTTACACAAACAAACAGAAGATTAAATTCCCAGATATATAGGACTTGGATTATGCCTGTCCTAAACCAGACATAAAGGTCTTATCCTTTCAACCAATAGATCCCCTACCCTCTGTTACATGAGATACCCATATGTTGAGATCTATAGTTCCAAGACCAACCTCACAGCAGCTGGCTAAATGGGAATGTAGCTATCATCAATCTCTGATCTTAAACATGTACCGTATGTCTAACCAAGCTCTATCTAGCTGTCTGTTATTCTAAAGAACATCAATCAATTGAAATTGCCTAGACACTAACCTGTTCTGCTGTCCTAAAGAGGGACATTTTCATAAAGCCCCAGAGGGCAGGTGAGGGAAAGGTAAAACACTGTACTGTCAAGTCCAGACATCATCCTTTGAACTCTTCATATGGGGGAATATGGTTTCAAAAGGTTTCACATATATTTCAGGTTAGGTAATTACTGTACAGCTTGTCTGTTACCTAAGCAGACGTTGAGATGTCTGGATCCCAAGGTTGATTGTATCAATGAACATTCAGTCCATAGGATTCCTCTCTACTAGACCAGGCAGATGAAAGTAAGGATGATGTAGGAAAAAAGAGTAAAACATTTCTGAATACAAATACTGTATTTATGTGCTTATTTACTTTAATCCACACTTGCATTGTATACAAAAGGAAGGCATTCCTATTGGAAAATTGGGATAAATTAGGTGTAGATTAGTTTTACCCGAACCTGGGTGTGGGTCAAAATTAATCTAGGTTACATAGCTATACAAGAGTTCGATTGAGGTTGAATAAAGCACATACATCATTAGTCCCACCTTAACCCTACCCTAATGTTTTTAAGCTTGTAGTACTAGGTCTTAGGTTGTACATATAAAACATGTGTATTGGAAGTGTGTATAAAGACATACTCCATCTAGTCCAACCGTTCATACCCTACCCATAGTGTCTGTACTAACAGTTAATCCAGTAACATAGTATTGGAGGTGTTGCATAAAGAAACATACAGTCCATCGTCTCCAAACCTTTTCATTACCCTACCCATCAGTCTGTATAACGTTACATAGTTAAACATAGATTGGAGTTGTATACAGACCCATACGGCCATCTAATCCAACCTTTATACCCTACCCACTAATGTCTGGTATAAACACATTTATTAACATAGTAATTGAGGTGTATAAAGACATACATCATTCTAGTCCAACCATGTATACCCTACCCAAAGTCTGTTTAACCATTTACATAGTACATAGTATTGGAGTTTGTATACAAGACATACTCCATCTAATCCACCTTTTTCACCCTACATAATATCGTATACAGTTACATAGTAACGTAGTGAATGAAGGTGTAAAGACATACTCCATCTAGTCCACGTTATACCCTACCCATAAGGTCTGTCTAACAGTTACATAACATGTATTGGAGGTTTATAAAGACTACTCATCTAGTCCAACCTTTAGTACCCTTACCCATAATGTCTTGTATAACAGTTTACATAGTGCAAAGTATTGGAGGGTTGTATAAAGTACATCATCCATCTAACACCTTTACCCTACTCATAAGTGCTGATATACAAGTTACATCGTAACATTTATAGATAGGTTGTAAAAGACATAGTGCCATCTAGTATCACACCTTTTATCCTACCATGTAATGTCTAACAGTTAACAGTACATGATATGGAGGTTGTGATAAATGCATATGTCCTCTTCCAACCTTTTTACCCTCACCACAATGTCGTATAACTAGTTACATATATACCAAGTATGTGAGGTTGTATAAAGGACATACATCTATCTAGTATCACCTTTGATTATACCCTACACATACATGGTTGTCTAACAGATTAACATAGCACCATGAGTATTGGAGAGTTGTATAAAGACATAGTCCCATCAGTCCAACCTTCTACCCTACCCATAAGTCTGATAACATTACTTAGAACTGAGTATTGGAGGATAATAGGATATACGTCCATCTAGTCCCACTAGAACCTTTATACCCTACCCATATGTCTGCTAAACAGTGACAGTGAACACTAGTTATGGAGGTGTATAAAGGACATACGCTTCCATCTAGTCCAACCTTCTACCCTACCCATAATGTCGGTCTAACAGTTACATAGTAACATATATTGGAGGTTGTATAAAACATACGTCCATCTATCAACCTTAATACCACTAACCCATAATGTTCTGTCTACCGTTACATAGTAACAGAGTATTGGAGGTTGTATAAAGACGACATCCATCTAGTCCAACCTTTATCCTCCCATAAGTTCTGTTATAAGATTACAAGTAACATGATTTGGAGGTTGTATAAGACATAAATCCCATCTAGTCAACTTTACACCCTACCCATAATGTCTGTCTAACCATTACATGTAAACATAGTATTGGAGGTGCTGTATAAAAGACATAGTCCATTAGTCTCAACACTTTTACCACCCTAATGTCTGTCTACACATTTACATAGTAACATAGTATTGAGGTTGTATAAAGACATCAGTCCATCTAATCCCCAACCTTTACTACCCTACAATAATATCTGTAATAACAGTTACATAGATAACACTAGTATTGCGAGTGTATAAGGACGACATCCATCAGTCCAACCTTTATACCCTACCCAGAATGTCTGTTAGAACAGTACCTAGTGTAACATAGTATTGGAGAGTTGTATAAAGCACATCCGATTTCAATAAAACTTTCTACCATCCATAATATCTGTATAACATTACATAGTAACATAGTTTGAATGGAGGTGTATAAACGACATAACGTCCATCTAATCCAACCTTTATACCCACCCATAATGTCTGTTACAGTTACATAGTCACTAGTATTGAGGTTGTATAAAGCATTACGTCATCTAGTCTCAACCTTTATACCCTACACCATAATGTCTGTTAACAGTTTACATTAACTAGTATTGGAGGTTGTTATAAAGACAGTACATCCATCTAATCCAACTTTATCCCTCACCCAGACGTGTCTGTAAAACAGTACATATACACTAGTTTGGCGTTGTAATACAGACGTACATCCATCTAGCTTCCAACCTGATACCCTACCCGTAATGTCATCTAACAGTTTACATAGTACCATAGTATATGGAAGTTGTATAATAGACATCGTCCATCTAGGCATAACCTTATACCCTATCCATAATATCTGAATACACAGTTACAACTAGTAACCATAGTATTGAGTGGTGCTATAAAGACATATTCCATCTAGTATCCAACCTTTATACTCTACATAATGTCGTAACAGTTACATAGGCTTATTGAGTTGTTAAAACTAACATCTATCTAAGTCCAACCCTATATACCCCTACCATAATGTTGTCTAACATATTACATAGCAACATAGTATGGGAGATTGGTATTAAAGACTAATCATCTAATCCAACCTTCATACACCTACCATACATCTAACTAACATTACTTAGTAATATAGTATTGAGGTTAAAATAGAAATAATACGTCCATTTAAGTCCCCACTACCAACCTTTATACACCTACCCATAAGTCTGTCTAGCAGTGATCCATAGAACATAGTTATGGAGTTGATAAAGACATTAACGTATCATCTATCAAACCTTTAATACCCTACCCAAAGTTGTCTACGTTACATGTAACATTATTTGGAGGTGTTTATAAGACTACGTCCATCAGAGTCCAACCTCTTATACCACCCATAATGTCTGTCTAACTGACATAGTGAATAGTATTGGAGAGTTGTTATAAAGACATCATCCATCTATCCAACCTTTTATACCCTATCCCATAATGTAGAATCTAACGTTTACCTAGAGTAAACATAGTAATTGTGGGGTATTAAAAGACATACGCCCCATTCTATCCAACCTTTATACTCCTACTATAATGTTCTCAAATCAAGTGACATAGTTTGGAGAGTTGTAAAAATAAAAGTCATCATTCCACTCTATCCACCTTTTTTACCCTACCCAATATCTGTCTAACAGTTACTATAACATAGTATGAGGTGTATAAAGACATTACCAATCTACATCCACCTATTATTACTCACATAAACCTGTTATGTCTAACATTATACAACAGTATGGGAGGTTGTTAAATCTATGTACATCTAATCCAACCTTCATAACTACCATAATGTCGGTGTCTAACAGTTACATAGTAAAAGTATGGATATGATGAGTTGTTACTCAACATTACGTCCATCTAGTCCACCTTTATACCCTACCCCTAATGTCGGTCTAACAGTTACATAGTAACATATTATTGGGGTTATAAAGACCATGTCCTCATAGTCCAACTTTATACCCTACCCATAATGTCTGTCAACAGTTACATGTAAATAGATTGGAGGTTGTATAAAGACATCGTCCATCTAGTCCAACCTTTATACCCACCATAATGCTGTCTAACAGTTACATAGTAAACATATTAGGACGGTTGTATAAACATACGTCCATCTAGTCCAACCTTATAACCCTACCCATAATGTCTGTGCTAACAGTTACTGAACATAGTATTGGAGGGGTATAAAGACATACATCCATCTATGTCAACTTTATCACCCTTAACCCATAATGTCTAGTTCTAAGCAAATGTTACATTAGTAACATAGTATTGGGGTGTATAAAAGACATACGTCCATCTAGTTCAACAACTTATACCCTACCCATACTAGTATGTCTAAACGTACATAGTAAACATAGTATTTGGAGGTTGATAAAGACCAGTTACCATCAATCTAATCCAACCTTTATACCCTACCCATAATGTCGTCTAACAGTTACAGGTGACATATGTAGGTGGAGTTGTATAAAGAATCCACATCTAATCAACCCTTTCTCCCCTCTCCATAAATTGAATAACAGTAACATAGTACATTAGTATGAAATGGTGTATAAAGACATCGCGCATCTATCCAACCTTTCTATACCTGACCATAATGTCGTCTACAGTTCATAGTAACAGTATTGGAGGTTGTGATAAAGTACGTACCATCTAGTCCAAACCTGGATACCCTACCCATAATGTCTGTCATACGATTTACATAATGAACCGTATGGAGGTTGTATAAAGACATACCATCCATCTATCCAAACCTATTTTACCCACACATAATTGCTAACAAGTTACTAGCAACATGTATGAATGTGTATAAAGACATAAGTCCATCTACATCCAAACCTTCGATAACCCTACCCATAATGGGTTTCTGTCTAACAGCTAGTTTAGTATCATAGTATGGGAGGTTGATATTAAGGATCTCTCATAGTCCATCTAGTCCAACCTTTATTACCCTACCAATAATGTCTGCTAAGTACATAGAAACAAATTATTGGAGGTTGTATAAAGAGCGTCTCCATCTAGACAACCTTTATACTACCCATAATGTCTGTCTAAAGTTAATAGTACATATGTATTGGAAGTTGTATAAACGACATACCTCCAATCTACCAAACTATTACCCTGACCATAATGTCTGTCTAACCGTTACATAGTAACATAGTATTGAGGGTATAAGACATTACTGCCTATCTAGTCCAAACCTATACCCTTACCTGTCTGTCTAGAGTACTAGTACATAGTATTGTGAGGTTGTATGTAAAGATCATCATGTCAATCAGTCAACCTTTATACCCTACCCATAATGTCTGTTCTACATAGTACATAAATAATCATGTATGAGGTTGTATAAAAGACATACTCATCAGTCAACTTTTATACCCCACCATAATGTCTGTTAACAAGTACATAGAACATAGTATTGGAGATGTATAAAGACAGATCCATCCACTCTAATCCAACATTTCATACATATCCCATAATGTCTTGATAACAGACTAGTAACATTAGATTTGGAGGATTGAATAGAAGACGTACCTCATATACATTCTGCCAACCTTTTACCCTACCCATAATGTCTGTCTAACAGTTACATGTACATATATTGGAAGGTGTATAAAGACATGTCCATAAGTCCAACCTTTCACCCTATCTCCAATGTCTGATCGAACAGTTACATAGTAACATAGTATTGATGGTGTAGTTAAAGGACATACGTCAATCTGAGTCCAACCTTTATAACCTACCCATAATGGTCGTCTAGACGTTACATAGTAACATAGTATTGGAGGTTGTATAAAGTTACATACGTCCATCTAGTTCAAACCATTATAACCAGATACCCTAATTCTGTGTCTAACAGTTACATAGTAACATAGTATTGGAGGTTGTTAAGAAGAAATACGTCCAATCTATTCCAAACGTTTAACCCTACCACATAATGTATGTTAACAGTTACATTAGTAAACATAGTATGGAGTTGTATAAACGATTTCGCATTCTATTCCAACCTTGACCCTAACCCATAAGTTCTGTCTACAGTACATAGTGCATAGGATTGGAGTGATATAAAGAAATCCCATGCCATCTATCCAAACTTCTACCCCTATCCATAAATTGATAACAGGTTACCTAGTAACATGTATTGAATGGTTGTATAAAGGATATGCCCCATCTATCCAAACTTTTACTTACAATGTTGTCTAACAGTTACATTAGTTACCTATTGGAGGTTGTATAAAGACATACAGTCCATCAGTCCAACCAATTTTACCTAACATAATGTTGTCTAACAAGTACAAGCAACATAGTATGAGGAGTGTTGTATTTATAAAGACATACAGTCCATCTCAATCAACCTTCTATACGCCTACCCTAATGTCCGTGTCTACAGTTACTTATAGGACATAGGTATTGGAATTGATATCAAGAAACGATCTATCCCCATCTAGTACAACCTTTTCTACCCTACCTCATAATGATCTGCATAACAGTTAACATAGTAACATATTATTGAAGGTGTATAAGGACATACGCCATCTATCCAACCTTATACTCTACCTATGTATGTATAACAGTACAGACATAGTATGGACGGTTTGTAAAGCCATACTGTTTCCATCTAGTCAAACCTATTGACACCTACCCATAATGTCTGTTAATAGTATAAGATTACATCGTAGTTGGCGGTGTATCTATAAAAGACATACATCTATCTAGTCCAACCTATCCCTACCAAATTGTCTGTCTAACAGTTACATAGCAACCATAGTATTGAGATTGTATAAAGACAGTACATCAGAGTCCTCTGAATCAACCTTTAACCCTACCATAATGTCTGTCTAAAGTACATTAGTAAATAGATATGGAGTTGTATAAAGTACAGCAGTCCATCTAGTCCAACTTTTGATACCCTCTCCCATAATATCTGTCTAACGTTACATACGTAACATATCTATGAATGGTTATAAAGAACACCATCTGTAATCTCAACCTTAACTCCTACCCTAGTGTTCCTAACAGTTACCAAGACTTTATTGGAGGTGTGTAAAGTACAAGTCCATTAGTCAACCTTTACCCCTACACCATATGTGTCTAACAGTTACATAGTAAAACATGAATGGAGGTTGTATAAGACATACGTCCATCTAGCCAACCTTTATACCCTACCCATACTATAAGGTACATGTACATAGTAGCGGAAAAGACTATCCAATCTAGGCATTATCATACTAGTTTATAAAAGTTACTATATTGGAGGTTGAGTAAAACATACGTAATACTAGTCCACTTTAAACCGACCATAATGTTCTGTCTAACAGGTTACATAGTAACATAGGTATTGGAGGTTGTATAGACATAGAATCCTCTCTAGTCCACCTTTATACCCACTACAATGCGTTTAACAGTTACATAGTGAACATAGTATGGGAGGTTGATAAAGACATACATCCATCTAGGCCAAACCTTTATACCCTACCCATAATGTCTGGGAAAATTGGGATAAATTAGGTGTAGATTAGTTTTACCCGAACCTGGATGTGGGTCAAAATTTAATCGGTTACATAGTTACAGAGTAATTGAGGTTGAATAAAGACATACATCCATCTAGACCAACCTTTACACCCTACCCATAATGTCTGTCTAACAGTTACATAGTAACATAGTGTTGGAGGTTGTATAAAGACATACATCCATCTAGTCCAACCTTTATACCCTACCCATAATGTCTGTCTAACAGTTACATAGTAACATAGTATTGGAGGTTGTATAAAGACATACGTCCATCTAGTCCAACCTTTATACCCTACCCATACTATGTTACTATGTAACTTCCATCTAATCCAACCTTTATACCCTACCCATAATGTCTGTCTAACAGTTACATAGTGACATAGTATTGGAAGTTGTATAAAGACATCCATCCATCTAATCCAACCTTTCTACCCTATCCATAATATCTGAATAACAGTTACATAGTAACATAGTATTGAATGGTGTATAAAGACATACGCCCATCTAATCCAACCTTTATACTCTACCTGTAATGTCTAACAGTTACATAGTATTGGAGGTTGTGTAAAGTCATATGTCCATCTAGTCCAACCTTTTTACCCTACCCATAATGTCTGTCTAATAGTTACATAATAACATAGTATTGGAGGTTGTATAAAGACATACATCTATCTAGTCCAACCTATATACCCTACACATAATGTTTGTCTAACAATTACATAGCAACATAGTATTGGAGATTGTATAAAGACATAAGTCCATCTAATCCAACCTTCATAACCTACCCATAATGTCTGTCTAACAGTTACTTAGTAATATAGTATTGGAGATTGAATATAGATATACGTCCATCTAGTCCCCATCTAGTCCAACCTTTATACTATAAGTTCTGCACAGCCTTACATGGACACTGCTCTGCTTACACCCCCTTCCACTTCTTTTCTCTGCTGCTGATTATTAATTCTTGCAGAAAGTGTGCTGATGGCAGGAAGCCAAAATCCTAGTAAGAGGTCAGGATGGGGAACATATAATTTTGCTTTCTGGAGTAACAGGTCTTCCCTGTCAATGCTGTGATTTCAAATGTGATTTTCAATAGCTACAGCTCAGATTTAATTACATACTTCCCAACCATCTCGCGAGATTCTCCCTCAATAGGAAGAGAACCTGCTGTCCTGTGTCACTGAAAAAAAATCCGCTGCCGTCTCTGCTAATACAGATAATGACATGTTCTATTCTGTTCTGGCAAATGTATCTGCCTCCTCCCTCTGCTCTTTAAACTTTAAATAGGCTTGAGCATGTACAGAGCAGGCAGTGGGTGAAACAGCAGTCAATTATGATGTGATGGTCATCAATCATAGCCTTGATAACTGCATAAAGGGAGGAGCCAGCTTATAATTATACTTAAAGGGAAAGTCAGGGAAAATAATCATTATTTTTCAAAATTCTTAGTTTATATTAGTATACCTAGTTTCTCACATATTTTCTACATTTTGAAAAATGAGATGAATTTATACCCCTTGCAATTCCCTGCTGTTGACATTAGTGAGCTGACATTTCATATTCTGTAATCAGGATGTACCACATCCTTGGAATGTTCCTAACAGTAATTGCTACGATGGCTGTTGGGTGGGTCAAACATGCTAGATCTCTAACTGAGCAACTGAATCAACCCAGGTGCTGGGTCAGGGCAAGACCATAACGGTCTCTATTAGGGGTCCTGCAAACAGGAAGTCAGTATTTCAGTTGCAGTTATTTATACCAGACACAATGGGAATGGCAGATTAAGGTCCTTGGGATGGAAAATATGTATTTGCACTCAATATGAATATAATATGCATCAGCACATATTAAGATGTATTATTAACAAGATATTTAAAGGGGAATCCCTTTAAATATCTCATTAATAATACATCTAATTATGTGCTGAAAATATTAGTGGGTGTGTGGGGGCCGTTAACCGACATGTGACGATTTTTTTAGACATGCCCTTTAAATGTATCTGAAAAGCAGACTTGAATAGGTAACACGAAATGAATGCCAGCGTTTGTAGGATTTAGCTGCATGTCTTTTCTTGATTCCTGTTAAAAGAATAAAACACACATACGTGGCTATGTTAATAATTCAAAGGCAACAGTGTGACAATGACCTGTAATGTAATAAATCGGATAAGGAAACACTGTATGTCACAGACCATGTGACCCTGTATTACAGAATATGTAATATGATGAATAAGGACCATACGAACTAGGTGCACATGGCTCTTGGCCTATTTATTACATCATACTGGGTGAATAACAATGTACTGGTGTGGGGGGCAGGTATCCTTCTTCATCTGGTGTGACTGTTTGGGCTTCTTATGCCCCAGTGAAAAACATATATAATGCATATGGATCTCTATTAGTACTTTGGTGCCGCCTCCTAATGAGGCAGGGTGAAGCACGTTACAGAGCGCACCCTGTAGGGAGGCAGCATAGCAGTTTTGATGCCAAAAAAAGAAAAAGAGGTATAGACTGGCACGTATCACTGTATTCCTTGGATAGGCCAGAGGGATAGACTGTCACGTATCACGTTTCTGTAGGCAGAGGGATAGACTGTCACGTATCACGTATTCCTTGGATAGGCCAGAGGGATAGACTGTCACGTATCACTGTATTCCTTGGATAGGAACAGAGGTATAGACTGGCACGTATCACTGTATCCTTCAATAGGACAGGGGTATAGGACTGGCACGTATCACTGTATTCCTTGGATAGGACCGAGGTATAGACTGGCACGTTCATGTATCCCGATAGGACAGGGGTATAGACTGGCAGTATCACTGTATTCCTCGATAGGACAGGGGTATAGACTGGCACGTATCCCTGTATCCCTCGATAGGACAGGGGTATAGACTGGCACGTATCCCTGTATCCCTCGATAGGACAGGGGTATAGACTGGCACGATCACTGTATCCCTCGTAGGACGGGGTATAGACTGGCCAGTATCACTGTATTCCTTGGATAGGACAGGGGTATAGACTGGCAGTACAAGTCTCTACTTCCCTCGATAGGACGGGTATTAGACTGGCACGTATCACTGTATCCCTCGATAGGACAGGGGTATAGACTGGCACGTATCACTGATCCCTCGTAGGACAGGGTATAGACTGGCACGTATCACTGTATTCCTTGGATAGGACAGGGTATAGACTGGCACGTATCACTGTATCCCTCGATAGGACAGGGGTATAGACTGGGCACGTATCACTGTATCCCTCGATAGGACAGGGTATAGACTGGCACGTATCACTGTATCCCTCGATAGGACAGGGGTATAGAACTGGCACGTATCACTGTATCCCTCGATAGACAGGGGTATAGACTGGCCGTATCACTGTATCCCTCGATAGGACCGGGGTATAGACTGGCACGTATCACTGTATCCCTCGATAGGACAAGGGTTATAGATGGCACGTATCACTGTTATCCCTCGATAGGACAGGGGTATAGACTGGCACGTTATCACTGTATCCCTCGATAGGACAGGGGTATAGACTGGCAACGTATCACTGTATCCCTCGATAGGAACAGGGTATAGACTGGCACGTATCACTGTATCCCCCGATAGGACAGGGTTATAGACTGGCACGTATCACTGTATCCTTCTCGATAGGACAGAGGTATAGACTGGCCCGTATCATGTATCCCTCGATAGGACAGGGGTATAGACTGGCACGTATCACTGTATTCCTCGATAGGACAGGGGTATATAGAGGCACGTATCACTGTATCCCTCGATAGGACGGGGTAAGACTGGCACGTATCACTGTATCCCTCGATAGGACAGGGATAGACTAACAGGGATTTGATAGTAAAAATATTCACAAGTAACAAAATCTCTTCCATTTGCATAGAAACTTTCTATTTTAGGAACGAAAGAGAAAGACCGATTTGCTTGCGCTAAGGAGATACGTCTGTACTGAGAATGCAAAACGTGTCTACAAGGTAAGTATCTTATAGGTTTTTCCCCCCTCATTTTGTTTCCCTCTTGTTCTCAGTAAAGCTACTGACAGGAAGTAAGGGCACGGCCAGACTGTGCGGAATCGCTGCGATTTCATGTGTGATTTTGATGCATTTTGCATGATTTTTCATTAGATATAGAAAATGCATGCGATTGCGATAAAAAGCGGAACGCAATTCACATCGCATGCGCAACTGCATCGCACCCAAAAATGTGCGTTTTTGGTGCGTTGCAGGATTTCAATGATCGGAAAAACACATGCTCAATCGCATGCGCAAACGCAAAAAAAGGCGATGGTGTGGCTTAGCCCTTAAGGACCTATTTTTCACTATAATGCAACAATCCCACCCAAGCACCAGGGTAAAATTTTGCTGTGTTCTTACCTAGGTTAGGCCTAGTATTGGCTCATTGAATCAATTGGTATACCAGTCAATAATTTCTGTCTAACGTTACATAGTAACATAGTAGGAGGTTGTATAAAGACATACGTCATCTAGTCCAACCCTTATAATCCAACCCATAATGTTGTATACAGTTACATAGTAACATAGTATTGGAGGTTGTATAAAGACATACGTCCATCTAGTCCAACCTTTATACCCTACCCATAATGTCTGTATAACAGTTACATAGTAACATAGTATTGGAGGTTGTGATAAAGACATACGTTCCATCTAGTCCAACCTTATATCCTACCATAATGTCTGTATAACAGTACATAGTAACATAGTATTGGAGGTTGTATAAAGACATACGTCCATCTGTCCAACCTTTATACCCTACCCATAATGTCTGTAGAACAGTTACATAGTACATAGTATTGGAGGTGTAAAGACATATGTCCATCTAGTCCAACCTTTATACCCTACCCCATAATGTCTGTATAACAGTTACATAGTAACATAGTATTGAGTGGGTATTTATAGACATACGTCCATCTAGTCCAACCTTTATAACCCTACCCATAATGTCTCTGGTATAACGTTACATAGTAACATAGCATTGGAGGTGGAATGGTTTTGTGTTATTGTGTGCTCCTGAGCGCCAACAAGTGCTTACTTGCTAATCTGTTTTTGGTTCACTGTTACTGGGCCTACTATGGCCTCCAAGAGCCCTTGTCCGGAGTCTGGGCCTTCTGCTGCTAATCCTGGGCCAAAAAACACCTTGAGCCTGGGGATCCTGGATTTGCGGAGGCCCTGGCAACTGGCCTAAAGAGATAATAGCTATAAAAGAAAAGTTAAGATCACTTGAATCAGAATTAAACAAAAAAGATCTTTGTGCAAGGGATTTTCATCCAATCCCAAGACTCAAGCTATCATTTCTGCCATTTCCTCCCAGGAGGAGCAGGCCTTGGGAGATGAAATAGGTCCTATGCGGGAGGCTTATACCCTGAGGGATCGTTTCCAGGCAGAGAGGAGAGCAAATGCAGGGGGAATACAGCTAAGGCCCAGCAATGCTGTTCATTTCAGGTCTCCCCAGTGTCGGTGCAGGCAGGGATGGAGGTGCCTGGGGCCTCTGAAGGGATGTCTCGGTCACCAGTTTTTCCCCGTCAGTAACACCTGGACAAAAAGAAAAGAGAGAAGAAATGGACTGGTCTGTGGAAGATCCTAAATCCCCCGGTTTGCTGAAAGAAATAAAATGTCTGGAATCTCCCATTAAAGAGCAAGAACTGGAATTCTCCATGGATGATCTCTCCACGGATGAGAATCAGGCAAGAGGAGGAAATAGGGGTAAAGCACAAGAAAGGAAAGAAAGTTGTGGTTTCCAAATTTGTTTTCCAGCCATGCAGTGCAAACCCCTTTAATTCCACTAACCCAAGTGCCTGGAGTCTACCACACTAAACATGGCTGGAACATGTGGTTCGGCGGCCATCTTGGATCCTGTTAGTGCCAGTGACATCACACCTGCAGCTACGAGTGGTCCATGCTCCTCCCTGACTGCCCAAACCTGCCCAGAAAATGGAAAATCAAATTACTTACCGAGATTTTCTTTTCCTGTCTGAAAGACGGCAGTGGAAGTGAATGGTTAATCCTCCCCTCCGGATGAGTGACAGGCTTGTTCCCCAATTAAAAGGTCCTCTCCTCCCCCTTACCTCATGTCTTGACGACTGTGTGTCCCGATTGTATCTCAATCTATATTTTTTTGGGGGGGAAAAACCCCTTCCACTGCCGTCTTTCAGACCAGGAAAAGAAACTCGGTAAGTAATTTTGATTTTCCATTTTCCCTGGTCCTCATCCGGCAGTGGAAGTGAATGGTTGATTTTAAAGCAGTTCATAATAAAAAAGGGGAGGGGACACTGATTATTATTCAACACTAGTATGATTCTAATTTTTAGAACCAAACTCAGACTTTGCCTTATCATAACATCCAACTTATAATGTTTTATAAAAGTTGTAGTGTCCGACCATGCTGCCGCATTACAGATGTCGTTGATTGATACTTTCGCTGAGAAAGCCCATGAAGTAGTACTGCCCTTGTTGAGTGTGCCGTCACTCTGTCAGGTCACTTAACTCTGGCCATTTTATATGCTTGTCTTATGGTCTTTGTAATCCATGCTGACAACGTCTGCTTCGAGGGTTGTAGTCCTTTTCTTTCTCCTTGAAATAACACTATTAGTGAATCAACTTTCTGAACTCTTGAGTTCTCTGTAGATATTGTTTTATTGTTCTTCCTACATCTAGGGAGCAGTCTGCTTCCGTTTGTTGTATATATGGTAGGACGAGTGTCTTGATTCATATGAAATTGAGATATGACTTTCGGAATAAATTTTATGTCTGGTCTTGAGTGTTACATTTTCTTCGCTAAAGACCAAGTATGGTGGAGAAGCTCTCAATGCATTTATTTCCGAAACTCTTCTGCCTGACGTTTCTTGTATCAAAAACAGTGTTTTTAGCGTAAGGTTCTTTATAGTTATTGACTCTGATGATTCAAACGTCTTACTTTTCAGCATACTCAACACCGTAGGCAGATCCCATTGTGGGACTTGGTTTTTAACTGGCGATTAATATGCTTAATTCCCCTGAAAAATCTTATCATTAGTGGGTCTGATGCCCAATTTTTGTTTAATACTGCTGACAATGCTGATACCTGTCTTTTTAAAGTGATGAACTTAAGTTTTTTGTAATCCTTCTTGTGAAGAACTGTAAAAGTTGTTCAATTTGTACTGACTTTGGCTGTATGGTTTTTGTGTCACACCATAGTTGGAACTTCTCCCATGTTTGTAATAAGATTTTTTAGTTGAATCTTTCCTTGATGACATTAAGGTTTGTATCACTTCTGTGGATAATCCCCTTTTTCTCATGGGACTGACTTCAGTTTCCATGCCATCAGTTTTAGTTTGTGTATTTCTGGGTGATCTATTCTCCTTGAGTTAGCAGATGTGGTATCGTCGGCAACTTTATTGGTGGGTATTGGGCTATTGATTGTGCCTACGCAAACCATGGTCTCCTCGGCCACCAGGGTAGAATTATAATTATCTCTGCTCTGTCCTCCTCTATTTCCTGAGAACCCTCTGTATCATCGGGATGGAGGAAAAGTAACAACATCTGGTTCGACCAAGAAATCGAAAAAGCATTGGTCGCTACTGCCACCTTGTCTGGGAACCATGAACATATTTCTGGAGTTTCGTATTGTGTCGGGTTGCCATGAGGTCGATCTCTGGTATCCCCCATATTTCTGTTATCTGGTTGAAGATAGACTGATTCAGACTCCATTCCCTGGGTTGAGTTCGTGTCTGCTCAACCAGTCTGCTTCTTGTTTTGTTCCCGGGAATATGGATAGCCCGATCTCTTTCAAGTACTTCTCTGCCCAGTTCAGGATTTCTGAAACTTGTTCCCAAAGATTCATACTCCTTGTTCCACCCTGTTTGTTTATGTAGCTTACTACAGCCATGTTGGTCGGACTGAATTTGGACTGCTTGTCCTTGTATCGACAGCTTGAATGCTTTTATCGCCAAATACACAGATCTCATTCTCTCTGGTTTTGATGTTTCATTCTCCATGTTTTGTCCCATACACCTTGTTTTGTTTGATGCTTGCATACTGCACCCCAACCCGTTGGGCTCGCATCCACAGTAATTGTGGTCCAAGAGAAAGTATAGATTTCTTGGGACAAAATTCTTGTCTTTCGTCCACCACTTCATCTTTTCCTTCAGTAATTGAGGAAGAAATATTATTGCTGTGGATCCATTAGTGTGTTCCATTGTTTCAGTATAATAATTGTAGGGGTCTGAGGTGTAACATTGACCACTTTACGGCTTCTGTGGTTGACACTAACTTCCCTAATATTTTTTGACATATCTGTGCCGTTGAACAGGGATATTTGATGAATTGTTTCATTCTTTCTTTATCTCTTGCTTCTTGACAGTTGGTAGAGATATTTGTAATTTGACTGAATATCAACATTCCCAGAAACTGAATCTGTTGACTTGGTATGAGACAGGATTTTCCTGATTTATCAGCCAACCCAGACGGTTTAAGCAAGAATTTATCTTCTTTAGGTTTCCTTGAAGTGTCGTTTGATTCTTTGCCTTGACTAGTATATCGTCTAGGTAGGCGTACACTTCCATTTTCTGTAATCTTAGGTGAGCTATTATTGGTGCTAGTGTCTTTGTAACACTCTTGAGATGAGGTTAGACCAACGGTAAGCATTGATTGAAAGTGCTGACCTATGTAATGAACCTGAGATACTTCCTGTGACTGTGTATGATTGGTATGTGGTGATATGCACTCCTAGATCGATTTTTTGCCATCCAGTCTTGCTTGTGAATCTGTAATGTTATAGACTTGAGTGTTTCCATCTTGAACTTTGTTTTTCTTATGAAAGAGTTTAAGTATCTCAGATCCATATTGCTCTGTAATCTCCTTCTTTCTTCCTGCGTAAAAAGAGAGGTGAATAATCCCCATTTTCTCTTCTCGCTTTGGAACTCTCTCTATTACTCCCTGTATTAGAGATCTTGTATAATGTTGTACAGTTGCTTTCTTGCTTGTACTTGTTTTGGCACTGGTGATTCTATTACTTTCCCTTGAGGTTTTTGTATGAATTTTATACTGTAGCCCTTTGATAATGTTTGAACTACCCATGCATCGGCTTTGGTTTTTTTCCATTCCGTCACAAACTGGTGTAACCTTCCTCCTAATTCGTGACGGTGCATTCTGTCATAATGCTCTTCCTCTTCCTCTGTTCGTTTGGTGTCACGAAAAGAGATTGTTCAGTCTTCCAGACTGTCTTTGCGTGTTTAATCTTCCTGGCCTATACTGTTTGATTGCCTAAATGTCATATGGCTGAAGTAGTGGTATTTCTCTTCTATTTCTTTTGATTACTGGCAGAGCCTTTTTTGCCGAGTTCTTTTCATAATGTCGTCCAGTGATGACCCAAACAGAGTATCCTTCAAATGGAACTTTGTTAGACCCTGCTTTGACATGTTATCCACTTTCCATTGTCTTAACCATAAGGCACGACGTGCAACTGTGGCTTGGCCGATTGCTTTTGAACTCAACTTTATAACATCTAAGGATGCTTCTGCTATAAAATCGTTTGATATTTTAACGTCTGTAACATTTTTGTCATCTCTTCTCTAGATACTCCTTCAGCTATAGCTTCTTCAAGTTCCTTTATCCAGAATCTACTTGCTCGAGCTAGACTCGTGATAGCTATAGCAGGTCCAATTGCTGCTCCTGAGGACAGATATGACCTTTTCATAGCTGCATCCTCCTTCCGCTCCATTGGGTCTCTCAATGATGTTCCATCCTCTGTAGCCAATGCCATTTCCTTGTTGTCTTTGCCATAGCTGTATCACCTTAGGGGCTTCGTCCCAAGATTTTGATTCCTCTTAGGAAAGGATACATTTTTTGAATATTTAATGGAATATTGAACCTCTTGTCTGGGTTTTGCCATTCGCTCTTTATTAATTCTGTTATATGTGAATGCACAAAAAATTTTGAAGATTTTTCCATTTGATCTCCAACATAGATGCTTTATTGGTTTCTACAGTTTTATCCACTATAGTAGTGTTTCCTATCCTTGTAATCAGATAATCAATTGTATTTGATTGACATCCTCTGCTGTAGCCTCATCTGCAGCTTCGTCTGGTGATATATATCCCCTTCGATTCTTCCTCTGATCTGGGATTTTCTATAGGTGTTGGCTTGTTAATGCCATATTCTTTAAACATATTTGTTACTTTTCCATGGTAACCTCTGAGACTTTTGATATCATTGTCTCCATAGAAGAGTCCAATACAGCTTTCATGGCTGTGTGGATTTGCTCTTGTGTTACAGTTGAGGATGGATTAATGCATTTCTGCATAACTTTTCCCCAGTTCTGCTCTCCTGTTGCAGAAACACATCTTTTGTTCTGGATTTACTTGTAGACTCCTTGTTTCTGGAGATCTTAAACACAAACAGAAAAGTTTTATTAAGTTTCTGTTTTACTTCACCTTTATCCAGCTCTCTCCTTAACGTTGCTCACCCCCTTGACCTTGATCTGTGTCTTTTTGATGAATTCATTGTCCACACTGAAAGAGACATAATCAACCAAACACTGTATAGGTTATGCCATTAAACAATGTACATTTTGTATACACATGTCCTGTATGCTACTCACAGCATATAGGCGAAAGAAAGACACCATGGCAGCGTGATTCTGGTTGTTAACAGGATTACTGATGACAACCTGGAGTGAGCGATCAGCGTCCAACCCTTCCTGGTTTTTTTAGATCAGCTGTACGCTCGCGTGCACTGCCGTTTTTTTAATCTCCCGCGCGATGACGTCATCATCGCGCGCCGTTCGTACACGCTACTTCCGGATTCTATTCCAGGATGCGGAAGTCCCGGTCCACGCTAGACCTTGCCGTTCCCTGCTATTACAGGGGGAGCGGCCTTCAGCTGAGAGAGAGCATTGCAGCTGGCATGTAATTTTTGAAGAGGAGGGAGAGATACGATCCGTCACTACACAGGAGAAAAAGACATGGAGGTAAGGGGGAGGAGCAGACCTTTTTATTGGGGAACAAGCCTGTCACTCATCCGGAGGGAGGAATTAACCATTCACTTCCACTGCCGGATGAGGACCAGGGAAAGGAGAAAAGTCTGTCAGTATGGCTGGTAAGGAACGTGCAGATAAAGTTCCCATATGTAAAGAGGCAATTTTAAGTTTCAGGGCAGTGAGAGAAAGTACCTGCAGGGCCATTTTGGATCCAAAGGCTGTGTCAGCTGGTTTCTGGTGTTTCAGAGGCTGTGGTTCAGGAAGGAGTTGGATCTCGCAGTGGACCAATCAGCACCAGATCCTGCTATTAGCACTGCATCTGAGGAAGCTAAGGAGCGGAGAGTGTCAGGGAAGCAGGAAGTTATTTCAGCTGGTCCCAAGCAAGTTCCGGTGGCATCTGGTAGAGGAAGAGATCAGCAAAGACGTTTGCCCTACAGTTAAAGTCCCCAAGCAAGTTTCTTGGGAAGAAAGCGGTGGCAAGTTTAGGGGAATCTAAATCTTGGTTCCTAAGCTGGAGATGGCAGAAGCTCTGGGTGATCGATCCCCCCCAGCGTCCGGAGAGATGGCGGCAGAGCCTGAGGCCAGGGGATGGAGGGTCCCCAATAGGTGGTAAGTGTGATCACCCGGTCCCTGCTGGCCCAGCACCTGTTTCCCTTTCCCCTGCTCCTGCTGTTCTGTCTCCCAATCTCCCTCTGTGTCAGCCCCAGCGTCGGTGTCCAGTCTGTGTCTGTCCCCTCTGTAAGATCTGCTGGATATCTGATCCCAGTTATGCAAAGGTTCAATCTTTTCCGCTAAGCAGCCTCCAGTTTCACCTGCAGGCACCAAACCAACATCGTATGCGTCCACTGCCAAACCACTCATTCTGCTACACGGAAGGACTGTTCCTGCTAATGTACAAACATGTGTATGGTAACATGTACAGTGGCGGGTGGGGGTAGGAGGATGTGGTGAACTTGAAGTGGGTGGGGGAGGGCCCTTCTCGGATAGGCGGCAGTGATTGACAGACTCCTCCGGGTTGGGTTTGAGGCAGTCGACATCTTTACCTTATTTCGGGCCCAGTCGGGGGAGTTTGTCATCCGCTTTGTGTGCCCCCCATGGTCTGGATGAGTTTTGGAAAAAGTGTGACAGGGATCCTGCTTGGTGGATTGGCTTTGGGTGGTGGCGGTTTCCCACACCGGGTGTCGTGAGAGTGACCATAAAGGTCTTTAATGAGAGCATTCCGCCCTCAGACCTCCGCACCTGCTTGGGAGATACGGCTCCGTCCAAAGCGACTGTTTAAAAACCTTGATGACAGCGGAATTTGGTATGGTGGTTGGAAGTGCAGCGTTAAACTGAACACAGTCCGTAACGTTACCCAGCACATCCCGAATTCTGCCTTTATAGGCAGGGAAAGGATACAATGCTTCTACCCGGGCCAGCCGCGTCAGTGCTGGAAGTGCGGGCCATTTCGTATCTTTCAATGTATTGTGACAAACTGAAGTGTGCCCTATGCTTGAGCTGGGGCACAATGTGAAAGACTGCCCTAACAGTGTCTGTTGCAACCTCTGCGGTGAGATGGGGCACACTTACACCACTTGCCCCGTCTTGGCAGCAAATTGCGCAAGAGTTTGCGGAGGAGATGGTAGTCTCCGAGGAGGTGAGCTCTGAGTAGTAGCAGTTGCTGGGGAAGCAGTGGACGCTGGAGAAGTGTCCCTTCGCATTGCTCTGGGACCACCATGCCTGCGGAGCCTGTCACTGTGAATCACAGGAAGCTCAGAGCTCATTTCTGGACCTATTTAAGCCTGAAGCCAGGGTTACCAGATCCAAGTCAGGGGAGCTCTTGCCCAATATCTCACCCAGTTGGTAAATCTGCTTCCAGAGTCCGAAGGTCCTCCACTGTCGAGAAGGGGGGATGGAGTTTGTGGGAAGTGGGAGGAGCAAGAAAACAAGCCCATTCCCAAATTGTCCATTCGCTTAAAAATCCTTACTCTGTGCTAGGAGAGGACAATCTGGAGGAAGAAATAGCGAGGCTGGAGAGAGAATTAGCTAGAGAAACCTCTTCTTCCAGTGATTTAATTTTTATAGAATCAGGAGGCTGAGCGGTTACCATCCGCCTCTCAGCTAAGGAAGGCCGAATGATGAGGGGAGGAGGGTAAAGAAGGGTACATGAAAACCCCCCATAACTTCATTCACCTTGTAAATGGCTGTGCCCCCTCCAATAAGATTTGCAACAATTAATGTTGCCTCCATCAAGTTGTAAGTGCACATAGCATGGCATTATTTTTTCTCTCCCAAATTGAGGCAGAACATTTTTTTTGCAGGAGACCCGGCTCACCACCTTGGCTGAGATCCATCGCTCCAAGGGGGACTGGTCCTGTGGACCGTCCCTTTGGTCTCTTGCCGCCGAGCCTTACAGTGGAGTGGCTGTCTTTTTTTAAAACAGAAATTTCTATGGCCCTCAGACGAAGGCCGAGAGGAAGGAATTGTTTACCAGAATAAAGCCCTTTCTTTTACGGCCCAGCCTGTAGTGTTTTGGTGGGGATTTTAACACCCATCGCTAGGCCAATGGACAGGAGAGGCCAGGCTGGCAGGTTGGGGTACGACAGCGTATTTTTAATGGCTTAGTTAGAGAGGCAGGTCTGGTAGATGTGCACATTTGCCAATCTCCAGGCCTCACGGGTTACACTTTTCATAGAGGTAGTAGTAGGATAGATAGGTTTTTTGTTAAAAAGGACTCTATTACTTCTCCTCTTGAGGGGAAGGCAGTAGAGTTCTCAGATCACTGTTTGGTGGTCATGTCCTTGAATATTCCAGAGGCCCCCTCCAGAGGTAAGGGTTTCTGGCACCTCAATTTGACCATCCTTGACGAGGAATGTACTAAACAGTCTTTCTTGGCCTTCTTCAGATCAGGAGTCCCTGAAGGATGTCTGCCGCAGTAGGACGGAATGGTGGGAGATCACCAAAAAGAGGACTGCACAACCTTTCCAGGCCTAGCGATTGATAAGGTACAGAGTAAATATACCTAAAACTTAAGAGGAAGTTGGATAGGTTGGTGTCTGATTGTGGTGACTTTGGGGAGATCACCGGGGTAAAGTCTCAAATGAGGAGGTTCCAGTATGACCGGCGGCCTCCTGAACTTTGAGAGGAATTATGGGTCACACCATTCTCCGATCCCTATCAGAGTTGCAGGGACTCGTCGCTCGCAAATCGATTAGCGGTTTGCGGGGGAGTGATGGGACCCTGGAGACATCTCAGCAGGTATCCTGCCGGTTGTTAAGAGCTTTTATGGACCTCTTGTCTGAGAAAGAGCTCAGCCAGGCCAGCATATCAAACTTTTTGGAGCAGACTCCTGTTCAGACAAGATCTGATATTCCTTGGGATTCTTTGATAGGGGATATCACTGTGGAGGAGGTGGGGGCAGCCATGAAGGTTGCTGTAGAAATCCCCTGGGCCGATGGGCTCACGGCGGAGTTCTACAAGGCCTTTTGTGATGTCCTGGCCCCTAGTCTTGTGGAGGTTTTTTCGGTCTCCCTTTCTGAAGGTCTCCTTCCACCCTCCATGAGGCGTTCTGCTTTGATTCTGCTGTCAAAAGGGTTAGATTCTTCCTAATATCGCTTACTCAATATGGATAGAAAATCTTGGCAAAAGTATTGTTCATCGCCTCTTGAGGTAGCACACCGGGTGCTTTCTCCCTCGCAGCACTGCACGGTTAAGGTAGATCCACTTTTTCCGCAGTATTGGGGGTCCGGGAGGCCTAATGCGTTGCAGGTCTTATGAGTGGGGAAAATACCTTTTGTCACGGACCAGTCTAAGGCCTTTGATAGAGTGAATACAAGTATCTCTGGAGTGTCCTTGGAAGATACAGTGTTCCTGAGGGTTTCATCAATTGGCTCATGGTTTTGTATGAAGGCGCTGAAACATTCCCTTTGTGAATGGCTGGTTTGGGGAACCTTTTAGGGTCTCTTCTGGGTCAGACAGGGTTGCCCGCTCAGCCCTCTGCTTTACGTTTTCGCCACAGATCCTTGATCAAGAGGTTGATGGCAGCGTGCTGCAGGGGGTACCTGTCTCCAGGGAGTTTCCTTGAAGGTAGCTGCCTATGCGGATGACATTACTCTGGTAGTCTCGAGCTCCGACGAGGCGGTCGAGTGGCCGAACTGGTACAAGAGTATTCTGAGGCTTCAGGTTCCCTCATCAACAGGAACAAATGTGAAGCTTTCTGGATGGGAAAAGAAGGCGAGCCTGCCTTTGACCTCCCGGGAATCTTCCCTGAGCCTTCCCCAAAATAAGATCTTAGGAATCACTTTTGGCAAGGCGATTTCGCTGAGACAAATTGGGTGTCTAGGTTGGAACTTGCATCTTCCAGGGTGGATCAGTGGAAGGGGAGACCATACACTCTTAGTGAAAGGGTTTCGTTGATCAAGACTTACCTGGTCCCGATTTTTCTGTATGTAAGTACTGTGGTGCCTTTTGCCAGAGAAGTACTATGCAAGAATCAATAGTTTGTTTTCCTGCATTTATGGGGAAACAAACTGAACCTAATCAAAAGGACTGTCGCCTACGGCAAAGGAAGGAGGGACGGTTGGGCATGCTCAACCCTGTCGTGTTCTTTGTGAATATGTTTGTTAAATACAACTTTGCAACCTCCACGAAGAGAAGCCTCCTTTGTGGGTAGAGATTTTTAAGAGCTGGGTGACTCCATTTCTTGGGTCTTGGATGAAGGGCGGCTTGGTAAAGAGTCTGCGGAATCATCGAGGTCCTCTCCCCTCCTATGTGGCAGGAGCCCTGAAAGCCATGAGGAAGTGGCAAGTGGGAATGGAAGAAATTAGATCCTCACCTAGGAGGGCCCGACCAGAGGGTCTTGTCTTCCTATTTCCATGAGCCGCTGGTCTTAAAAGACTGCCCAAGCAATATATTGAGTATAGGGCTCTCTTTAGTGGTGTCCCCCGGTTCCCCTGAAGTTTAGGGATATTGCTTGGTGTTTCTTTCAGGGAAAACTCTATGTAAGAGGCAATGTGATAAGTAGGCGCCGCAATGACCGAATGTGTCCCCGGGAGAGCTGCAGTGGTCTTGAGGAAACGATGGACACTTCCTGCTTAATTGTCCTTTTAACATGAAGTTTACAAATGGGTGTTCAGAAAGTTGGTTATCCCCTGCCTCTCAGGTATGTCATACCAGGGTGGGCTTATGGGGTGTCTCAAGGCATGCAAGTATTGAGTTAAGCACCTTATTTCTAGTTAGCACAATAGTAAATTCTACACGTGGAGTGCACGGTGACAAATTTCAATTAGGCATAAAGTCCTTTCCTGTGAGGTGATGGTTTCCGACATCCTGAGGGAACTGTTTAAGGTGAAGGCTCTGGAGAAACAGAGGATGAGTGAAGGGAGATGGTCACTCTGTGGAGAGGCCTGTACCTTGAGCTCCCTTGAGGGGTCTGATGTTTCTGGTGGTGGTTTTTCCTGTCTATCACTTGCCCCTTTTTTTGCCTTAGGCCCTTTGTGTTTTTATGTCTGGGCTCATGCATTCCAGGGTGAGTAGTTTACACTTCGCCCTCTCAAGTGTCTAAGTGCATTAGAATGTAGAATGCATCCTTAGTAGTTTTCTACGGAAGCAAACGATTCTTGTTTTGATGTTTCTGCCAAATATTTTTTTTTTTTTGTGTTAGGTTTAATATGTTATAATGTTAGTTTTAATTTGTTGTAATATTAGGTTTAATATTTTGTTTCCTTGTTGTCTCGTTGTACGGATGTTGGAATAAATGTGGTTCATAAACTTGAACAAGTCAAACTTATGTTTTCCTTTTTTCTGCAGTAAGATACTTTAAGTTATTTGCGTGATAGTGCGAATGGTTGTCTATCCCCTCATCATCTATCTGTGTAGGTAGGTGACAGGGTTAGTTATATTAGAGTGTAGCTAGGTGGGCTCGGTTTTATTTTGTTTCTTTTTTCTCTGATGTAAGAGATTGATTTTAGTTACTTTTTAAGAAAGATCTGAATTAAGATTGTTTTTATATTTGTTGTCTGCTGTAAGACTTTTTATCCTTGGACTGGACTTCTTCTCGGAAAGAGATTTTATTTTTATTCCTTATGCCCAAAAGCCAATATGCTATGTATTGTATTGTTTGTTTCAGTTTATTGTTTGTGCATATTTGTAGCCTGTTAATAACTTCAATATATATATAAAGACATAGTCCATCTAGTCCAACCTATACCCTACCCAAATGTCTGTATAACAGTTATATAGTAACATAGTATTGGAAGTTGTATAAAGACATACGTCCATCTAGTCCAACTTTATACCCTACCCATAATGTCGTATAACAGTTACATAGTAACATAGTATTGGAGGTTATATAAAGATATACGTCCATCTAGTCCAACCTTTATACCCTACCCATAATGTCTGTTAACAGTTACATAGTAACATAGTATGGAGATTGAATAAAGACATACGTCCATCTAGTCTAACCTTTATACCCTACCCATATGTCTGTATAAAAGTTACATAGTAACATAGTATTGGAGGTTGTATAAAGACAACGTCCATCTAGTCCAACCTTATACCCTACCCATAATGTTGTCTAACAGTACATAGTAACATAGTATTGGAGGTTGTATAAAGACATATGTTCATCTAGTCCAACCTTTATACCCTACCCATAATGTCTGTATGACAGTTACATAGTAACATAGTATTGAAGGTTATATAAAGACATACGTCCATCTAGTCCAACCTTTATACCCTACCCATAATGTCTGTCCAACAGTTACATAGCAACATAGTATTGGATGTTGTATAAAGACATACGTCCATCTAGTCCAACCTTTATACCCTACCCATAATGTCTGTCCAACAGTTACATAGCAACATAGTATTGGAGGTTGTATAAAGACATACGTCCATCTAGTCCAACCATATAACCCTACCCATAATGTCTGTCCAACAGTTACATAGTAACATAGTATTGGAGGTTACCGTATATAAAGACATATGTCAATATAGTCAACCTTTATACCCTACCCATAATGTCTTCTGTTTAACAGTAACATAGTAACATAGTATTGTAGATTGTATGAAAACATACGTCCATCTAGTCCAAACTTTATAACCCTACCCATAATGTCTGTCTAACAGTACATAGCAACATAGTATTGGAGGTTGTATAAAGACATACGTCCATCTAGTCCAACCATTATACCCTACCCATAATGTCTGTCCAACAGTTACATAGCAACATAGTATTGGAGGTTGTATAAAGACATACGTCCATCTAGTCCAACCATTATACCCTGCCCATAATGTCTATCTTACAGTTACATAGTAACATGGTATTGGAGGTTATATAAAGACATACAGTACATCCATCTAGTCCAACCTTTATACCCTACTCATAATGTCTGTCTAACAGTTACATAGTAACATAGTATTGGAGGTTGTATAAAGACATACGTCCATCTAGTCCAACCTTTATACCCTACCCATAATGTTTATCTTACAGTTACATAGTAACATGGTATTGGAGGTTATATAAAGACATACAGTAAGTCCATCTAGTCCAACCTTTATACCCTATCCATAATGTCTGTCTAACAGTTACATAGTAACATAGTATTGGAGGTTGAATAAAGACTTATGTCCATCTAGTCCAACCTTTATACCCTACCCTAATGTCTGTATGACAGTTACATAGTAACATAGTATTGAAGGTTATATAAAGACATACGTCCATCTAGTCCAACCTTTATACCCTACCCATAATGTCTGTCCAACAGTTACATAGCAACATAGTATTGGATGTTGTATAAAGACATACGTCCATCTAGTCCAACCTTTATACCCTACCCATAATGTCTGTCCAACAGTTACATAGTAACATAGTATTGTAGATTGTATGAAAACATGCGTCCATCTAGTCCAACCTTTATACCCTACCCATAATGTCTGTCTAACAGTTACATAGTAACATAGTATTGGAGGTTGAATAAAGACTTATGTCCATCTAGTCCAACCTTTATACCCTACCCATAAT
>CM033473.1:284755153-284810451 GCA_019447015.1 Hymenochirus boettgeri
TTATACCCTACCCATAATGTCTGTCTAACAGTTACATAGTAACATAGTATTGGAGGTTGTATAAAGACGTACATCCATCTAATCCAACCTTTATACCCTACCCATAATGTCTGTCTAACAATATAGATATACGTCCATCTAGTCCCCATCTAGTCCAACCTTTATACCCTACCCATAATGTCTGTCTAACAGTTACATAGTAACATATTATTGGAGGTTGTATAAAGACATACGTCCATCTAGTCCAACCTTTATACCCTACCCATTAAAAAAAAAAAGGGGGGGGGAGATCCTTTGGGCTGTTGTTGTTTTGGGGTTAAAACCACCCTTGTATTAACCCTGGAAGGAGGAACAAATGTTAGTTAGTTAGTATTTGAGGTTCAATAAAGACATACATACATCTAGTCCAACCTACTCAGCAATACCCACAATTCCTGCCTAACAGTATGTTATCCCAACCTCTTTTCTTTTAGTGTCCTCTGACATGTTCTATTGGTGAACAATGCCCCAGATAGTTGTCCTCTCACATGTTCTATTGGTGAACAATGCCCCAGATAATTTATTGTATGGCCCATTATTGTATTTATACACAGTAATCATATCCCAACGCAAGCGCCTTTTCTCTTGCTCCCACATTCCCTTTATTAATTTAGAACACCTACTCGGGCGGTCCTATAACACCTCTAGCCCACATCTATCCCACCTTAAACCGGCTGTGTGATATGCTAATTGATATTTTCCGGGTACATATTGCCACAGATTCTGTGTACAAGTCATTCTGAGTTGAGAAAGCCAGTCGGAATGACTCGCGAAACGTCTTCAAGAACTACATTCATTGTCCGTTGATCTAATTGAATACAACAGATAATATAGTATGACCTTCAAAATAAAATTGCCATAATTAATGGTGAATATGAAATTATACCCTTCCTTGGGTTATTATCTGTTCAATCAGACATAAATCCCATGACTGGCTTTGCAGTCTTGGACCACTTGGCACAGTCTGTCACTGACATTTTTACATCCGCTGTTAGAAATGTTTTCTTAAGAATAAAGGTCCGCTGGGTTTTCTCGTGTTACTGAACTTCAACACCCCCTAAATCCTGGTATCCTATAGGACCCTTAGGTTGATTACATTCATTGAGCCTATAAACATATGCCAAAGCCTTAACCCTTTTTGTTGCATTATTTGCTCTTCTCTTTATATTTTTTCCCATCTGGGCGCAGGATTTATGTGTTGCATAAATGTAAAATACTGTAAAATACAAAGTGCAATGTGGGTGAGTAAAATCAGATTATCTAATAGGAACATAAAATATTACATAATACAGTGTCTTATTCAAGACTATAGACGAGGGAACAGACAGTGCTTATTCAGTGGCAGAATGATCATGGGGTACCAACTCAATAATAAATACTTGCATATATCTGCTATGTACAATTACATAACAGTCCTGATCTCAATGAGATTTCGAGGGACCTGTGCCACAGGTAGTGCTTAGCCTGAAATGGGTTGGGATTAGGGTAGAATGCTGGGCATCCAAGTGTGAGGCTGGGTAGTCATCAGATGGAGCCAGATAAGATTTAATCTTTATTATCATTGTTATTATTTTATTATTATTATTATTTTATTACTATTTGAGCATTGATACAAAGGAAAGACAAATTTTGCAAATTACAGTAGCCGAAAGGGAGATAGTACTCCAATTTACAGGGTACTTTTTTTTACCTGAGATGAGAGGAGGTCCGCTTTACTCTGACATTCACATTGGGAATCTCTGTTGAAAAAAAGTATCTTGGGTTTTGGGTGGATAACATATAGCAAGCAGGTCTCAGCCTGGCAACAACAGCTGCCAGCATATATTGTCTTGTGGTAAAGAGAGGAATAGATTCAAGAGAAAAAAATGTTGTTCTCCCTCTTTATAAGCATTGGTAAGGCCTCATTTGGAATATGCGGCGCAGTTTCGGTATCCTGTGTACAAAAAGGACATCTTGGATATTTAAAGGGTTCAGAGAAGGCAACTAAATTAATAAAGGGAATGTGGGGAGTCAAGAGAACAAAGGCGCTTGCGTTGGGATATGATTACTGTGTATAAATACAATATGGGCCATACAATAAAGTATCTGGGGCATTGTTCACCAATAGAACATGTGAGAGGACACTAAAAGAAAGAGGTTGGATAACATACTGTTAGGCAGGAAATGTGGGGTATTGCTGAGTAGGTTGGACTAGATGTATGTATGTCTTTATTGAACCTCAATACTAACTAACACTAACATTTGTTCCTCTTTCCGGGTTAATACAAGGGGGTGTTTTAACCCCAAAACAACAACAACAAAAGGATCTCCTCCCCCCTTTTTTTTTTTAGCTTTTTCTTCTTTTTTTGCCTTCCTTTGGATCAACTGTTAGATAGGGTTAAAGCGAAGGGTATAAAGGAGACTAGTATGGATGGATATCTTATACCTTCCAATACTGTTGTTACTTGTAACTGTTAGAAAGACCATTATGGGTATACGGTTGGACTAGAAAGTCATATGTCTATAACAACCCCAATACTTTGTTACTATGTAACTGTTAGACAGAACTTATGGGTAAGGTGTATAAAAGTTGGTAGGTGAACGTAATGTCTTTTACAACCTCAAATAAATTGTTACTATGTACCGTTAGACAGCACATTATGGGTAGGGTTATAAAGGTATAGCTAGATGGACGGATGTCTTTATACAACCTCCAATAATTATGTTTACTAGTGTAATCTGTAGACGGACATATGGGTAGGGAATAAAAGGTTGGATAGATGGAATATGACTTTACACAACCTCCAACTGAGTAACTGTTAACATGACAGGAAGTATATAGGTGGATTCGCTGGCGTATATGCTTATACACCATTCAACCGTTATATGTAAACTGTTAGACAGATTTAAAATTTATGGATAGGGTACAAAAGGTGGATTGATGGAAATGTTCTTTATACAACTTCAATCTATTCACATTGATACTTTTTAGCAGACATAGGTAGGTAGGGATATAAAGGTTGGATTAGACTGGATGTCCGTCTTATAAAACTCCAATACTTCATGTTACTATGTAACTGTTTAGACAGACAATTATGGGTAGGGAATAAGGTTGGAACTAGATGGATGTATGTCTTTATACTAACCTCCACTACTATGTTACTATGTACTGGTTAACAGACATTATGGGTAGGGTATAGGTTTGGACTAGATGGAGTATGGCTTTATACAACCTCCAAGTAGCATGTACTATGTAACTGTTTGACCAGACATTATGGGTAGGGTCTAAAGGTTGGACAGAGTGGACGCATGTCTTTATACACAACTCCAAGAACTATGTTACTATGTAATGTTAAACAGACATGTTGGGTTAGGTAAAAAGGTTGGATAGTGGGGCTAGATGGACGTATATCTATATTCACATCTCCATACTATATTACTAAGTAATTGTTAGACCGGAAATTAGGGGTAGGTTATGCATGGTTGGATTGAGCTGGACTTATGTCTTTATAAAATACAACCTCCAATATAATGTGCTATGTAGTTGTTTAGACAAAAAACATTATGGTGTAGGATAATAGGTTGGATCAGATAGATGTATGTCTTATATAACTCCAATACTATGTAACTGTTAGACATTAAAGTAAGTATAAAGGTGGAATTAGATGGGCATATTCCTTTATACAACCATCAATAACTATGTTACTAGTACCTTATTCAGATCTTCTTCGCTAGGGTCTGCGTTTTAACACCTTACTCTCTGTACTCTGGGCGTTTCCTAAACACTCTTAGCCACTATCTAATCAAACCTTAAACCTGGCTGTGTATAGCTAATTGAGATTTTTCCATGGGTACATATTGCCACAGCAGTTCTGTAAGTACAAGTCAATCTGAGGGGTTGAGAAAGACCAGTGGAATGACTAGCGAAACGTCTTCAAGAACTACATTCATGTCCAATTGATTCTAATTGAATACAACGATAATTATAGTATGACCTTTCAAAATAAAATTGCCATATTAATGTTAGTATGAATTATACCCTCCTTGGGTTATTATCGTTCAATCAGACATAAATCCCACTGGACTGGCTTTGCAGTCTTGGACCAGCTTGGCCACAGTCTGTCACTGACTAATTTTTACACCTCCTGCTGTTACAAAATGTTTTCTTAAGATAAAGGTTCCGCGTGGGTTTTCCTGTTACTGAACTTCAACACCCTAAAGTCCACTGGTATCCTATAGGAAAGCCTTAGTTGATTACATTAATTGAGACCTAAAACATATATGCCAAGCCTTTAACCCCCTTTTTTGGTTGCAATTATTGCTCTTCATCTTATATTATTCTCCCATCTGCGCGCAGGATTATGTGTGCATAAATGTAAATACTGTAAAATACAAAGGCAATTGTGGGTGAGTAAATCAGATTATCTATAGGAACATAAAATATTACAATAATACAGTGCTTATTCAAGACTATAGACAAGGGACAGACAGTGCTTATTCGTCAGGCGGAATGATCATGGGGTAGTCAACGCAATATAAATACTGCATAGATCTGCTATGTTACAATACTATAACAGTCCTGATCTCAATGAATTTCGAGGGCCTGTGCACAGGTAGTGCTTAGCCTGAAAAGGGTTGTGGATTAGGGGTGGAGAATCTGGGTCAGTCCCAAGTTGAGGACTGGGTAGTATCGATGGAGCCAGATAAGATTTACTTATTATCATTGTTATTATTATTATTATTATTATTATTATTATTACTATTTGAGCATTGATACAAGAAAGACAAATTTTGCAAATTACAGTAGCCGTAAAGGGAAATTAGTACTCCAATTTACGGGTACGTTTCTCTTTTACCTGGATGAGAGGAGGTGCAGCTTTACTCTGTGACATTCACATTGGGAATCTCTGGTTGAAAAAAAGTACTCTTGGAGGTTTTGGGAATGGATTGATACATAATAGCAAGCGGTCTCAGCCTGGTCACAACACTGCCGCAATATATTGTTTGTGTGTAAATGAGAGGAATAGATTCAAGAGAAAAAAAGGTTGTTCTCGGTCTACCCTCTTATAATAAGTCATTGGTAAGGCCTCATTTGGAATATGCGGGCGCAGTTTTCGGTTATCCTGTGTACAAAAAGGCCACTTATATTTAAAGGTTCAGAGAAGGTCAACTAAATAATAAAAGGGAATGGTGCGGACAAGAGAACAAGGGCGATTGCGTTGGGATATGATTATCTGTGGTATAAATAGCAATATGGGCCATACAATAAATATCTGGGGCATGTGTTCCCACCAATAGAACATGTACGAGGGGGACACTAAAAGAAAGAGGTTGGGATAACATACTGTTAGGCAGGAAATTGGGGGATTTCTGATTAGGTTGGACTAGATGTATGTTGTCTTTATTGAACCTCAATACAATAAACCTAACATTTGTTCCTCTTTCCCAGGGTTTAATACAAAGGGGGTGTTTTTTAACCCCAAAACACAACAGACAAGCCAAAGGATCTCCTCCCCCCTTTTTTTTTTTTAGCTTTTTCTTTTTTTTGCCCTTCTTTGGATAACGGTTAGATGGGTTAAAGCGAAGTAATAAGGTAAAACAGCATTGTACATGGCAGACAGTTGGTGTCGAACCCCCCCACCTCTATTTAGGCTTGGTTTCTTTATTTTCACATAAATGGCCTCCTTAACACCTCTCTTGAACCAGTCACGTTCCTTCGCCAGTATGTTAACATTACAATCTTCAAAGGTATGTCCTTTATCCTTAAGATGCAGATACACGGCTGAGTCCTGACCCGAGGAATTGGCTCTTCTGTGCTGGGCCATACGTTGATGCAGTTGCTGTTTGGTCTCCCCCACATACAAATCAGAGCATTCTTCACTGCACTGCACCGCATATATGATGTCGCTTTTCTTGTGTTTTGGTATTGGGTCTTTTGGATGTACCAATTGCTGCCTCAGTGTGTTGTTCGGTTTAAAGCAGACAGGGATACGATGTTTTTTGAAAATTCTTCTTAATTTCTCGGAGACCCCTGCTACATATGGGATGACCATGTTCTTCCTCCTGTCTTGCTTTTCCCCTTCACTGTTGGTATTTGTGTTCTTTTCTTTCCTTCTACTTCTTTTGACAAAGGCCCAGTCTGGATATCCACAAGTTTTAAGGGCTCCTCTGAGATGTTTCATTTCTTTAGCCTTCGCCTCTGTGCTAGTGGGGATGTTCTCGGCTCTGTGTTGCAGGGTTCTGATGACACCCAGCTTGTGATCTAAAGGGTGGTGGAGTCAAACATCAAATACTGATCTGTGTGTGTTGGTTTTCTGTAAACCTCTACTTCCAGTTTACCATTTTCCTTAACTTCTACCAAGCAGTCCAAGAAAGCCAGTTTGTTGTTTTGTACCTCTTCCCTTGTGAATTTAATGTTTTGGTCCACCGCATTAATGTGTTCTGTGAAAGCTTGTACTTCCTTCTGGTCGATTTTAACCCAGGTGTCATCAACATATCTGAACCAGTGGCTGGGTGCTATGCCCTTAAAGGTATTAAGTGCCTGTGTTTCTACCTCCTCCATGTAAAGGTTGGCCACAATGGGTGAAACTGGAGATCCCATAGCACATCCATGTTTTTGCTTATAGAACTTATCCCTGTATTTGAAATAGGTGGTATTCAGGCACAAGTCCAACAAGGAACACACCTGTTCTGGGTTGAGATCAGTTCTGCTGGTAAGAGTGCTGTCTTGGCCCAGCCGTTTTCTCACTTTCTCAAGAGAGGTGTTAAGGAGGCCATTTATGTGAAAATAAAGAAACCAAGCCTAAATAGAGGTGGGGGGGTTCGACACCAACTGTCTGCCATGTACAATGCTGTTTTAACACCTTACTCTGGGCGTTCCTATAACACCTCTAACAAGTATTGGAGGTTGTATAAAGATATACATCCATCTAATCCAACCTTATACCTACCCATAATGTCTGTCTAACAGTTACATAGTGACATAGTATGAAGTTGTATAAAGACATCCATCCATCTAATCACCTTTCTACCCTATCCATAATATCTGAATAACAGTTACATAGTAAACATAGTATTGAATGGTTGTTATAAAGACATACGTACATCTATCCAACCTATTACCCTACCCATAATGTCTGTCTAGCAGTTACATAGTAACATAGTATTGGAGGTTGTATAAAGAACATACGTCCATCCAGTTCAAACTTTATACCCTACCCATAATGTCTGTCTAACATACATAGTAACATAGATTGGAGGTTGTATAAAGACGTACATCATCTAATCCAACCTTTATACCTACCCATAATGTCTGTCTAACAGTTGCATAGTGACATAGTATTGGAAGTTGTATAAAGACACCATCCATCTAATCCAACCTTTCTACCCTATCCATAATATCTGAATAACAGTTACATAGTAAATAGATATTGAATGGTGTATAAAGACATAGCCATCAATCCAACCTTATACTCTACCTGTAAGTCTAACAGTTACATAGTATTGGAGGTTGTTAAAGTCATATGTCATCTAGTCAACCTTTTACCCTACCCAATGTCTGTCTAATAGTTACTATACATAGTATTGGAGGTTTGTATAAAGACATACATCTATTAGTCCAAACTATATACCCTACACATAATGTTTGTCTAACAATTACATAGCAACATAGTATTGGAGATTGTATAAAGACATAAGTCCATCTAATCCAACTTCATAACCTACCCATAATGTCTGTCTAACAGTTACTTAGTAATATAGTATTGGAGATTGAATATAGATATACGTCATCTAGTCCCCATCTAGTCCAACCTTTATACCCTACCCATAATGTCTGTCTAACAGTTACATAGTAACATATTATTGGAGGTTGTATAAAGACATATGTCCATCTAGTCCAACCTTATACCCTACCCATAATGTCTGCCTAACAGTACATAGTAACATATTATTGGAGGTTGTTATAAAGCATACGTCCATCTAGTCCAACCTTTATACCCTACCCATAAGTCTGTCTAACAGTTACATAGTACATATTATTGGAGGTTGTATAAAGACATACGTCCATCTAGTCCAAACTTTATGCCTACCCATAATGTCTGTCTAACAGTTACATAGTAACATAGTATTCAAGGTTGTATAAAGACATACATCCATCTAGTCCAACCTTTATACCCTACCATAATTGTCTGTCAACAGTTACATAGTAACATAGTATTGGAGGTTGATAAAGACGTACATCCATCTAATTCAACCTTTATACCCTACCCATAATGTCTGTCTAAAGTTACATAGACATAGTATTGAAGTTGATAAAGACATCCATCCATCAATCCAACCTTTTTTACCCTATCCATAATATCTGTCTAACAGTTAATAGTAACAGTATTGAATGTGTGTATAAAGAATAGCCCATCAATCCAACTTTAACTATACCTTAGGTCTAACAGTTACACAGTATTGGAGGTTTGTTAAGCATATGTCATCTAGTCCAACCTTTTAACCCTACCATAATGTCTGTCTAACAGTTACATAGTAACATATTTGGAGGTTGTATAAAGACATACGTCCATCTAGCCAACCTTTACACTACCCATAATGTCTGTCTAACAGTTACATAGTAACATATATTGGAGGTTGTATAAAGACATACGTCCATCTAGTCCAACCTTATACCCTACCATAATGTCTGTCTAACAGTTACATAGTAACATATTATTGGAGGTTGTATAAAGACATACGTTCACCTAGTCCAACTTTTATACCCTACCCATAATGTCTGTCTAACAGTTACATAGTAACAAAGTATTGGAGGTTGTATATAGACATATGACTTTCTAGTCCAACCGTTATACCCATAATGTCTTTCTAACAGTTACATAGTAACACAGTATTGGAGGTATAAAGATATCCATCCATCTAGTCCATCCTTTATACCCTTCGCTTTAATCCTATCTAACAGTTGATCCAAAGGAAGGCAAAAAAAAGAAAAAGCTAAAAAAAAAAAAAAGGGGGGGGGGGAGGATCCTTTGGGCTGTTGTTTGTTTTGGGTTAAAACCACCCTTGATAACCCTGGAAGGAGGAACAAATGTTAGTTAGTTAGTATTGAGGTGCAATAAAGACATACATACATCTAGTCCACATACTCAGCAATACCCACAATTTCTGCTAACAGTATGTTTATCCCAACTCTTTTTCTAGTGTCCTCTGACATGTTCTATTGGTGAACAATGCCCCAGATAGTTTATTGTATGGCCCATTATTGTATTTATACACAGTAATCATATCCCAACGCAAGCGCCTTTTCTCTTGCTCCCACATTCCCTTTATTAATTTAGTTGCCCTTCTCTGAACCCTTTAAATATCCAAGATGTCCTTTTTGTACACAGGATACCGAAACTGCGCCGCATATTCCAAATGAGGCCTTACCAATGCTTTATAAAGAGGGAGAACAACATTTTTTTCTCTTGAATCTATTCCCCTCTTTACACAAGACAATATATTGCTGGCAGCTGTTGTCGCCAGGCTGAGACTGCTTGCTATATGTTATCCACCAAAACTCCAAGATACTTTTTTTCAACAGAGATTCCCAATGTGAATGTCAGAGTAAAGCGGACCTCCCTCATTCCAGGTAAGAGAAAACGTACCCTGTAAATTGGTAATAATCTCCCTTTGGGCTACTGTAATTTGCAAAATTTGTCTTTCTCTTTGTATCAATGCTCAAATAGTAATAATAATAATAATAATAACAATGATAATAAAGATTAAATCTTATCTGGCTCCATCTATGAACTACCCAGCCTCACCCTTGGACTGCCCAGATTCTACCCCTAATCCCAACCCATTTCAGGCTAAGCACTACCTGTGGCACAGGTCCCTCGAAATCTCATTGAGATCAGGACTGTTATGAGATTGTACATAGCAGATATCATATGCAAGTATTTATTGATTGAGTGTACCCCATGATCATTCTGCACTGAATAAGCACTGTCTGTTCCCTGTCTATAGTCTTGAATAAGACACTGTATTATGTAATATTTTTATGTTCCTATTAGATAATCTGATTTTACTCCTCACAATTGCACTTTGTATTTTACAGTATTTTACATTTATGCAACACATAAATCCTGCGCCCAGATGGGAAAGAAATATAAAGAGAAGAGCAAATAATGCAACCAAAAAGGGGTTAAGGCTGGCATATGTTTATAGGCTCAATGAATGTAATTCAACCTAAGGCCTTATAGGATACCAGGAAATTTAGGGTGTTGAAGTTCAGTAACAGCTGAAGAACCCACGCTGGACCTTTATTCTTAAGAAACATTTTCTAACAGCTGGATGGTAAAAATGTCAGTGACAGACTGTGCCAAGCTGGTCCAAGACTGCAAAGCCAGTCATGGGATTTAAGTCTGATTGAGAGATAATAAACCCTAAGGAAGGGTATAATTCACCATTAATTATGGCAATTTTATTTTTGAAGGTCATACTAATTTATATAATTATATATTTATATGTTCCTTTTTATTTTTTCTCCCCCTTGTGTGGCTTTTTGTATTCTAAGATTGGACAGTAGAGATGGCTGAACTTCCTAAAGTTCGTTTTCGAATTTTCAAAATTAAAAGAAAGTGAAAGTTTGATAGTTTCGAAAATGGACCCATTAAAGTCAATGGGGACAAATAGTTAGAAAAGTTCTGATTAAATACAGTTAACATCGCAATGGTAACTTACTGTAAATGGCCGTGGCACCTGGGAAATGGTCTGTGGAACACTTACATATCACCAAAACCTGTTTAAATGCTCATTTTAATCACCATCGGGATATTATCTAGCTTCCAAATTGAATTTTCGAGGGTTACCAAAATTGAACGCCACATTTGAGGGTTATGGGCGAATTTGAGGGTTACCGAACGCCGCATTTGAGGGTAATGGCCCAATTCAAAGGTTAACGAAACGCCACATTCAAGAGTTATTTCCGAATTCGAGGGTTACCGAATGCCGTATTTTCAGGGTTATGGCCGAATTCGAGGGTTAGCGATCACCACATTTGAGGGTTAGCAAACTCCGCATTCTAGGATTATGGTTTGATAAGTTGAGGGTTATCGTCAAATTCGAGGGTTACTGAACACTGCATTTAAGTTTAGAAATTAACTGCTTTAGAACTGTAGGTTTTCGAAAATCCGTGGATCTGATTTTAAAAAATGTTCGAAACCCAAAAATTCCATTTGAAAAATTCCAGTTGAAATTTGGAAAACTTCCGATTCAATTGATTTCAAATCGGAATTTCAGTAAGTCCAGGGGAACCACTGTCGGAACAAAACTCGCCCTCTTTGTTCATCACCACTAACATATGCAATGACGGGTATTAAACAATAGTATTAAATGGAAGTCTGACAATATTCCCTCAATGAGAGAAATTTAAAATAGAAAAAACCTCAACAAACAACATGAGAAAATATTTAGTTTAACAAATAATAAACATCTGAAATTTCTATAAAAACGGGAATTATTTATACAAATAACAACAGCATGGCCTGTCTGGTGTCTGATGCCTGTAGATTGATATCCAGTAATCACTATATAAATACAATGAACCATTGTCAAGCAAATCTCATCTACTTATCATTATTATTATTGTTATTTATGTGAAGATTATAATTATAATTGTAATTGACACTGATAAACCTGACGTTTAATACATTGAAATGTTTATTTTACTGTTTGTATAATATTTATAAAATTCTAATAGAAAGATTGTTAAAAACCAAAAAAACGATAGTATTGCTTCTCCACAACTTTACTACGTCCTGCAGATTTGTGAACAAAACAAACATATTTTCCCAGATTATCTATCTGTGTGTCCCAAGTTTTGGAAAGAAACTTTTTAATGTCCCTTTGTTAACACACTTACAGCTTTAAATTTTCCAACTTTTCTATAAAGATGAACAATTTCTTGGAGAGAGGGGGAAAAAAAATAAAATAAAACTGTTACACTCATCCCATTACGCGTATCCCATTTTCTATTAGACTACTCACTAAGGTCCAACACAATTAACACCCAACCTCTATTTGAATATTTCCAACTTCTCCAGGGACAGAGACAAGGGATCCAAGTTCTTCATTTTTTATTGAGAGTAGAGAAGAAAAACTTTCTGATTTGTTTTAGTTTATAGTTGTTTCCCATGTAGAATTCTCAATTTATTTATGAAACAAATGAATTCCGATTTTGGCAAAGCTGTTGATTTGATTTCCAGTTATTTAAAGACACACAGAGTTATTCAATAAAAGTTCTTATTGTTTAAAATGGTGCTAATTTTGCCCCAACCAATCAGGTGTTAGCTTTCAAATGTTAAATAAGATCTGATTGGTTGGGGCAAAATTAGCACCATTTTTAACGACAAGAACTTTTGTCGAATCTCCCTGAAGGTTTCTAATCTAGAAATTATCTTCCTTTTGTTTATTTTGCAGAAATAGTAAATGTGGGTGCTTTTATTAGATTGGGTGAAATTTTAATAAATTTAATTTAACATAAATAATAACAATATTATAGAAACAATAACATTTTACTCCAAAGACCAAACGTCTCTGCAATTATGAAAATAAAACTCTTGAAACATCCTAGTTATTTATCTTATACCCAGTGGATGGCTCTCATCTTTATTAGTCTTTTGTGTATTGCCCATGCTGTGAAACCATCTGTCTGGTTCTGATAGAAAATGTTCAAGTTGAAAGTTTTAAGGTCAATTGGATTCTTGGCAATGCAGAGTTTTTCTTACACAAAACTTTTCTCTTTGTATTTTATCCAGCGGCCAAATAACAATAACACTAACAACATCAATAATGACAGCAAAAATATTATTATTAATAACAAAAATTGTGGGACCAATTCTAGAAAAAGGAAATTCCACACATTTCTGTTCGCAGTCAGTAGGTGACCTTTGAAGCTGGGAGGGGTGACATTATTTTGTGTTTTACATTTCTCTAGGCATAGCTATATGTGCTAAAGATTAAAATGTTGCACATTTTGTGGCTATGTTGAATCCACAGGAGACACACTGAGGGTTTACTAATTTAGAAGAACATTGTCTTCTCTATCTAGGATTTGTATATACAAGACAGGTCACACTTACTGCAGGTACTGCACTACCATGCGTCTAACATCATCCACACTGTCTCGGTGTCTCTACCCACCTACGGATCCGGTCCAGCCGCCCAGGCAAATAAGTACATGAAAAAAGGTATAGGTGGTGTAACTAAATCTGACAGAAGCCAAAGTGGATCCGATAAAACTAAGCATTTATTGTTACATTTAAAAGCACTCAGCGGCAGCAGCCATAGAGGACACGAACAGGTGAAGGAGGGGGTGTGGCCTGACACGTTTCGCGGAAATTCCGGTCTCTGAGGAAGCGGAATCTCCGCGAAATGCATCAGACCACACCCCCACCTAGGACAGGACAGAATATATAATATTTCTTTGATGCAGCAAACCTACCGTCATCACTTTCTCTACTTCTCACACAGGCTGACTTCCTCCTGAACATTATACCGATATTGCTATATGGTAAATACAGAGGAAAAGAACTGGTTTAGTTCTAGAGATTGCAGGATCACAGATCCGAACCCCTTTTTCATGACTGATCTCCGAGATACACAGATCACGGATGTCACGGAATTTTCAGAATTCTGCTTTCCAATTTTTTTCTAAGCCTTGTTAGAAAATTTTTGATTTTCTGGCCAAACGTTCAAGGATTCTCAAATTCGTCCATTTAAGGATTTGGCTCAACCCAGGACCCCCTCCCCCCAATCAAATATTATCAAATATAATTATGTGTGATCATATGATTGCAAGCATTAAAAAATAAACCAATCAGAATTGGATTTGGTCCTTCAGCAAACCTATATAAAGAGGTGCAAACCCTGTGGAGATCAGAAGTCATCACAGTTATGGCAGAAGAAAGAAGAAGGAAGAAAGAAGACTTCGGATAAAGACCTCAGAAACACCAGTGACGTTGATGTCACCAGTGTTAGTGGTGTCTAGAGATGGGCGAACTTTAGAAAGTTCGGTACATTTTCAGACTTTCAAACTATATGGAAAGTTCGAAAGTGGACCCATTAAAGTCAATGGGAGTCAAATAGTTCGAAAAGTTCTAATGAAATACAATTAAAATATTAATGGTAACTTAATGTAAATGGCTGTGGGACCTGGGAAATGGTCTGGGGAACATGTTCCAATATCCAGGACATTCCAAAAATCTATTTTACTCTCACTCACGCTATTTTCGAGCTCGTTCGCGCCTAGGTACCATGTACGTTTTACTCGCAGATTCGATGCTCGCGTATAGGCTTTAATGGACACTTTACTCGTAGATTTGATGTTCGCGTCTAGATACCATGGACATTTTACTCGCGGATTCGATGCTCGTGTATAGGCTTTAATGGACACTTTACTCGTAGATTCGATGTTCGCGCCTAGATACCATGGATATTTTACTCGCGGATTCGATGCTCGCGTATAGGTTTTAATGGAGACTTTACTTGCGTATTCGATGTTCGCGTTCACGCCTAGATACCATGGACATTTTACTCGCGGATTCGATGCTCACGTATAGGCTTTAATGGACACTTTACTCGTAGATTCGATGTTCGCGCCTAGATACCATGGACATTTTACTCGCGGATTCGATGCTCGCGTATAGGTTTTAATGGACACTTTACTCGCGGATTTAATACTGTCAAACTGTCAAACATTCGATATTTAGCGAAAGTCCGAAAATATCGAAAATCTGCGTCCGGGATAGTTCGAGAAGTCCGAATTCGTTCGAATTCGAATAGTTTGGCTCAAACTTGGGTTCAAGTTCTAGTCCATCTCTAGTGGTGTCATTGGTGGCCGCATTGATATCGCTCAGTGTCGCCAGCTGGGAAGAAGGGTCAATCATTTATACAAACATAGAAAAGATAATCAATACACATTCCTGGGCCCCATACAATATCATATTATCTGCACACTGGCATACATTATAAACAAAGGGGTTTTAGTATACATTACTGTGATCACATGAATGAAAAGCCTTCCAACCACGTCAAGGTAACCCCAGTCTGGAAGGTCCTAACTTCTAAACTTTTTTACCCTAATTACCTAATTAGTTAAATATTCACTTTAAAAAAAATAAAAAAATTACCACCCACACACATCACCTACAATAAGTGTTCACTAGAGATTAGACAAGGCCAAATCCACTGAAATATGTTTCGTTTGCAGATTCAAAAATCTGCAAGCTGGTCCATTAAAGTCAATGGGAGTTAAAAAATCAAAAAAGTCTGCCTAAAATTAAGGTATGAATAGCAATGGTAACTTACTGTGAGTCGCTCAGGGACCTGGATAGTGGCCTGGGGAACACCTATCAATGAAGAAAATAGTATTAGTAAAAGTAGTATTTTTGGAAATTTTAAAAATTTCTAGAAATTTAGAATTTCCAAAAATGAAAATTTTTGAAAATTTGTAGAAATTTTGAAAAATTTCCAAAATAGTTCTTGGGTTCGGAAAATAAGAAAGAGTCAGAAGTCTCCAAAGTCCGAGTTCTGGCGAATTCATGAAATCTGCTTCGGAACCGGGTTTGGCAAACCTATATAAAGAGCTGCAAACTTCTGCGGAGCTCAGAAGTCACCGCAGATGATGGCAGAAGAAAGAAGACTTCGGATCTGGCTGTCTAGGTGGTGTCACTGGTGGCCGCAGTGACATCGCATGGCATTGGCAACATCAGCGTGGTTGGTGTCGTCGGCCAGAAGACATCGGATCAAGAGGCTGGCAACAGTGGTGACATGAGCTGCGTGACCCCCGAATGTCCAGCTGCGGGACGTTCCGGGGATTACCGAAATCGGTCCGCAGAAATTGGAAGTAGAGTGCGCGTGCACTACGTCCATTTTTTTGATATTACCTGCGCACGGATGTGTTCCCCAGACCATCTACCAGGTCCCAGAGGCCTGTACAGTAAGTTTACAATGTTATATTTGTTATGCTATTTACCGGTACACCCCAATGACTTTAATGGGTCCGTTTTCGAACTTTATGAAGTTCGGCCATCTCTACTTATAAGTTCTGCACAGCCTCACCATGGACACTGCTCTGCTTACACATCTCCCTCTCCCTCCCCCTTCCTTTCTTTTCTCTGCTGATTCTTTAGAGTAAAGTTACCCTTTAAGAATGAATCTAACCAATTACTTTGTGGAATCCTAAGACATTATAAGGCATTATAAGAAATTACAAGTCAATGGTGGACAGTTCTATGTGGGTTTTATCTGGAGACAAGTAGATCATTTCATATACATTTTAATGTTCAGTGAATCCCATTATCAGTCTTTATTGATTGAGATTTAGGGCCATATTCATTAAAGACGCGGCATCGTTTTTTAGAAATACTGTGCTTTTAACAATTGGTTTAATAATCGTTAAACCGAACATTAATTTCCAATCAATTTAGCAGTCGTACATTTACAATTGTTATTGTTTATTAACAATAACGAACGTAAATTACCAATACTGGTAGTAAATCTATGATAACGCAATAGTAGTTTTACGATCCCCATAGAATACCATTGTGGTAGTTGACTACTGCATGGTATTCTACGGCAGAACGTTCAGCGTAAATGTATGTACATTTAAGCCCCCACACTTGTATATTATCGATAACTCGTGGTATCGCTAGATTGCGATACCGTGCATTTACAAATAGGGTCCATAGAGCCATATTGCAAATTTGCGATACCGCGGGTTTTCGTTAATGTACGACCATGGGCATAAATGTAGTATTCGATGGGTGATCGTTAATCTATGGTTGCAGTGGTAGATTTATGATATCGTAAATTAACAGTTAGTAAATTTGCCACCTTGTTTGGTTTGACCTTGGGTTGTTAGATTCTGGGGCAAGGTAATAACACAGTTTAATATCCTTGCCATTACTGTACCTTCTGACCCTAAATTATTATAACAGATCCCTGAACCTGACAAATAGAATGGGAATCATGAATATAAATGGAGAATCTCCACCAAACCTTTACTCTAAGGGACAGGTCCTGCACCCTCTCCACCCCTATCAAACAAAAAAATATGGTATAATTTCAGTAGTATATCTCCCATCACAGCCTTTAAATGTTCTATTCTATGTATGTACCATATATATGTTAATATATTTAATAAAGGGCATGTACCCAAAGCCAACAGCAGGACACACATTTCTCATTAACAATTAAGCATTCTGATGAATCTCTTCCTTCAGCAGATTAAAATATTTATTTTACACAAGCTCGTTACTATTGATAATTTGTCCCAGATACTAAAACCACTGTTGGTAATGATTTACTGGTAAGGATAGGTAAACACGGGTCAACCATGGTCTGTTATTCCTCATCGCTAGAGAATTTCCAAGAGCTAGAGATTTCACTGAGCATGCCCGACTATGAATCTGGGTCTGGGACTGTCTGTGAAAGGCAGAAACCTACAGAATTAAATAGATGGTACAGATTTCAAAGGTGAGAAATACAGCTGTCTGTTGGTTACAGATTTCAGAACAGCGATAAAGCTTCCCATTATTTATCATTTATAGAATTCCTGCAGGTCGTTAACATTTCTTCAATGTATGTATAGTTTATTTATAAAGCGATACTTGGGGACGCTGCACTGCTGAACAAAGTAGAAAAATGTCATACAAGGGGGGCAAATACATAAATAGTACATAAATATATAAATGATAGAGATATAACTATATAAGTGCTAGAGCCTTGCCCCTAGAGCTTACAATCTAGTTAAAATGTTACCTCGTTACCCATTATCAATAGTAAAGAAAACTGGGTAGAGTTAGATGGAACTTCCACCTTATGGAGATCATGGCCCTTTGTTTCTCCTGAAGTTGGTGCCTATACATTGGATTGGTGACTTTTCCTGCATTGGGCAGCATGTAAGCAGTGCAATCTTCATTAAATAAATTAAATAAAGACCATAAATTAATTAAGTAGTTAATTAAGATAAGGTAACAATGTATTGGCATCATTTAAATCACAAAGGGTTGGTGTATGTGTACAATTGGGACATACATCCCAAATAAGCTGTTTGTGATGGACCAGCCAAAATTAAAAGGATTAAGTCATTGGTATGCACCACATGTGCTACCAAAACATATTAGTGGGACAAACTGTACATGTCAACAGCTTTAAGGGCATGTGCTCTTTCATGTAATGTCCCATAAAATAACTCGGTGAAAGTGTCACCAGATATGAAATTGAACCATTTATAAAACCCATGACAGGAAAGGGATCTCATGTTGCAATTAATTTGCACACTTTGTCTGTACATGAAGAAGCCTTTGCCATGTTTGTCATCTTCTGTAAAGGTTTGTTGAACTGGCTTCCTGCCTGATTTCCTTCCACTAGAATGGTCAATTGTGCAGTTGGAAAACAAAGTTCTGGGCTTGATGAGGACAGACTGAGGGCAGAATGTGGGTGGCAGGTGACCTTAAACACAAGATGAGTTGGAAATCTATTGTGTCGGATCCTCCTCCCCCCCACACTGCTCTGCCCCAGTCAGGAATGATCAATGCTTTCCTCCCATTTCACACTCGCAAAATCATTTGCCTTGAGCAAAGAGAATCCATGCCTTATATTTCCCTGTATAGCAGCATCACTAGAAAGTCAACAGTGGGTACCAGTTTGTGTTCCACCCGTTACTGTGTCTAATGACAGTTCAGGTTTCGGCAAAGAAGTCAATAAAATTATTTTGGCAGATGCAAAGCGTGATGCTGATTATATAAGTGTATATAGGTTTAAGTCATGTGACACTGCTGACATGGGTCATCAGAACTTATAGCAAGGGCAAACTTTTGCACCTTTTATTGTATCTACCCCATAGTTTCTTTTGTTTTGCTCATTCTTCTTCTTTAGCAAATCCAATAAACTTGGGTTGACATTGCAGTGTAATTAATTGAAAACGGATAAACTAATTGTAAATACCAAGTTTACATAAGAAATAAAAAAAAGTATCTAGGACCAAATGCTAAAGGGGCTGATGCAGAACCAAAAAAGTTCCATCTTACCTGACCTCGATCCTGCAATCCTGCCATCCTGCCATCCTGCAATCCTGCCATCCTGCCATCCTGCAATCCTGCCATCCGGCAATCCTGTAATCCTGCAATCCTGCCATCCTGCCATCCTGCAATCCTGCCATCCTGCAATCCTGCCATCCTGCCATCCTGCAATCCTGCCATTCTGCCATCCTGCCATCCTTTGTGAGACAGGTAAGATGTAACTTTTTGGTTCTTCCCTGTACGTTACAGTTGTAAAGGCATTAAGAATAGTGCAAAATTGTTGTGCAAATCTTAGTCTTTACTTACATAGGCTACGCCATGCTATTTCTAAATAATTTTGGAAATGGCTTGGCAAATGCAAAATTAGTGCAAAACCCACGCTAACCTGATAGCACATCGTGTAGGGTGGCCTATGCACTAATTCAGCAAAATAGACGATATAGCACCAGCCCGTAAATGTTTCTGATATAACATTTTTGTTATAATAATTAGTTCCCTACAGCTTAGCTATTAAATATACAGCCATAAAAATCGGATTTATGATAAGGTTTTAACGCATGACTTTCCCTTGGAAGAGTTGAAAGATACAGCGGGATAATGAACGTTAGAATGTTCTTATCTAACAAGGAACCAGCATTAAGTTCGGTGTGTTTGAGTGTTTAATACAGATCCGTCCCTGTTTCTGTAAATGCTTCCACCGTGTAGCTGCTTTAATTCCAATTGTGTTACACGGGTCAAGGGGCGTGCGCCCATCACATGATCCCTTGTAATTCGACTCGACAGATAGCAAGCAGGGATCTGTTGGAATACCTGGGTTTGTTTCATTCAATGAGATGACCTCTGTTTAAAATACTTTCCTGACATATTGGAATTTTCTACAATGGCCATACATAACGCAATTTCATGTCATGTTGCATTCTAACAGAGTGTCATCACAGCTAAGTGAGTAATGGCAATTACATATAACCGTCTCACACTTTGATCCTGAGTCAAGGGAAAATAGGAGGGGAATTAATCGTCAATTTCGTTTTTTATTAAAGAGGCAGAACGCTGTAAAGGACGGATGTGGTTTGTATAATAGTTGTTGACCGATTATCTGCATTTGTGTTTTCAGCTCAAACCTTTGTGTTCATTGGACAAAATCCAGTTTAAAACTGATGAAAGTTTAGGTTTTCATACAAAATTTCAGTTTTGACTGCTCGTATTCGTGTGATTACCCTTTGTCTGCATTAATAGGCCCCCCTCTCAAATGCCAATGTGAAGGTACTTCCTGTCTTTCCCAGCCTTTAGTCTTTCTTCCTGCATGCTCTGCCCCTGGGGTGGAGGGGAGGAGCAGAGCGTTAGGTGATGTCACTCAAGTTACTGAAAGCAGGAAGTTTGAACATTCTCTGCAATATACTTTCTCACAGTCTGAAGCCAGAATTGTGAATGATTTTAAAGGATATGTACACACTAAAAATAAATGGGTGTTAATTTTTTTTAGCCTATTCCCTTCCCATCCCCTACCTTTAGCCCTTGTTTTTGCTGGCTTCCTCCTCCATAGTATCCATAGTAATGTTGTTTGTAGGAGTGCCCCTAAGAGATTTGCATTGCTGAACCAAGTAGCTGGTCGCTAGACTGAGCTGCCGCTTGTGCTGCGCACAGTGACGTCAATGCACATGACGGCACATGTCCGGTGACATAACCACGCACACACTGACGACGTAATACAGGGAAACCTCACACCTTCCTCTCGCAATTTTTTAAAGGAGAGGAATGTGCCAAATTTCCTTGTATTATGTCTAGGGCACAATGATGTCATCAGTGTGTGCGTGGTTATGTCACCAGGCGCACTCACAGATATGTCACTGGGCGCGCGCCGTTGCATAGATAGACATCACCCGGTGTGCGCGAATCTCGTGGGGGCAGAACAAAAACATTACTATGGAGGAGGAAGCCAGCAAAAACAAGGGCTGAAGGTAGGGGATGGGCAGGGGATAGGCTAAAAAAAATAACACCCATTTAGATTACAGCCACAGCACACTAAGTGATTTTTACAGTGTATCCTTTAAAGGTAAGATTAAAGGTTCGTACACACATGCGATCGTGGGGATGCACAATGTGTGCGAACAGCTTTTATGGGCAAAACGGCCAATCGGTCAGGGATTGTTGCCGTCCGGCCAGGCGGATCTCTGAACGAGCAGCCATTTTGGCCGATAAAGTGCCCATACACGGCAAATTAACGACCGAAACTGCTGTTGGTACACATAATGTGACTGCACGTGTGTACAAACCTTTAAGGCTTTTTTATAACCCTAACTTGTCAGATGCTAAAGTTGTCCTTTAAGATAAGAATAACAAAGATGTTTTGTGTTTAACCTTTGTGCAGATTATATCAAAGATTCTACTTCTTTCACAGAAATTCTACTTCTTAACCTTGAAATAAATATTCTATACGGATGCTTCATTCAGTGACCCAAGCAGTATTTTTGATTTGCCATGGACTGCTAGCAATACTTACCTAAATTTGTGATTGATGGTTCAGCCAAATCCAGCCCTGCCCCCGGCTTTTTATCTAGGCATACTCAATAAGAAAGTATACGTCTTCCCATTGGTCAGGTCCCAGACTGAGCGAGGAGGCAGGTGTTGATTGCAAATACAGGTATGTATTACCAGTGATATCAGTTAACCCAAGACCTGGTATCTAATGGGATTGAGCTGGTTTGAGGACATTATTCCCCTTCAAGTCTTTCTTCAATTCCGCTTGCAGTGCATCGTCTCTTCACATAGTTGCTAGGGTTGGTGTCCATATTGTAATTAAAGACTTTAAGGATTATTCCAAACCAATCCAAAAAGTAATGACTTTTACAAAAGAGTAAAATTTAAGCAGGAGACTTTCACTGGTGCACCGTTTGTGTATATATATATATATATATATTGCTAAGACAGAGTGTTTATACATGCGACATGTCTGCATTTACATTTTTGCTGACTTGCAGGTTTCCATGTAGACTTTTTGCCTATCTGGTCCTCCTATCTATTTATTACTTCCATCTCGATGTTAAGACCAGGAGCAGAGAACAGGTTTGCACAGTTAGGCTGATAAACAGATGCTAAGCCGATGTGACACAGCTGCTGCTGCCGCTGCTGTAGTTGAGCTTGAAAAAGCAGGTCAAGGTTATTAGGAGAAAGTGCAGTTACGTCTCATCGCTGGGAGCAAAAATGTCCATGTGGAGCTGGAATTCTCTTCTAAAAGATTCTTCAGGATGCAAAGGACAGGACATGTCTGAATAATTACCAGTAATTACTTTTGTCTGTTTTATTAATGGAGGCCCAAGCAAATTTTAATTAATAAAAGTACTTTTTTTTAGGGCTGGAACAGATTTAAATTAACCTTGAACCCCCCCCCCCCAATAAAAAACGTATACATTACAGATGTCCAACTTGTCATCATCTAGCTGCTGTTCAATACAATTTATCAGAACCCATTACCCAGTTTCCAACAGTGCAAAGAGGAAAGAGGGGACTGATGGCTGGGAAAGATCTAAAGATCACATAGATTGTAAACCTAACTGTGGTACCTAACTGGAAGACAGAGCCCCTCTATGGTGGAAGATGCAAAGCCCCGAGGAAAAGAGGTCTCCCCTTATATATCTTGGTGACAGCAGGGGACATGCACAGCCCTGTAAAACCCTATTAGAAGCAGTGACTGTCACTGAGCATGTCCTGTACCGCTGATAACATCTTTAAAAATAATATGGGAAAAAAATTGCCATGTAGGACTCCAACTTTTAGTTATTTTTAAATGGTATGCAGTCATGTTCGTCCTTGAGGTTAACGTGAAAACAAACATGGAAAGAAAAAAGGGCGACGTTTATAAGCCGTGGCTAAGAACCATTAATTCACGTTTATTTTCATTTGTATTCTGTTTTAATCTGGTACACAGTACATTCTAAATTACTTTTTATTAGAAATTCCCTGTACAGCTCATAAAACTAGTTTTGTGACAAAAATGACTAATTTATTTGAGGAAGATCTATATACTTTAATATACTATATTTCTATTTCTAATGCCTGCCTTCAGATACCCATGCTACAGTGGGCCATATTTAAGAACGCACGTTATCGCAATTTAGCGTTACCGCGCTTCACGATAATGTAAGACATCACCGTGAATGTACGGCCGCAGTTGTACATTTACAACCAAACGTTTGTTAACGGCAGTAAATTACCCCAATGGTATTCTATGGAGATAGAATCATAAATCTACGATCACATTATCGTTATCGGTAATTTCTAATCATTAGCATTAATTTACGATAACGATTGTAAATTAATGAATGTTAAAATGATCGGAAACTAAGAATCATTTTAATGATCATTAAAGGAGCGTAATCGCCTTTATGAAAATGGCCCTATGACTGCCTGCTAATACTTTGACTTTGCTTATTTATGTACACATATGGACTGCACATAGCACTTTTGAAATTTGACATATTATACTATATACTGTGTTCAATGTGGGGAGGAAAAGCCTTGTTTTTATCCCATAGTTTAATAAAGGATTTTTATAATTAATTCGGTTGTTGTGATAGTGTTGCAGTACGGTACTTTTCCCTTTTTGTTCTTTAAAATTACCAGTTTCAGCACCAAAATTAAACAGGCAAATCCACCGATTAAATTTTGTCTAGAAATTACCATTTCCATCTGTATAATCAAAAACACCACCAGATTTATATTATGATACACAAGAGCCATAAAAATGTAAATTGCATCATCAGTTATAATCAATGTTTGGCTATGTCATCGGTTAGAATCAGTGCTTAGCTTTGTCATCAGTTATAATCAGTGTTTAGCTACATCATCAGTTATAACCAGTGTTTAGCTACATCATCAGTTATAATCAGTGTTTAGCTATGTCATCAGTTATAATCAGTGTTTAGCTATGTCATCAGTTATAATCAGTGCTTAGCAATGACATAGTAACACAGTAACATAGTAATTGAGGTTGAATAAAGACATACGTCCATCAAGTCCAACCTTTTTACCCTCCTTTTTAACCCTAACTAACAGATGATCCAGAGGAAGGCAAAAAAAAACAGCTAAAAAGGGGATTTAATAAAATTAAAGGATTATGAGTTTTAATAAGTGCTTAGCTATGTCATCAGTTATTTTTTTTTGTTATGACATCAGTTTTAATCAGTGCTTAGCTCTGGCATGAGTTATAATCAGTGTTTATCTATGCCATCATTTAAAATCAGTGCTTAGCTATGACATCAGTTAAAAAACTATGTACTTGCCATTACCACTGATGGCAGCTGAAAGACAGTTTCACCATTCTCACTGTATAGAAACCTTTCCAAACCTGAAGATGAAATTTCTTTTCTCATAATCTTAAAGGATGTCAACGTGTCCTCTGATATAATTCAGTTTATTATATGGGCCATTAATATATTTGTATAAAGGGATCACAATTGACGCTTCTCTAGTGTAAACAGACCTAACTTTTCTAATCTGCCTGCATAGACATGCCCCTCCATTCCTATTATTTTAGATGCCCATTTTTGTAATCCTTCCATTTCCAAGATGCACAGCATATTCTAAATGAGGCCTTACCAGTGCCTTGTAAAGAAGGAGAATAATATTTTTCTCTCTTGAATCTATTCCCCTCTTTATACAAGACAATATCTTGCTAGCTCTAGCTGTTGCTACCTGGCATTGTTTGCTACAGCTATGTCTGTTATCTACCAGAACCCCCAAATCTTTAATTCATAAATAATTAGCAGGGCTGCACTGATTGCAATTGCAATTAAACAACATTAATTCAGCCATGCTGCATGTGTTTTTAAATGTTGTTACTAGATGTATTCAATTAACTGCTACACAGTCTTGTAATATATAGGTTTCATATTTGTTCAGGCTAAATCTGTCACAAGCTCCCCAAGATTGCTTTTAATCTGTCACAGTATCCTAGATATTGTGTTCAATCTACCCGAATTTTCTAAAAATTGCTTTAAATCTGCCACAGTCCATTACAGATTGCATTCCATCTGCATCCCCTCCAACATTCCCCCTTTAATAGTTACACTTATAGAAATAACATAGTACAGAGCTGCAGGGTGAGGGTGATGAAGTGATTCCTGATCTTAGCACAGCTCTGTGCAATGCATTTCTCAATATCACAACTTTAATAGTTACACTTATAGAAACAACATAGTACAGAGCTGCAGGGTGAGGATGATGAAGTGACTCTGATCTTAGCACAGCTCTGTGCTATGTATTTCTCAATAATGTACCTACCTAAAAGGAAATGGAACCTTCTCTATCTGAAAGTGTGAAATTGAATGAAACCTCCAGAGCAGATTACCCAATTAAACACTGACACACTGACTTGACCTTAAAGGGCATGTCCAAAACAAAAAAAAAATGCATGGAGGGCGGAGCCAGCTTACTCTGCCAGAAAGAAGACATTAATTATCCTTAAATATCTGGTAAGTAGTGCAGATAATAAAGTTCACAATATATCAGTTGGGGTTGGGGGCATGAAATGGATGTATTTTGTTTTAAGGGTTAACGTGCCCTTTAACTAATCCCATGTTATTAATACTTGCCCATTCTTTTGTTTCTTAAAATAAAAATTATATTTTTTAATGGCTGAATTATTTTTTTAGTTTTTATATTATTTCCTACTCCAACCCAACTTTATTTAGTCATGGGTAAAAATTATTAAACAGAACATTCACTATAGCATCACATACAGAACACACATACATGGAAATTCAATAAAAGTTCTTATCGTTTAAAATGGTGTTAATTTTTCCCCAACCAATCAAATTTTATTTAACATTTGAAAGCTAACATCTGATTGGTTGGGGCAAAATTAGCACTATTTTAAACGAACTAGTTTAAAAGAACTTTTATTGAATAACCCTGATAGTCTACAGAGCTTCTTTTCCAAGTACCTGTGACTGCAGTCTATTTTAAAGCATTTCTATTGCGCATCTGTAGAAAGTAATTCCAACAACAACCCATATATCCCCCCCCCACGCACACACACCAATAGGCAGAATGCAGACAAGTCTGCTCGGCACGAATTTCGCCTCTGGCATAACTGAAACACATTATTACCATTCTCCTATTTCCCCATCAGTTCTCTCTCACATGTATTTAAGATCCGCTCTTTATTAATGTGTTAGACGGAGGGAAAAGGACATGTTTTAAAGGTGAGGAAGGCTCTCCAATCTCCAGCTGTATGCACACTTTCTCCACTATAGGGTTTTTAATTTCTTTTGGGAATCTCTTTTCTAATCTATCATTAAGAATGTAAGGTCTTCCATTTATATTGATGATATCTTAGGTCTCCAGAGAGAGTCGTGACACTTTAGTAAGAATATTTTAGTGGGGTTTAGTGCTAACAAGATCAACATTTAAAGACAAGAGGGATGTAATAGGACTTATCAATAGAGTTAATATTAGGTTCTATGGAAAGTAAAACAAGAGTACATGGATAAGAATGTCTGTGTTGCACAGCCATGTTTAATTCTATTGTCCCCAGTTTTAGGTAAAAGTTTTACTCAAACTTCTGAACTAAGGCCAGTGGCATTTTTATAAATTATGATTAAAAAATGTGAAGACATTGGTAGGTGGTCCCAAACAAGGTTTGACTGACTTGTTCCCTGTCAACTGCACCAACACATCAATCTGCCAAAATAACTGACCAATCAAAAACTACCCATGGCCAGGTTATGGTCAATCCTCAAGCTGATACATTAAGCAGGCAAGTCAACATTAACATGTGAACATTTCTGCTGAGGCCTCTTTAGCATATCGTTTCTGAAGGAAATGGTCCAGCATGCATGATCAACTAACCTTGCATTTTCCACGAGATGATCATTTTGCGTCTAGGTAAATGACTCTCAGTTTAATGCATCATATCAATGGAAATACTTTTGGAAAAAAAAGCAAATGCATCCAAAATCCTGTTTACTACATGACTGCCCACTTGTCCACTCACAGAGTCCCACACAAGCTTTCAATTCAGGATAACAGTGGAGGATCTGAGTAAACATTTACTTGATACCAGGGTTACACTGGTCCCCTTTATTTATAGGACTTACTATAAGACTAAAGTGACCTACCACACCAAGAGAAAAGTAAAACTGGGCACATTCAGTGACGATAAACACCGATACCGTCGGATATGATGGTTTTTGGGGTTTCATTCAGAAAAAAACAAACATTTCCCTTGCTGTGGGCATCTCCCTGTATAGGACATAGGGGAGCCAGCCACGGTCGTGGGTAACATGCAGTCCTGAATGTTCTCCATATGCTGTGTACATGCTGTGTATATGAGGTGTATATGCTGTGTATATGCTGTGTATATGATGTGTATATGCTGTGTATATGATGTGTATATGCTGTGTATATGCTGTGTATATGATGTGTATATGCTGTGTATATGATGTGTATATGCTGTGTATATGATGTGTATATGATGTGTATATGCTGTGTATATGATGTGTATATGCTGTGTATATGATGTGTATATGATGTGTATATGCTGTGTATATGATGTGTATATGATGTGTATATACTGTGTCAATTACTGTTGATGTTTTACCTCCCAACGGTCTTGTGCTTTTCTCCCAACATTCTCCGTTCCGGCCCATTCATTTGTGAGGTTGATGGGAAAATGATTGACTCAGGAAGTTGTCATGGCATTGTGGGAACATTGGTAGGTATGTATTATAACATGCTAACGTATAGTCCACATTAGGGTCTTGACCTATGCTGCATTTAAAGAACTACACATCAAGTAGCTGGCACAGTAATGAGTATTTTATACACATTATCTTTGTATATTTAACAAAATGGAATGTGACTGTGGCCTGTCCCATGGGATGGTCTCACCTCTGCAGACTCTGGGGGATCTAGATAGACATTTAACCTGTCAGGCTGACATCTTAGAAGACTGGTTACAGGCCGCAAGCGGACAAATTGAAGTCAATGGGAGTTTTAAACAATGAAGGTATAAATAGCAATGGTAACTTACTGTAAATGGCTCAGGGACCTGGGAATGGTCTGGGGAACCCGAGATTTCTAGAAAGTTCGGAAATTTGATGATTTTTAAATTCAAAATTTCGAGAAATATTAAACATTTTCAAAAACAGTTCTGCGGTTCGGAAAAAAATCTGAAATAGTCAGAAATTTCCAGCGTCCGGGTTCGGGTCCATCTCTAGTAATAAACAAGAAACAGACTTTGCAGAACACATTTCCAGAGCATGAAGATTAAAGAAAAAATAAAGAATGAATGAAGATTAAAGAAAAATAAAGAATGAATGAAGATTAAAGAAAAAATAAAGAATGAATGAAGATTTAAGAATAAATAAAGAATGAATGAAGATTTAAGAATAAATAAAGAATAAATGAAGATTAAAGAATAAATAAAGAATAAATGAAGATTAAAGAAAAAATAAAGAATGAATGAAGATTAAAGAATAAATAAAGAATAAATGAAAATTTAAGAATAAATAAAGAATAAATGAGGATTTAAGATAATCAATAAAGAATTAATAAAGAATAAATGAAGAATATATACATATAGTCTAGGATTAAACAGAGAAAGTTGCATTCTATATACTGTTTTAATGCAAACATATGGGTTATAGTTCGAACGTGTTTTGTGAGAACATCCCAGTTTCCCGTGACAAATGCAACATCCGAAAACAAGTTTAAAAATGGAAACAAGTAAATAAATATGGACGGTTCCTGTTCGAGAGAATCTGAAAGGCCCCAGAAAAACTGACACAATTTCTCATTGAATTTGTCTGATTTGGAAGCTCTTACCCCCTGCAGGCATGTAGCTGGGCTATTGTGCGTTTCCATTAGAGTAATACACCCAGCGCAGTGCATGCCCATTGATTTCCCCCCCCCTATATATGAAAGGCTGCTGAAAGTGCTTTCCCATTACAATGGACAGAAGATGAATAAAGTGGACTCAATACAAAAAAGAAATACAAAGTAGAACTTCGCTGGTTCCCCGTTTTTTTCAACCTAGTATGAGAATGAAGAACAAGTCACAGTGATATAGAGAAATACAATAGATTGGGACATCATTGGCTTATTATTAGAAAAGTATTTCAAAAGCAATAGACATGACAACTTAAGGGGAAAAAATCCACTGGACTGGATTGTCTTGATTAGATTGAAATAACATCCAAATGGAAAGATCTGCTTGTCTATGATCATCTGAAAGCTCATATATGGGAAATCAGCAACAACAACAAAAAGTTACTCACTGGCTGAATGAGCTGGAGCAGACAATTGTGCCCCGAGGGCAACAAGACCAGATGCTTCTTTTCTTAGTGAAATATCTTTCATCTTTATTAGCATTTTCAACTACCATCTGATAGTATTATGTGATTTGTAGTCCTGTCTATGGAAGGGGGATGTAGCTCAATAAAGAATGTCCAATGTATTTTTTTTTTTAAACCGGATAAACTTTTTTCTTATTAAAAACAGGAGTTTTATTAGTTTTTTCAGAATGTGGGACCCCAGCGTTCGAGGTCAGAGGGTCTCAACGTCGGATATTTAAGAATTAAAGGGAAGTGGTGACTGTTTGTATTGGTGCATATAGCAAAGCGGGGTTTCTTACAATAGAAAGTAGTGTATAGAGATGAGTCCCGGTTTTGAAATGAGCCTGGGCCCTGTTGTAAAAATAACGATTGTACAATTGCGGCTGTACATTTCCGATTGTGGTCATATTTTAACTATCACCTATACACTACCATGGCGGAATTATACTAATGCCTCACCTATACACTACCATGGCGGAATTATACTAATGCCTCCCCTATACACTACCATGGCGGAATTATACTACTGCCTCACCTATACACTACCATGGCGGTATTATACTACTGCCTCACCTATACACTACCATGGCGGTATTATACTACTGCCTCACCTATACACTACCATGGCGGTATTATACTACTGCCTCACCTATACACTACCATGGCGGAATTATACTACTGCCTCACCTATACACTACCATGGCGGAATTATACTACTGCCTCACCTATACACTACCATGGCGGTATTATACTAACTACTGCCTCAACCTATACCTACCATGGCGTATTATTAATACTGCCTCACCTATACAACTACCCATGGCGGTATTATACTACTGCCTAACCTATACACACCCTGGCGGTATTATACTACTGCCCTCACCTATACACTACCATGGCGGTAATTATACTACGCCTCACCTATACACTACCATGGCGGATATTATATACTACTGCCTCACCTATACACTACCATGGCGGTATTAACTACTGCTCACTATACACTACCATGGCGGTATTATACTACTGCCCCCCTATACACTACCATGGGCGTATTATAACTACTGCCTCACCTATACACTACCATGGCGGTATTATACTACTGCCTCACCTAACACTACATGGCGGTATTATACTACTGCCTCACCTATACACTACCATGGCGTATTAATACTACTGCCTCCCTATACACTACCTGCGGTATTACTACTGCTCGCACCTATACACTAACCATGGCGGTATTATACTACTGCCTCACCTATACACTACCATGGCGTTTTATACTACTGCCTCACCTATACAACTACCATGGCGGTAATTATACTACTGCCTCACCTAACACTACCATGGCGGTATTATACTACTGCCTCACTATCACTATCCCCATGGCGGTATTATACACTGCCTCACCTATACACTACCATGGCGGTATATATACTGCCTCACCTAACACTACCATGGCGGTATTATACTACTGCCCTCACCTATACACTACCATGGCGGTATTATACTACTGCCCGTCCCTATACACTACCATGGCGGTAATTATACTACTGCCTCACCTATACACACCATGGCGGTATTTACTACTGCCTCCCCTATACACTACCATGCGGTATTATACTACTGCCTCACCTATACACACCATGGGGAATTATACTACTAACTACTGCGCTCACCTATACACTACCATGGCGTATTATACTACTGCTCACCTATACAACCCATGGCGGATTATACTACTGCCTCACCTATACACTACCATGGCGGATTATACTACTGCCTCACCATACACACCATGGCGGTATTATACTACTGCCTCACCTATACACTACCATGGCGGTATTATACTACTGCCTCCCCTATACACTACCATGGCGGAATTATACTACTGCTGCCTCCCTATACACTACCATGGCGGTATTATACTACCTTGCCTAACCTAGACACTACCATGGCGGTATTATACTACTGCCTCCCTATACACTACCATGGCTGGATTATACTACTGCCTCACCTATACACTACCATGGCTGTATTATACTACGCCTAGTATTACGTAATATTTAATGTACAAACGTGGCCATAAATGCACTTCTATGATAACCCCAATGGTAAACTTGATACCCGGGTTTATAATTTGCCACACGTGTTCGAAACACCCGGTTTTTAAAATCCACGGATCCAGTGTTATTTACTATTTTGACAACCAAAGTGATGATCGCAATCAAAAATCAAAATCGCAGTGAAACGGAAAATCTTGGGATTGAAAAACGATAATTCTTTCAATTTGGTTCAATTCGATTTAATCCATTTCGCTGCTCCGTGGTGAACAAACATGCAAGTACGTCCGGTACTGGCAACCACCAAAACACCATTCATTTACATCTCTATGAATAGCATTAACCCAACAAAGAAACATGTAATAACTCATTCCAGAACTGATTGTAAATGTCAGTTATTTAAAATTGTGGTTTAGGCTATTATACATGATAATGCCAGCGTTTTAAATACAAATCCATTGGCCAAGGTGACATAAAAGGGTATCAACACCCCCAAAACAGAAAATTCGATAAGGTAATGTAATTTCCCACCAACCCTAAATGTTTAAAATACCTAAATCATCCACGTAAGTACTACCACCATCCTCGCCCCCCCCATCCTCTCCTGCTTCTCTTCCACACGAACAGCAAAGGGGTTCGGATTGGCAGCCGTGTCTGTGACACTAACTCTGCTGCCTGTCCGCCCAATTCTGGCCGCTGTTTTTCGTGAGAAAGAGAGCAGAGGGAGCCGATGAACAAGGGCGAGTAAGTATTTAGGGGCTGTTTTCGGTTTCGTAAAAATTCGGGTTATTCAATAAAAGCTCTTATATGGCCCAACCAATGGATGTTTAGCTTTTAAGTGTTATAATATCTGATTGGTTGGGAAAATTAGCACCATTTTTAACAATAAGAACTTTATTGAATCTCCCTGATAGTCTTTAGGGTTGGTGGGGGGTTATCTACCTTTTTTTTCCCAGACCATGCAGACGGTTCGGAAAAGTTATTTTATTTAGGAGTAAGTACCTTCTGTTTTACGTTCAATGAGAACTTTTAACACATCTTCAAATACAATTAAAGTGCCCAATAAAAAAAACCTGCCTAAAGTACCCGGACAAGGGCCTAATAAAAAGGCTTTTAAAGAGAAGTTGGCAAGTGGAAACCTTACAAAGGTTCCGGAGAACTGCTTCCTACAGTTGTGCTATATCTACTCTCCTGCTGGGTTGGGGTCTTGGATGAAAGATCTAATGATAACCAGCCTTCTGATCACTGTTTAAGCAGGAAATGAAAAAAAACCAAAACCCTGTATCACCTACTGATAGGTCATATTAACTTTGTAGGTTCAGCGATTTAGGAGATTGACTTCTTCCTGTGATTCCATAAAGGATTGGTTAGTAAGATTTATTTGGATTATGGAAATGCCAGCATTTCAGCATACACATATATTTTACTCACTACGCAGGTAATCAAAGCCGTGGAAATGGAGTGGAGTGAAAGTGTTGTTAGCAGTTTATGGTGAAGTAATGATTGTATAATTGTATAAGACACCAATTAAAAACACACCCACAATATTGCATCCTACCTATCTGGTAACCAGCACAGTATATGGTATCTATATATCTATATATGATAATCTACCATTACATCCTCCCTATCTGTAACCAGCACGTATATGTTATCTATATATCTATATATGATAATCTACCTTTACATCCTACCTATCTGGTAACCAGCACAGTATATGGTATCTATATATCTATATATGATAAATAACCCTTACATCCTACCTATCTGGTAACCAGCACAGTATTGGTATCTATATATCTATAATATGATAATCTACCCTTACACCTACCTATCTGGTAACCCACAGTATATGGTATCTATATATCTATATATGATAAATCTACCCTTACTCCTACCTATCTGGTAACCCAGCACAGTATGATCTATATATCTATTATGATAATCTACCCTTACATCCTACCTATCGGTAACCAGCACAGTATATGATATCTATATCTAATATGATAAATCTACCCTTACATCCTACCTATCTGGTAACCAGCACAGTATATGGTATCTATATAACTATATATGATAAATCTACCCTTACATCCTACCTATCTGGTACCAGCACAGTATATGATATCTATATCTATATATGATAATCTACCCTTACATCCTACCTATCTGGTAACCAGCACAGTATATGGTATCTATATATATATATATTATAAATCTACCCTTACATCCTACCTATCCGGTAACCAGCCACAGTATATGTATCTATATATCTATATATGATAATCTACCTCTTACACCTACCTATCGGTAACCCACAGTATATGGTATCTAATATTTATATAAAAATCTCCCTTACACCTACCTATCTGGTAACCAGCACAGTATATGGTATCTATATATCTATATATATAATCTAACCCTTCATCCTACCTATCGGTAACCAGCACATGTATATGTATCTATATATCTATATATGGAAATCTACCCTTACAATCCTACCTATCTGGTAACCAGCACAGTATATGATATCTTATATCTAATAATAATAAATCTACCCTTACATCCTACCTATCTGTAACCACACCAGTATAGATGGTATCTATATATCATCATATGATAAATCTACCCTTACATCCTACCTATCGGGTAACCAGCACAGTATATGATCTATATATCTATATATCTATATATGATAAATCTACCCTTACATCCTACCTATCGGTAACCAGCACAGTATATGATATCTAATATCTGAATAATCTACCCTTACATCCTACCTATCGGTAACCAGCACAGTATATGATATCTATATACTTATATATGATAAATCTAACCCTTACTCCTACCTATCTGGTAACCAGCACAGTATATGGTATCTATATATCTATATATGATAAATCTACCCGTACATCCTACTATCAGTAACCAGCACAGTATATGATATCTATATATCATATATGATAAATCTACCCTTACTCCTACCTATCCGGTAACCAGCACAGTATATGATATCTATATATGATAAATCTACCCTTACATCCTACCTATCCGGTAACCAGCACAGTATATGATATCTATATATCTATATATGATAAATCTACCTTTACATCCTACCTATCCGGTAACCAAGCACAGTATATGGTATCTATATATCTATATATAACAAATCTAACCCTTCATCCTCCCTATCTGGTAACCAGCACAGTATATGGTATCATATATCTATATATGATAAATCTAACACCCTAACATCCTACTTATCTGGTAACCAGCACAGTATATGTATATCTATATATCTATATATGGTATCTAACTCCTTACATCCTACCTATCTGGTAACCAGCACTATTGATATCTATATCTATTATAATAAATCTACCCTTACATCCTACCTATCGGTAACCAGCCACAGTATAATATGTATCTATATATCTCTATATGATAAATCTACCCTTACATCCACTATCTGGTAACCATCACAGTATATGATATCTATATATCATAATCTATGATGATAAATCTACCCTTACAATCCTACCTATCTGGTAACCAAGCACATAATATGATATCTTATATGATACATCTACCCTTACCATCCTACCTATCCGGTAACACACAGTATATGATATCTATATATCTATATATGATAAATCTACCCTTACATCCTACCTATCTGGTAACAGCACAGTATATGGTATCTATATACCTATATGAAATCTACCCTACATCCTACCTATCCAGTAACCAGCACATATATGATATCTATATTCTATTATGATAATCTACCCTTACATCCTACCTATCCGGTTAACCAGCACAGTATTGATACTATATATGATAATCTACCCTACATCCTACCTACCGGTAACCAGCACATATATGATATCTATATATCATATATGATAAATCTACCCTTACATCCTACCTATCCGTAACCAGCAAAGTATATGTATCTATAATATCTATATGATAAATCTACCCTTACATCCTACCTATCGGTAACCAGCACAGTATATGATTCTATTATATCTATATATATAAATCTACCTTACATCCTACCTATCCGGTAACCACACAGTATAATTTTATAATATATATATCTATATATGATAAATCTACCCTTACATCCTACCTATCGGTACAGCACAGTATATGATCTATATATCTATATATGATAATCACCTTACATCCTACCTATCTGGTAACCAGCACAGTATATGATACTATACTACTATATATAGATAACTCTACCTTACAATCCTACCTATCCGGTAACAGCACATATTTGGTATCTATATATCTATATTGAATAATCCCACTTGCATCCCACCTATCTGGTTAACAGCACAGTATAGGTATCTATATATCTATATATGATAAATCTACCCTTACATCCCACCTATCTGTAACCAGCACAGTATATGATATCTATATATCTATATATGATAAATCTACCCTTATATCCTACCTATCTGTAACCAGCACAGTATATGATATCTATATCTATATATGATAAATCTACCCTTACATTCCTACCTATCTGGTAACCAGCAATTATATGGTATCTATATCTCTTATATGATAATCTACCCTTACATCCTACCTATCTGGTACCAGGCACAGTATATGATATCTATTATCTATATGATAAATCTAACCCTTACATCCTACCTATCCTGTAACCGCCGTATTGGTATCTATATATCTATATATCATAGATATCTACCCTACATCCACCTATCTGGTAACCAGCACAGTATTGGTATCATATATCTATATAGATAATCTACCCTTACACTCCTACCTATCTGGTAAACCAGCACATTAGAATGTTATCTATATCATAGAGGATAATTACCCCCATCTACCTATCTGTACCAGCACATCATATAATATCTATATACTTATATGATAATCTACCCTTCATCCTCCTATCGGTAACAGCACTATTGGTATCTTATTCTATATGATAAACCTACCCTTACATCCTACATTCAGTAACCAGCACAGTATTATTCTATATATCTATATATGATAAATCTACCCTTACATCCTACCTATCTGGTAACCAGCACAGTATATGGAATTATCTATATATGATAACTCTACCCTTACATCCTACCTATCCGGTACCACCGTATATGGATTCTATATAGGAAATCTACCCTTACATCCTACTATCGTACCAGCCACGTGATCTATATAATCATATATATTAATCTACCCTTATCCACCTATCCGTAACCAGAACAGTATATGGTATCATATATCTATATATATGATAATCTACCTTACATCCTACCTATCCAGTAACCAGCACAGTATATGATATCTATATATCTAATATGATAAATCTACCCTTACATCCTACCTATCCGGTAACCACCACAGTATATGGTATCTAATATTCTTATATGATAAATCTACCCTTACATCCTACCTATCCGGAACCCGCACAGTATATGATATCTATATTTGAAATAAAATCTACCCGTACATCCTACCTATCTGTAACCACACAGTATATGGTATCTATATATCTATATATGATTAATCTACCCTTACATCCTACCTATCCGGTAATCAGCACAGATATGGTATCTAATAATGATAATCTACCCTTACATCATCTACCTATCTGGTAACCACCAGTATATGGTATCTATATATGATAATCTACCCTTACATCCTCCTATCTGGTAACCAGCACAGTATATGATATCTATATATCTATATATGATAAATCTACCCTTACAATAATCCTACCTACCTGGTAACCAGCACAAGTATATGGTATCTATATATCTATATATGATAAATCTACCCTTACATCCTACCTATCTGGTAACCAGCACAGTATATGGTATCTATATATCTATATATGATAAATCTAGCCTTACAATCCTACCTATCTGGTAACCACACGTATATGGTCATCTAATATCTATATATGATAAATCTACCCTTACATCCTACCTATCTGGTAACCAGCACAGTATATGGTATCTATATTCATATATGATAAATCTACCCTTACATCCTACCTATCTGGTAACCAGCACAGTAATATATCTATATATCTTATATGATAAATCTACCCTTACCTCCTACCTATCTGGTAACCACACGTATATATCTAATATCTAATATGATAATCACCCTTACTCCTACCTATCTGGTAACCAGCACAGTATATGTATCTATATAATCATATATGATAAATCTACCCTTACATCCTACCTATCCGGTAACCAGCACAGTAGTGTATCTATATACTATATATGATAATCTACCCTTACATCCTACCTATCCGGTAACCAGCACAGTATAAGTATCTATATATCTATATATGATAATCTACCTTACATCCTACCTATCCGGTAACCAGCAATTATTGGTATCTATATATCTATATATGATAAATCTACCCTTCATCCCACCTATCTGGTAACCAGCACAGTATATGGTATCTATATATCTATATGATAAATCTACCTTACATCCTCCTCTATGCGTACCAGCCACATATAATGTATCTCTATATCTATATATGATAAATCTTACCCTTACATCCTACCTATCTGGTAACCAGCACAGTAAATATGGTAATATAATATCTATATATGAGTAAATCTACCCTTACATCCTACCTATGGTAACCAGCACAGTATATGATATCTGATATATCTATATATGATAAATCTACCCTTACTCTACCTATCTGTAACCAGCACAGTAATAGATATCTATATATCTATATATGATAAATCTACCCTTACATCACCTATCTGGTAACCAGCACAGTATATGGTATCTATATATCTATATATGAAATCTACCCTTACACTCCTACCTATCGGTAACCAGCACGATATATTATCTATTATCTATATATGATAAATCTACCCTACATCCCTACCTATCGGAACCAGCACAGTATAAATATCATATATCTATATATGATAAATCATACCCTACATCCTACCTATCCGGTAACCAGCACAGTATATGGTATCTATATTCTATATATGGATAAATCTACCTTCATCCTACCTATCTGTAACCAGCACAGTATATGGTATCTATATATCTATATATATGATAAATCTCCCTTACATCCTACCCTCGTAAACAGCACAGTATATGGTATCTATAATCTATATATTATAAATCTACCCTTACATCCTACCTATTCCGTAACCAGCGCCAGTATATGGTATGCTATATATCTCATATAGAAAATCTACCCTACATCCTACCTATCCGGTAACCAGCAACAGTATAAGATATCTAATTATTTAATATGATAAATCTAACCTCGTACCATCCTACGATCTGGTAACCTAGCACGTAATAATGATTGTTTTATTGCACTGCATACGTCCCTCTAGCCTAACCCATCTCATTATTTGTATGTTACCCAACCTACTAGATTGTAAGCTCTAGGGCAGGAACCTCCTTACCTTTTGGGCAGGCTCTAGCACTTTCTAGTTGATATAATTATATATTCTATTGTACTGACTATCTATGTATTTATCCACCTTGTATGACTTATTGTAGTTCTTATGTACAGCGCTGCGTCCCAAGTGGCGCTTTAAGATAATTACAACATCTACATCCATCTCAGTAAGGGTTATTTAATGTATTTATTTTAAGACTGAGGGTGAGCGCCAAGTTACTATTTTACAGATACTTTGCCCTTTAAATCTTTGTCGTCTGGACCTCAGTAAACATACTCCAAACTACTTATTTTAACGGGGGTGAAATGAGGGATTATTTTGGAAAACTTCACCAACTGTTGTAGATGAAGCAAAGCCAGAGTATGCATTATTTTGTATTTACACAGAAAACTCTTGGTGTAAAACGAGGAAATCCAGTATCTTAACCATTGTAGAAGTCCAATAAAAAACCCAGTTTGAACCCTTGGGATTTGGCATTAACGGTTGAGATATCTCATGGTAAACGTAGCATTCGTTTAATCTTTATTTCACGATCCGGGTTTACAGTTACTGTGTTTGTTGACGTCTCTGCACTTTGTCCTAGATATGTAAAGGGTATGTCACCCTAATAAAATGTTATTCCGGGACCCCAAACCCCATACATTTTTGCTTAAAGTTTGAATAGTGTACCCATTATACTACAACGCGTCCACAGCCGCGTCTCCTGCTACTTCCTGTAGGATCGTGAATGAAAAGGCACATAGGAGCATCCAGCGCCTTTCCAGTCACAATAGCAAGGTCAGTGGCAGCATATCTGGGAATGGCATTCATGGTCCCGTAGCTGACAGCCTTACAGGAAGTAGCCGTGAGCAAGTGGCGGTGGATCGTGGAGGTTGTTAAGTAGAGTTTTCACTCTGGAATCATTATTTAATGTTTAAACCAAAACGAATTTTTTTGTGGGTTCTATTGGGGTAAGGGTTTGCCCCCTTGATCATGCCGTAATGGTTAACCCAGAGGTCATATTTCCTGGGTGTAGTTCTCATGTGTTATATACCACTAAACTACTCTTTTTTCGGGTGACCATAGTACCAGGCTGGCTGGAGGAAGTGTTTCGCCGACCCCATTCTAACCCCTATCTCTCTCTCTGCAGGATTTCCTTGAAAAGATCATGAGATCATGTTTGGAGGCCTTCACAGTCGTTCTTCGATCGGATACCCGATTGGCGAACATCTGCAAGTAGGCTAGCATTACAGGAGAATACCTGTAATATCCTCACAGTAATGTACTTAGGGTAGGACGCAAAAATGCTAGTTACGATTGTTGCTTGTACTTACTTGAAGTCCTTCGCTTTTTCGTCCCCAAATGCTACTATCAGGGAAGCAACATCTATTATTATTAATTATTTATATATGTATTTTATATATTATTATGATTAGTTATTATATATTCTTATTATTACTTATTGGTTATTTTGTTATTATTATTATTTTTATATATTATGATTATTCATGTTATGGTATTATTATTATTATTATTAGTATTATTATTATTATGTTAGTATTGTGATATTATTCTTTACTTGTATATTGTTTTATTCTCTATCTATTCTTAGGGGTTATTTTTTTATTATTAGTAGTCTTATTCGATTCTTATGATTTTTATGTGCTATGTTTATTGTTATTCATTTAGTTATTTTGTTCTGTATCCATTTATTATATTTTGTTGTTGTTATTACTGCTTCTATATTATTACTTACTTACTCTTGTTTTTTCTTTTACTTATTATCTTCTTATCTTTAGTTCTATATTCTTCTTACTATCTCTTTGTTTGTTTACCTTGCTTTTTTTTGTATCTTGTGTTACTTACTTGTTATTGTTACTTGATTCTTTTTTTTATTATATTCTGTTGTGTTCTCTTCATTCTCTTTGTTCTTGTTCTGTATAATCGTTTCTTTGTTAGCTCGTTTTACTTATTCTTCCTCTATCTATATTATTCTTGTTGTGTTTTTGCTTGTTGTTTGTTAGTCTCTCTTCCTTACCTAACACCTCTTCTGTATACCCTTACACCTTCACTGTATACATCACATCAGGCCTGCCCTGAAGAGCTTGACCAATCGTAAGCACATTATTGGCATACAATGATTTGATGGGGGAATCCGGAGTCCTGGGAAACCCACCTCAAGCACGGGAGAATATAAACTCCTGCAGATGTGTCCAAGGGTGGAATGAATCAGTGACAGCTGGCAAGGGTCAGTGGCTAGCTACCCCCGTGGTTTACCTAGGGAAGGGACATGCTCCCTTAGACAGAAAACTCTTGGCCATAATTAGGCCATGGATAATTAGACATTTCTATAGACAACATCTAAGCTACCAATACACGAATACGACATTTCACAGTTTTCCTTTTGTTCCGATCGGGTGTTTTCAGGTTTTATGTTCACCAATTTTTTTTTAGGTTTTAGTATGACAAGGCAAGAATTTCCTTCCCTACTCCCACCAGTTTTCTGTCCAATCACATGCAATGCTGCTCTCCTTATTAAGGACCTAGCATTTTAAAGGTTTCGTACACAGTCAGGACAAGCACCGCAAGACCACCAGCGGCGAAGAATGGTCATTTTGGAGGACGTGACCCACAAGTGTGTATGCGTTCGGTCGGGCATCGTCCGTTGACTCGGGCATGGCGAATTGACAAACGGACGCCCGACCAAATGCTACCATGTGCGAGTATAGCCCTACCCGTCCTCGCCCTGGGTGTCGTTGTGTTTCATCAGCGTCCGATCGGATGTGTTTTTACTGGACCTTAGAATGCTAGGTCCTTCCACTGTGGAGTGCACTGCATCGTGAGGCTACAAATTTACTGTGACACATTTGGGATGCTGTGAAATCGTACATATGTAAATTAGCGCTGTTTGGGTTGTTTGTTTTTTAAATTATAATATATATTGATTTTGTATCGTTATTTTAATTTACCTCATTACCTAAGAAAGTGTAAACAATGTGTTGGAAAATGTAAAACATAAATATAAACACAGAAGGCATAAGAAAATGAACTTGTCGTAAGCATCCAGATGTAATGTCTTAAATATTGAACATCATTTCTTTAATTTTGTTTGTACATGTGCCACATTTGTAACATTTAAATCATTTCGAATTTCCAGTGGAAATGTTTCCTCCTTTTTTTTTTAAAAACTTGCCAAATCTGATTCTATTTCCGGGTCGGGCAATCTTTGTGTACCTTTGACTTTATCCAGAGAGAACATGGAGTGATAACACATTCATTGTCTTTAAATCTTTCGGTTCTCCAGTGCTTGAAGTAAGTCGTTTAATGGTAACAAGAACCAGAATTAGGAACAGGATTTAGGGGGGTCCCACTGTTGATTAGACTAACGTTATCTGAACAGGAGAAGGGAATTCCAGAGGAACATCCCTCATGCACCTGTTATACGCACCAATTCCTTCTGTATTACTCAAAGGTTGCATTCTGATTGGTTCGATGCTTAAACCAATCAAGCTGATGGTTGCGCGAAATTGCAATGCAAAATCTACACAGTTGTAAGAAACTCTTATTTATCACAATAGAAAATAAAAAGACAGCAACGATGTAGTTAGAAAACTGGACGCCCCACGAAAATACTCTTAAAACGCCACTATAGAATTGAGGTATAGGGCACATATCAATGGTACATTCGAGGGTTACCAAAAATTGACCCTAAATTCGAGGGTTACCAAACATACATTCAGGGTTCAGACATTGAAGGAGACATTTGAGGGTTACGAAACCAACCGTTTCATTTGCGAGTTACCAACATGCGAAGTTACATTAGAATATTATCGAATGAAGCTTCCACATAAGTTCACCCAAACTCGGGTGGGTTCTGGTCCATCACTACTAGATCTGCAAGGAAACACAAACTCCCTCGCACCAGATTGTGATTGGACACCTATCCCCCCGTTAGGACTGTAAACAATAGGGTTTGAACTAGTTTAGTAATTTACCCTTTTTTTTGTCGCCCCTAGGTCCATATTGGACCTCACATTCTCAAAACCAATCAGGGCGGATTTCCGACTCGACACAATCGAGGCATGTCGTAGTGGCAACAGGATCTAAATGGGCAGTGTCTGAGTTCCTAGTAATTGATAAAACATGAATTGATTAATACAGTAATAGCAGAGAGAACACGTATCAGATTAATAAAACCAGTGAATGAACCTTCGTTGTATCTTATCCTGATTAGAACTAATCTACTCAAACTGGTTACAACACGGTCCCCCACCACCTCCTAATGTAGATAGAAGGAAGCAGTGAAGTGGACCTGCCTGGTATCTCACTGTTATGAGCACTTTACGATGGCTTATTAAATTTACGTCCGCGATCATACATTACACCAAACAATTCGTAAACGAACATTCAGCGCGGACATACCACGTGGTAGTAAGACTCGCAGTGGTATTCTATGGGTGATCCGTAAAAATAGTCATATAATTAAAGATCATTTTAGCACTTGTTACCCAGATTGCAAAAGTGATACCAACCACTATATACATATGACCCCTATGACAGCCTGGCCTTTAGACCATGAGGTCCAATCCTTATATAAACCTGCATTACAGAAAAGCCACGTTCTTTACTGGAAATGCATGCGTGCTGCTCGCTAAAGACTACTACTGAAAAAAGGTTGCTGTGACTTTAAGGATGGGTGTGTGGGGGCTGGCACAGATTTCTCAAAGTCCAATAACACGAAGCATTTTCAGCCCATCAGCTAACTAGATGGCTTTATGGTCACACAGTGGAGTAAAACTACCCAACCCCTGCCACCCTGCAATAGCAGAGTGGCATGGCGGGTAGCAGGGCGCCGCCCCGCCGGCACGCACCACGCCCAAGAACTCCGCGATCAGCTGATCTGGGAGGGGAGGTGACCCCGGTCTCCAATTCACTGCGTTCGCCCTGTTCCCACAATGTTTTAACGCGAATCATAATGCAGAAAGACTTTATCGGCCCTATTACATTGAAGGTGTGATCCCCATCACACATCAGGACTGTACTGAGAAAAAAAACGACAATATAGCTCTATCAATGGTGACAAATCAAACAATGTTAATACCTGAGCGTATCTTGCTCGTCACTCGTGTGACTAGATAGAAGTCAAGCGGCGCAGGGGATAGAAAAGGTAAATCCGTCCCTGGAGCCAATACAAAGAAGTTGTGCTGGTGTCTGCTTGTTCCTGTTGTGTCACTAATAGATAAGATTGGCACATTCTTGGAGTATGTGAATCACAGCAGGCACGCAATGATGAACCGCATGCATAACGTATCAGCATGCACATGGAAGCTCTTAAAATACATCACATGGTACATGTGCCAAAACAAATGTATTCCACAGAGGACATGCCTATGTATTTATCACCACTTGGTCAGAGTTCCATTTTGATATCTGGAGCTGGTTCACAGAAGATGACAGTCAATACATGTACACCAGTTGTTTGGTGGTGTTCTTAGGGTGAGCTGGGTTCTCTTATAACTAGCATCTAAAATGAAGTTGTGTAGCCAGATCGAACTGTTATTAAATTCCAATGACATTTCTTCTTATAGGGAAGAAGGGCTTGTATATGCAGGTTAGACAAGGATTAATATTTTGCTGATAAACTGACCTACTAGGTTTTGGCTGCTACCATGAGGCAGAGTGCGAGCTTGTGGACCCTGTGAGTTGGAAGCAACCACTTTCTACTCACAGTATCAAGTAGCTGTCATCTGGGATCTGGTCAAAATAAAAATAAGCAATGGCTATAACTTATAGGAAAAATATTTAATAATAAGAAGACCAGACAAGGGAATAGTAGTTCATATATCCATAAACCTACAATAAATATAAGTCTCATGCTAGTAAATACACTTAGTTGGAACTTGGCTTGTGACAATATGAAAAGGCCATAGAAAAAAATAAACAAGCAAAGAGAAGGTCTGTCCCAGAAAGGGCAGAAGTGGCTTACTTACCTGTACCGATCAGGTATGTCCCACCCTGACTGACAAACCTTAAGATTCTCCCCTGCGATGGCTGATGTCACCTCTGGAAGACCTCTTTTATAAAGGACTTTAGATCTTTAGATCTTTAGAGTCTTGAGGGTCTCTAATGACTTTAGATCCTTTAGAGAAGTCCTTGAGGTCTCTACGTCTCTGTCGTCTCTCCTTCGTCCCTCACCAAGAAGGCTTCTTCCTCGCTCTCAAATCGGAACAGAATCTGGAAACTGGATGCGCTCCTCCCCATTGCACTTGCTCAGGATACCCGAGGAAAGGACAGCATCCTCCCGATGTGCTTGTTGTTGATGTACCATCTGGTGTGGGCAACTTGTATGTACCCAGTACCTAGTGGGAACTTAATGACCAGTCCTGTATGGTGCAATTTGTTGCTACTTTGGGCAACTGCACTCTACTTATGATTTTGGGCAACTTTCATGTACGAGTCACTGTGGGCACACTTCATATTCGCCCAGTCTCTGGTTTAAATGTTGGCACTATGAGCACCTATGTTACCACCCTCCATGGGCTATATAAGTATCCTTTTTATTCTTGCCTATCAACCCCTATTCCTTATTTGTGGTACTTAACTCATTTATTATTAAGTATTTATGCCCCTTCGTCCTTCTTGCAATATTTAAACCCTATTTATTGCCATAGTTGTAACCAATATCTTATTTGTATGTTTACCCATTGCTTTATTTGCAGGATTTAACCTTTCCCTTATTTGCCAGTGTTTAACCCGATTCTATTCGCAGGTATAACTGTACTGCGGTATTTAACCTTTCCCTTATCTTGCAGTGTTAACCTATTCTTTATTCACAGTATAACTGACTGGGCGGTATAACCTCTTTATTCAATATTGATAACCCCTATTTTATTATGAGTTGTCACTGACCCAACTAATTCACCCGGGAGACTCTAGTTCTTGAAACTCCCTAATTGAACCAAAATTGATTTCCGGCCCTTGAAAATTGCAGCAATACCTCATTATTAAAAACCCAAAAACACACATCCTGTAGGCTAAAGCAGGTCGTTTGTAACCTTTAGTATGTATTAACAACGGAGAGCAACTTGAGTGAATATTTTAAAAAGTGCCATAATTAAACAGGAATAATAAAAAAGCCTCTAGCTCGAGTCTTTTTGCACTTTTTTTTTTTTCCCTTTAAGAATTTTAAGGTCTGTGTTAAAAATGACGCCGGCCTGGCTGAGTGGATAAATGCACACGGTATAAAAATACTTATGATACAAGCTGTCAGGCTACTTCCTCACTCCAGTCATTGGCTGAGGGGGGACTAAGCTGAAATAACCCAGATCCTTGTTCCTTGACATAATCAGGCCCTGGCTTAAAAATCCAAATTGCTTTCATCTCCGAGCTTACAACACATTAATTTACACCTTTTATATATGGTATTGGAAACGTTCAAAGCATGTTAACTGCAATTTGAAACCCGGATTGAGTAACCAGTTAATTAAAGCTGTCAGATGTTTGTAACATTTCTCACCGGCAAGGCTGAATTAAATAAAGTCCCACTCAGCAACGATTTTCATTTATTGAAATATCTGGAAAAGGAATAAATTGGGAATTTTTTTTTGCCATCATGACATTTTTCTTTATTCTCTCTACAATAGCGGCAAATTAAACCAATCAAATCACAGGCTAGGCACCACAGCCAATGTCGATTGTCCCAAAATACTGGTGGTACTTAAGTGACCGTAACATACTGATGTCTGTGATCTTTTATTTATAGCGATCATGTGTTTCGTCTATGGACCACATGATGGATTCACACAGATATAGGAGTGTCCAAAGCTGGTTACATACTTTTCAATCTTTCTTCCTGACGAACGTTCGGCCCTTCCTCCGGTTGGTCACCCAGGGGCAATATTGGCTGCTTCCTAATCCCTTGTTAGATGGAATAGATTTGCTAACATTTGTTAGTTCTGTTGAAATACCTGACTATTAACTAAAATGTTTAATATATTCACCCAAGTGATTGCATAAAGTTCCCAATGTTCTAATAGGGGGGTTATAAAAGGCCAAGTAAAGGCTGGTGCTAGGGAGGTAAAACACACTGAAAAATCTCAAAGAGACTAATACAAGTCAAAAATCCCTTACCTGAATGCAGTGAAAATCTCCTGCTGCACTCAAATACCATATATTCCCCTTAAGTGTGAGACGCTTTAACCCGGGTAAACCATATGACCCCATCACTGTGTTTTAACACGCAGTTTTATGTACACACAGCATACCTTTAATACATTAAACACACATAACACAATCATATCTCTAATAAGTCACAAGATAAAAACCCCCTATGCGTATAGCTAACAAAACGTGGTTTGGCACTGGTAAGGCAAATCCTGATGGTCCCATTTAAGGTAAGTAGTGCTATTGTGAAATCCAAGAAATAGGGGTTGAGTGGCTCCCTACCGTGATGGATTCCATCGGTCCTCCTGGAAATGTAAAGGTAAGCGAAGCAGCAGTTTAGTATCATTGCAGGTTGATATAAAAAAAACAAAGCAATAGCTTGCAGTGTTAGGCGATGAAAGTACTGCACTCCGCTCCATTGGGACTGTGTTTTATAATAAATCAGTAAAGCACACAGTACTGCACTCGCTCTTGGGGACTTGTGTATATATAAGCGTAGGCACACAGTAACTGCATCGCTCTGGGGGCTTGTGTATATATAAAGCAGTAAGGCACACCTACTGCACTCGCTCATAGGGACTTGTGTAGATATAAATCAGTAAGGCACACAGTACTGCACTCGCTCATGGGGACTTGTGTATATATAAAGTCAGTAAGGCCACACAGTCTGCACTCGCTCATGGGGACTTGTGTATATTAAAGTCAGTAAAGGCACACAGTACTGCATCGCTCATGGGGACTTGTTAATTATAAAGTCAGTAAGGCACCAGTAATGCACTCCGCTCATGGGGACTTGTGGTATATTAAAGTCGTAAGGCACACAGTACTTGCACTCGCTCATGGGGACTTTGTGTCTATATAAAGTCAGTTAAGGCGACACAGAACTGCACTCGCTCATGGTGACTTGGTGGTATAGATAAAGTCAGTAAGGCACACAGTACTACTGCACTCGCTCATGGGGACTTGTGGTATATAAACAGTAGTAAGGCCCACTCCTCTTCACTCGCTCATGGGACTTGTGTTATATAAAGTCAGTCAAGGCACACAGTACTGCACTGGTTCGCTCATGGGGACTTGTGTATATATAAAGTCAGTAAGGCACACAGTGTCCAGTTTTCCCATTTTAGTTTTAGGCAATCCTTCAAAACAGGTAGCCCAGGGGCAATGCCCTCTCATAGCCCTCAACAACCCCTACTCTCATCTTAATATTAAGGGTTAAAATGACTAATGCCTCTGATGATATTCAACACGCATTAACACCGTTAGTAGAGACACTCGTCATCTGGCTTGGGAATGATCACATTAAATTCTAAATCGGCTAATCTCTTCATCACCTATAACGATTTAACTTTAAGAGTAGAAATGGACAGAATGTCAATTCATTTTAACATCTCTCAGTCCTATACAGATTAACCCTCGTGGTAATACAATAAAAAAGACCAGAATTCCACGTTTAGTTATTACGGTTACAGTTGATATATATATTTTTTTTTTATTCCTGGCGTATTCCAGATTCCATATCCTCCGTGATCCAGAAGTTTCCTCTTGCATTCAGTCATACTGAGGCGCTCACTGTAAGCTATTTGTGTCAGCGGAGATGGAATTACTGTGATGGTTCCATGGAGAGTAACCTCAGAGCAGCTGATTCGCAGTGAACTGATTTTTTTTCCCCTTTCCTAGTGTGCCCATTATGCCTACACTATGTGATGTAGCCATCTGCACTGGTGTCGGCCCACCAGCCACGCTGCCCACATTGACAAAAGTGGCTCTGGCTCCCATCAGCATCTGAATGAGCTCAGATTCCGGCACTTGCCCAAATTTCTTTGGACAATGTTCAATTCAGTTAGGGCCCCAAATTGCTTGTATATGTCACAAGTGATAAACAATTATGCACGTAGGCCCTTTCCTACAACTGATGCAATTTAGCCTGCAGGAGACATCGCCCTTCCTTCTACTAAGACAAATTCAGAGCTAAAGAAATCTGAAACGGCGCTGCCTTTGGCTTTCCTTTCTATAGTCCCCTGTTCATGTACTTTGCCACTGCCCCTCTAACAATACCTATAATGCCTGTCCGTGCTGTTTGTCCTTCAGAATAACACAAAAGGGGTTATTTTTCACGACAGTTCTACTTACCCTCTTTATATCTATTCTGTGGCTCCTTAAATGAGCAACTAGATTATTCCCCCTTAAAATAATTCTACAGAGAAAGTATCATTTTTTTTGGATAGGGAATAACCATGAATTCAATATCCAGTTAAAATCCTTTTTTTGTTTTAAAGATGCCTGTTCCTATCACATCATTTCTGTGCCGTTGACCAATTACATGAAAGATCTAATGGTACCTTCCTGCGTTTTCCCCCTACCTGCGAGACGTATTAAGGTTATGCTCATTTGCTTTTAAAGCTTCACAAGCAATTTACCAAATAAAGAAACATTTTCCTATATCGGAATATTTTAGCATCCATTAATACACTATTAAAAAAAACAAAAAACGCCCCCTCCCTTTATATCTCAGTAGCCAAAGGAAATCATACCTAAATATATTAACTAAGGGCAGCCTTGAATGCTATTCTTTCCCTCCAGTATGTTTCTCCCATAGTTAAATATGTCTAGTTTTAACCACATACCTTTGTATTAATTTCAGACTTTTTCAAATTACTTTAATGCATCCCTAAGGGACTGCAGTAAATGTCCGAGAGAAATTCACAGATTAAATAAACACTTATCCGATATCCGGGAGAATTTCTCATTTTAGTCATGGTAACAAAATTATTCGTCATGTATGTTTCTATAAAGCGACAATACCTCAAAGTCACAGTAACCCAGAATGAAGTTGCATTTTATCTGATGTTTCTGAAATTGGTTTCTTATAGGGTATCACCACCTCTCATAAAAACTTTTGGCTGTAGTGTATTGACCCTATTCCACCCCACCCCCATATTTGTTTGCAAAAAAAAAAGAATCAGAAAGTTATTACAGAGATTCGTTCCCGGGCGTTTCAGACCTGCCCCTCTGCTTGCATGAGTGCATCTTTGAATGCTGATATGCCCATCCCAGATGCGCTGCAGTTTAGTGCTGGTCAGATAGCAGGGGACGAGGCGCTGTAGTAGAACAATTCTCTTTTTTTTTTTGAAACTAATTGTCATTTGGGGGTGGGATAGGGTCCACTATTTCAGAAAAGGATTTACAGCTGGGCCCCATGCAGTAGAGATGAAGGCCCTATTATAAAGATGGTATCGTTATCGTAAAATACCGATCGTTAATCGTACAATAACGACCGTTTTTTTTACCGATCGACCTTTATTTACCGATAACGACGGTATTACTGATATTGTTAAATACCCGGTCGTTTATCGTAATAACGGTCGTTATCGTTAAAAACGGTCGTTATTTTTACGATAACGATCGTATTTTACCGATCACGATACCGATCTTTTATAAATAGGGCCCGTAATGTGGGTTCGAATATACCCCGGGTCCAATCGAACTGAGGGTTTTCAAAGTCCAACGAAACTTCGGATTCAAGGAACCCGATTTTTCGTTTCTTATCAAAATTCGAAAAGCGGAAGAAGGCGATTAGCGAAATCGAAAGTAGAACGGTTTATTGAAAATCGAAGTAGACGATTTATTGAAAAATTGGAAAATCGAAGTAGAACATTATTGAAAATCGAATCCTCGAAAGTATGATCGTTTCGTAACGGGTCTCGAAATGCATGCAGAAGCTAGAAAACAGCCCGATCGTGAGGAAGATAATTTTAAAATAAGTTTTTGGTTCTATTTCCGGGTTCCCCATACCATTTCCCCCCAGCTCTCTGTGTCATTTCATAACCGACTATTACTATTTCTCTTCAAAGGACAGAACGTTCCAATTTTTTCTCCCATATATTTTTTTTCTATGGGTCTTTTTTCGAAATAATCAACAGTTTCGATTTAATGCTGTGTATATGTGTAGAGATGCTGGTCTGATGTGTATCTGCTGTGTATTATAATGTGTGATATGAAATGTGTATATGTAGTTGGATATGCTGGGTGATATGATGATATATGGGTCTATGATGTGTATATTGACTGTGTATAGTGTATGTGTATATTGATGTGTATATGCTGTGTATATGATGTGTATATGCTGTGTATATGATGTGTATATGATGTGATATATGATGTGTGTATGATTGACTGTGTATATGATGTGTATATGATGGGTATTACTGTGTCAATTACTGTTGATGTTTTACCTCCCAACGTCTTGTGCTTCTCCCAACATTCTCTTCCGGCATTCATTTGTAGGTTGATGGGAAAATGATTGACTCAGGAAGTTGTCATGGCATTGTGGGACATTGGTAGGTATGTATTATAACATGCTAACGTATAGTCCACATTAGGGTCTGACCTATGCTGCATTTAAAGAACTACACATCAAGTAGCTGGCACAGTAATGAGTATTTTACACATTATTTTGATTTATTAACAAAATGGAATGTGACTGTGGCCTGTCCCATGGGATGGTCTCACCCTCGCAGACTCTGGGGATCTAGATAGACATTTAACCTGTCAGGCTGACATCTATAGACTGGTTACAGGCCGCAAGCGGACAAATTGAAGTCAATGGGAGTTTTAAACAATGAAGGTATAAATAGCAATGGTAACTTACTGTAAATGGCTCAGGGACCTGGGAATGGTCTGGGGAACCCGAGATTTCTAGAAAGTTCGGAAATTGGAGATTTTAAATTCAAAATTTCGAGAAATATTAAACATTTTCAAAAACAGTTTCTGCGGTTCGGAAAAAATCTGAAATAGTCAGAAATTTCCAGCGTCCGGGTTCGGGTCCATCTCTAGTAATAAACAAGAAACAGACTTTGCAGAACACATTTCCAGAGCATGAAGATTAAAGAAAAAATAAGAATGAATGAAGATAAAGAAAAATAAAGAATGAATGAAGATTAAAGAAAAAATAAAGAATGAATGAAGATTAAAGAAAAAAAATAAAGAATGAGAAGATTAAAGAAAAAATAAAGAATGAATGAGATTAAAGAAAAAAAAGAATGAATGAAGATTAAAGAAAATAAGAATGAATGAGATAAGAAAAATAAAGAATATAGAAGAAAAATATAAGATGAATGAAGATTTAAGAATAAATAAAGAATAAATGAAGATTAAAGATAAATAAAAAAATGAAGATAAGAAAAAATAAATGAATGAAATAAGAAACAATAAGTAATGATAGTATAAAGATAAATGAGATTTAGATAACTGAATAAGAGATAGATATCAATAAGAATTAATAAAGAATAATGAAGAATATATACTATAGTCTAGGATTAACAGAGAAAGTTGCATTCTATATATGTTTTAATGCAACATTGGGTTATGTTCGAACGTGTTTTGTGAGAACATCCCAGTTTCCCGTGACAAATGCAACATCCGAAAACAAGTTAAAAATGGAAACAAGTAAAAAATATGGACGGTCCTGTTCGAGAGAATCTGAAAGGCCCCAGAAAACTGACACAATCTCATTGAATTTGTCTGATTTGGAAGCTCTTACCCCTGCAGGCATGTAGCTGGGTATTTGTGCGTTTCATTAGAGTAATACACCGCGCAGTGCATGCCCATTGATTTCCCCCCCCCCTATAATGAAAGGCTGCTGAAAGTGCTTTCCCATTACAATGGACAGAAGATGAATAAAGTGGACTCATACACAAAAAAGAAATACAAAGTAGAACTTCGCTGGTTTCCCGTTTTTTTCAACCTAGTATGAGAATGAAGAACACGTCACAGTGATATAGAGAAATACATAGATTGGGACATCATTGGCTATTATTAGAAAAGTATTTCAAAAGAATAGACATGACAACTTAAGGGGAAAAAATCCACTGGACTGGATTGTCTTGATTAGATTGAAATAACATCCAAATGGAAAGATCTGCTTGTCTATGATCATCTGAAAGCTCATATATGGGAAACAGCAACAACAAAAAAAGTTACTCACTGGCTGAATGAGCTGGAGAGACAATTGTGCCCGGGGCAACAAGACCAGATGCTTCTTTCTTTAGTGAAAATCTTTCATCTTTATTAGCATTTTCAACTACCATCTGATAGTATTATGTGATTGTAGTCTGTCTATGGAAGGGGGATGTAGCTCAATAAAGAATGTCCAATGTATTTTTTTTTTAAACCGGATAAACTTTTTCTTATTAAAAAAAGAGTTTATTAGTTTTTTCAGAATGTGGGACCCCAGCGTTCGAGGTCAGAGGGTCTCTAACGTCGGATATTTAGAATTAAAGGGAAGTGGTGACTGTTTGTATGTTGGTGCATATAGCAAAGCGGGGTTCTTACAAGAGAAAGATGTATAGAGATGAGTCCCGGTTTTAAATGAGCCTGGGCCCTGTTGAAAATAACGATTGTACAATTGCGGCGTACATTTCCGATTGTGGTCATATTTTAACTATCACCTATACACTACCATGGCGGAATTATACTAATGCCTAACCTATACACTACCATGCGGAATATTACTGCTCCCCTATACACTACCATGGCGGAATTACTACTGCCTCACTATAACTACCATGGGTATTACTACTACTGCCTCACCTATACACACCATGGCGGTATATACTATGCCTCACCTATACATACCAGCGGTATTTACTAACTGCCTCCACCTATACACTACCATGGCGGTATTATACTACTGCCTCACTACACTACCAGCGGTATTATACTACTGCCTAACCTATACACTACCTGGCGGTATTATACTACTGCCTCACCTATTACACTACCATGGCGGTATTATACTACTGCTCACCTATACACCTACCATGGCGGTATTATACTACTGCCTACCTATACACTACCATGGCGGTATTATACTACTGCCACCTATACACTACCATTGCGGATTATATACTGCCTCACCTATACACTACCAGGCGTATTATCTACTGCCTCACTATACACTACCATGGCGTATTATTACTCTGCCTCCACTATACACTACCATGGCGGTATTTAGACTACTGCCTCACCCTATACATCTACCATGGCGGTATTATACTACTGCCTCACCTATACACTACCATGGCGGTATTATACTACTGCCTCACCTATACACTACCATGGCGGTATATACTATGCTCACCTATACACTACCATGGCGGTATTATACTACTGCTCACCTATACACTACCATGGCGTATTATACTACTGCCTCACCTATACACTACCATGGCTATATTACTACTGCCCACCTAACACTACCATGGCGGTTATATACTACTGCTCACTATACACAACCATGCGGTATTATACTACTGCCTACCTATACACTACCATGGCGGATTATACTACTGCCTACCTATACACTACCATGGCGGTATTACTACTACTGCCTCACTATACACTACCATGGCGGGATTATACTTACTGCCTCACCTATACATACATGGCGGTATTATACTATGCCTCACCATACACTACCAGGCGGATATATACTACTGCCTCACCTATACACTACCCATGGCGGTATTTATACTACGCCTCACTATACACTACCATGGCGGTATTATACTACTGCTCCCTATACACACCATGGCGGATTATACTACTGCCTCACCTATACACATACCATGGCGGTATTATACTACTGCCTCACCTATACACATACCATTGGCGTATTATACTACTCTCAATCCTACCACTAATACCTGGCGTATTATATACTGCCTCCTATACACTACCATGGCGGTGATTATACTACTGCCTCACCTATACACTACCATGGCGGTATATACTACTGCCTCACCTAACACTACCATGGCGGAATTATACTACTGCCTCACCTATACACTACCATGGCGGTATTATACTACTGCCTCACCTATACACTACCATGGCGGTATTATACTACTGCCTCACCTATACACTACCATGGTGGTATTATACTACTGCCTCACCTATACACTACCATGGCGGTATTATACTACTGCCTAGTATTGTATGATTGTTAATGTACAAACGTGGCCATAAATGCACTTCTATGATAACCCCGATATGTAAACTTGATACCCTGGGTTTATACATTTGCCACACGTGGTTTCGAAACACCACGTGTTTTTGAAAATCCACGGATCCAGTGTTATTTTACATAATTTTGACAAACAAAAAGTTGATGATCGCAATCAAAAAATTCAAAAATCGCAGTGAAACGGG
>CM033473.1:284814459-284888084 GCA_019447015.1 Hymenochirus boettgeri
AAGTTGATGATCGCAATCAAAAAATTCAAAAATCGCAGTGAAACGGGAAAATCTTGGGATTGAAAAAACGATAAATTCTTTATCATTTGGGTTCAATTCAGATTTACATTTCTGCTGCTCCGCTGGTGGAACAAACATCAGTACGTCCGGAGACTGGCACCACCAAAAGCACCATTCATTTACATTCTCTATGAAATAGCATTACCCAACAAAGAAACATGGAATAAACTCATTCCCAGAACTGATTGTAAATGTCATTATTTAAAATTGTGTTTAGGCTATTATACATGTATAATGCCAGCAGTTTTAAATACATCCATTGGCCAAGGTGACATAAAAGGGTATCAACACCCCCAAAACAGAAAATTCAGATAAGGTAATGTAATTTCCCACCAACCCTAAATGTTTAAAATACCTAAATCATCCACGTAATGTACTTACCAGCCTCGCCCCCCATCCTCTCCTGCTTCTCTTCCACACGGAACAGCAGAAGGGGTCGGATTGGCAGCCGTGTCTGTGACACTAACTCTGCTGCCTGTCCGCCCAATTCTGCCGCTGTTTTCGTGAGAAAGAGAAGCAGAGGGAGCCGAGGGAACAAGGGCGAGTAAGTAAATTTAGGGGCTGATTTCGGTTTCGTAAAAATTCGGGGTTATTCAATAAAAGCTCTTATTATGGCCCAACCAATCGGATGTTAGCTTTTAAGTGTTAAATAATATCTGATTGGTTGGGGGAAAATTAGCACCATTTTTAACAATAAGAACTTTTATTGAATCTCCCTGATAGTCTTTAGGGTTGGTGGGGGGTTATCTTACCTTTTTTTTTCCCAGACCATGCAGACGGTTCCTGGATAAAGTTATTTTATTTTAGGAGTAAAGTACCTTCTGTTTTACGTTCAATGAGAACTTTTAACACATCTTCAAATACAATTAAAGTGCCCAAAATAAAAAAAAACCTTGCCTAAAAGTACCCAGGACAGGGCCTAATAAAAAGGCTTTTAAAGAGGAAGTTGGCAAGTGGAAACCTTACAAAGGTTCCTGAGAACTGCTTCCTACAGTTGTAGCTATATCTACTCTCCTGCTGGGTTGTGGTCTTGGATGAAAGATCTAATGATAACCAAGTCCTTCTGATCACTGTTTAAAGCAGGAAATGAAAAAAAAACCAAAACCTGTATCACCTACTGATAGGTCAATATTAACTTGTAGGGCTCAGCGATTTAGGAGATTGACTTCTTCCTGTGATTCCATAAAGGATTGTGTTAGTAAAGATTTATTTGGATTATGGAAATGCCAGCATTTCAGCCATACACATATATTTTACTCACTACGGCAGGTAATCAAAGCCGTGGAAATGGAGTGGAGTGAAAGTGTTGTTAGCAGTTTATGGTGAAGTAATAGATTGTATAATTGTATAAGACAAACAATTAAAAACACACCCACAATATTGCATCCTACCTATCTGGTAACCAGCACAGTATATGGTATCTATATATCTATATATGATAAACTACCCTACATCCTAACATCGGTACCAGCACAGTATATGGTATCTATTATCTATATATAAATTACCCTTACATCCTACCTATCTTGTAACCAGAACAGTATATGGTATCTCATATATCTATATGATAAATCTACCCTTACTCCTACCTATCTGGTAACCAGCACAGTAATGGTATCTATACTATCTATATTGATAAATCTACCCTTACATCCTACCTATCCGGTAACCAGTCACAGTATATGATATCTATAGATCCTAAGATATGATAACATCTGAACCCTTACATCCTACCTATCCGGTACCCAGCACAGTATATGATAATCTATATATCTAATATGAGAATCTACCCTTACAATCCTACCCTATCTGGTAACCAGCACAGTATTGGTACTATTAACTATATATGAATAAATCCCCTTACATCCTACTATCTGGTAACCAGCACAGTAATAGATTCTATATCTATATATGATAAATCTAACCCTTACATCCTACCTATCTGTAACCAGCACAGTATATGGTATCTATTATATATAAATTATAAATCTACCCTTACATCCTACCTATCCGGTAACCAGCACAGTATATGATTCTATATATCTATATATGAATAATCTACCTTTACATCCTACCATCCGGTAACCAGCACAGTAATGGTCTATCTATATATCTATATATAAAATCTACCCTTACATCCTACCTATCTGGTAACCACACAGTATATGGTATCTAATCTATATATGATAATCTACCCTTACATCCTACCTATCTGGTAACCACACAGTTATGGTATCTATATATCTATATATGGTAATCTACCCGTACACCTCCACCTATCTGGTAACCAGCACAGTATATGATATCTATATATCTATATATATAAATCTACCCTTACAACATCCTACATATCTGGTAACCAGCACATTATATAGGTATCTATATATCTAATATATGATAATCTCTACCCTTACATCCTACCTATCTGGTAACCAGCACAGTATATGAATCTATTATTACTTATATCTATATATGATAAATCTACCCTACATCCCTCCTACCTATCTGGTAACAGCACAGTATATGATATCTATATATGATACATCTACCCTTACATCCTACCTTCCGGTAACCACACAGTAATAGATATCTATATATCTATATTATAAATCTAACCCTTAATCATCTACCTGGCTGAACCAGTCACAGTATACAATTGGTAATCTTATATCTAATATGATAAATCTACCCGTACATCCTACCTATCCAGTCCCAGCACAGTATATGATATCTATATATCTATATATGATAAATTACACCGTACATCCTACTATCCGTAACCAGCCAGTATCTGATCTATATCTATATATGATAAATCACCTGAATCCTACTATGGTAACCGCAGTAGAGGAATAGAAACCTTGCACCTACTCCGGTAACCAGCAAGTTGATAATCTATATAATCTATATATGATAAATCACCTTTACATCCCCTACCTATCCGGTAACCAGCACCGTATATGGTATCTATATAATCCTTGATAGAATATACAACACTACCTACATCCTACCTATCTGGAACCAGCACAGTATATGTACTATTATATCATATATTAAAACTACCCTTTACATATCCTACTTATCTGGGTAACCAGCACAGTATAGTCTATATATTCTATTATGGTAAATCTACCACCCTTACATCCTACCTATTGGTAACCAGCACAGAGAATATATATATCTATATATAATAAATTACCTTACATCCTACCATTGGTAACCATCACAGTATATATTGGTATCATATATCTATATATGATAACTCTACACCCTTACATCCCTACCTATTGGTAACCAGCACAGTATATATGAATCTATATATCTATATATCTATAATATATGATAAATCTACCATCTCTACCTATCTGGTAACCAGCACAGTAAATGTATCATATATGATACATCTACCCTTACTATCCGTACTATCCGTAACCAGCAACAGTATGATGATATCATCTACTATATATGATAAATCTACCCTACATCCTACCTACTGGTAACAGCACAGTATAATGGTATCTATATATCTATATATGAATCTACCGTACATCCACCTATCCATTAACCAGCACAGTATATGAAGTCTATAATAGTCTATAATAGAAAATCTAAACCTTACATCCTACCTATCGGTAACCACACAGTATATGATGAAATATCTATATATGATAATCTACCCTTACATCCTACCTACCGGTAAACCAGCACAGTATATGATATCTATATATCTATCATTGATAAATCTACCACTACATCCTACCTATCCGGTACCAGCACAGTATATGTACTATATATCATATTGATAAATTCTACCCTTACATCCTACCAAGCCTATCCGGTACCAGCACGATATGATATCTATATAACTCTATATATAATCTACCCTTACTTCCTACCTATCCGGTAACCAGCACAGTATAGGTATATATATATATCTATATTATAATCTACCCTTAACATCCTACCTAATCCGGTACCAGCACAGTATATGATATCTATATATCTATATGTATAATCTAGCCTTACATACTACCTATCTGGTAACCAGCACATAATATGAATATCTATATATCTATTATGATAATCTACCTTACACATCCTACCTATCTGTATCAGCCATTATATGGTACTATATATCATATATGATAATATGCTACCCTTGCAATCCCACCTATCTGGTGTAACCAGCACAGTATATGGTATCTATATATCTATATATGATAAATCTACCCTTACATCCCCTACCTATCGTTAACCAGCACAGTATATATCTATATAATCTACATATGATAAATCTACCCTTAATCCTACCTATCTAGTAACCAGCACAGTAATGATATCTATATATCTATATATGATAATCTACCCTTACATCCTACCTATCGGTAACCAGCACAGTATATGGTATACTATATATCTATATAATGATAAATCTACCCCTACATCCTACCTATCTGGAACCAGCACAGTATATGATATCTATATATCTATATATGATAATCTACACCTTACATCCTACCTATCCGTAACCAGCACTGTATATGGTATCTATATATCTATATATGATAAAATCTACCCTTACATCCTACCTATCTGGTAACCAGCACAGTATATGGTATCTATATATCTATATATGATAATCTAACCCTTAACATCCTACTATCTGGTGTAACCAGCACTTATATGGTATCTATATCTATATGATGAAAATCTACCCCTACATCTACCTATCTGGTAACCACACAGTATATGATATCTATATATCTTATATGATAAATCTACCCTTACATTCCTACCTATCGGTAACCAGCACTGTATATGGTATCTATATATCTAATATAGATAAATCTACCCTTACACTCCTACCATCCAGTAACCACACAGTATATGATATTCTATATATCTATATATGATAAATCTACCCTTACATCCTATCCTACCTATCTTGTAACCAAGCACAGTATATGGTATCTATATCATCTAATATGACTGAAATCTAACCCTTACATCCTACCTATCGGTACCAGCACAGTATTATGATACTATAATATGATACATCTACACCTTACATCCTACCTATCTGGTCAACCAGCACAGTAATGGTATCTATATATCATATATGATTAATCTACCCTTCCATCCTACCTATCCGGTAACCAGAACAGTATATGGTATCTATAATACTATATATATGATTAATCTACCCTACATATCCTACCTATCCAGTAACCAGCACAGTATATGATATCTATATATCTTATATGTGATAAATCTACCCTGTTACATCCTACCTATCGGTAACCAGCCACAGTATATGGTATCTATATATCTATATGATAAATCTACCCTTACATCCTACCTATCGGTAACCAGCACAGTATATATATCTATATATGATAAATCTACCCTTACATCCTACCAACTATCTGGTAACACAGCACAGTATAATGGTATCTATATGATCTATATATGATTAATCTACCCTTACACATCCTACCTATGTAACAGCACAGTATATGGTATCTATATATGATAAATCTACCCTTACATCCTACCTATCGGTAACCAGCACACAGTATATGGTATTATAATATGATAAATCTACCCTTACATCCTACTATCTGGTAACCAGCACAGTATATGATATCTATATATCTATATATGATAAATCTAACCTTACATCCTACCTACCTGGTAACCAGCACAGTATATGGTATCTATATACTATATATGATAAATCTACCTTACATCCTACCTATCTGGTAACCAGCAACAGTATATGGTATCTATATTATATATATGATAAATCTACCTTACAATCCTACCTATCTGGTAACCACGCACAGTATATGGTATATATATATCTATATATGATAAATCTACCCTGCATCCTACCTATCTGGAACCAGCACAGTATATGGATATCATATCTATATATGATAATCTACCCTTACATCCTACCTATCTGGTAACCAGCATCATAAGATATCTCTATATATCATATATATGATAAATCTACCCTTACATCCTACCTATCTGGTAACCAGCACAGTAATAAATCTATATATCTATATATGATAACTCTACCCTTACATCCTACCTATCTGGTAACTCAGCACAGTATATGGTATCTATATATCTATATATGAGAAATCTACCCTTACACCTACCTATCCGGTAACCAGCACAGTATATGGATCTATATATCTATATATGATAAATCTACCCTGTACATCCTACCTATCCGGTAACCAGCACGTAGAGATATCTATATATCTATATAGATATCTACCCTACACATCTACCTATCCGGTAACCCAGCACGTATATGGTATCATATATCTATATAGTGATAAAGCTCAACCTTACATCCTACCTATCTGGTAACCAGCACACATATTGGTCTATATCTATATTGATAATCTAGCCTTTACCTCCTACTATCTGGTAACCACACACAGTATATGGTATCTATATATCTATAATATATAATCTACCCTTACATCCTACCTATCTGGTAAACCAGCACAGATATATGGTATCATATATCTATATATGATAAATCTACCTTTACATCCTACCATCTGGTAACCAGCACAGTATATATCTATATATCTATATATGATAAATCTACCCTTACATCCTACCTATCTGGTAACCAGCACAGTATATAATTCTATATACTATATATGATAAATCTACCCTTACATCCTACCTATCTGGTAACAGCGCACAGTGATATGGTATCTAATATATCTAGATATGATAAATCTACCCTTACATCTACCTATCCGTAACCAGCACACGTATATGTATCTATATATCTATATAGATAAATCTACCCTTACATCCTACCTATCCGGTAACCAGCACAGTATAAGATTATTATATTCTATATATGTAAATCTACCCTTACTCCTCCTATCCGGTAACCACACGTATTGGTATCTATAGATCTATATATGATAAACTACCCGTAATCCTACCTATCTGGTAACGCAGCCAGTATATGGTATCTATATATCTATATATGATAAATCTACCCTTACATCCTACCATCCGGTAACCAGCACAGTTATGGTATCTATATATCTATATATGATAAATCTACCCTTACATCCCTACCTATCCGGTAACCAGCACAGTATATGGTATCTATATATCTATATATGATAATCTACCCTTACATCCTACCTATCCGGTAACCAGCACAGTATATGGTATCTATATATCTATATATGATAAATCTACCCTTACATCCTACCTATCCGGTAACCAGCACAGTATAAGATATCTATATATCTATATATGATAAATCTACCCTTACATCCTACCTATCTGGTAACCAGCACAGTATATGATTGTTTTATTTGCACTGCATACGTCTCACTCTAGCACTTATACCCACTCCATTGTATTTGTATGTTACCCACCTAACTAGATTGTAAGCTCTACTGGGCAGGAACCTCCTTACCTTTTGTGGCAAGGCTCTAGCACTTCTATTGATATAATTTATATATTTATGTACTGAACTATCTATGTATTTATCCACCTTGTATGACTTTATTGTATTTCTTTACTGTACAGCGCTGCGTCCCCAAGTGGCGCTTTAGAAATACACTATACATACACATCTCATGTAAGGGTTATTTTAATGTATTTATTTTAAGATTAGGGTGACGCAAAGTAATTTTTACAGAATACTTGCCCTTTAAATCTCTGTTACGATTGTGACCTCAGTAAAAATACCTTCCAAACTCTTATTTATAACTGGGGGGAAATGAGGGATTTTTTGGAAAAACTTCACCAACTTGTTGAGATGAAGCAGAAGCCAGTTAGCAGTATTTTTATGTACACAGACTGCTTGGTGTAAACAGAGGAAATCCAGTATCTTTAACCATTTAGTCCAATAAAAAACCCAGTTTGGAAACTTGGGATTTGCATTAACGGTTGAGATCTCTCGGTGTAAAGTAGCATTCGTGGTTTATCTTTTATTTAGCCGGGTTTACAGTTACTGTGTTTGTTGACCGGCGATGCACTTTGTCCTAGATATTTAAAGGGTATGTCCACCCCTAATAAAATGTTATTCAGGGACCCCCAAAACCCCAGTTACATTTTGCTTAAAAGTTTGAATAATGTTCCCATTATACTTACAACGCGATCCACCGCCGCGGCTCCCTGCTACTTCCTGGTAAGGATCCGTGAACTGAAAAGGCACATAGGAGCATCCAGCGCCTTTTCCATTCACAAGAAGCAGCAGTGGAGGCTCATCTGGGAATGGCAGTCATTGGTCCGTAGCTGACAGCCTTACCAGGAAGTAGCCGGGAGCAAGTGGCGGTGGATCGTGGAGGTTGTAAGTAGAGTTTCTCACTCTGGGAAAATTATTTAATGTTTTAACCAAAACGGAACTGGGGTTCTATTGTGGGTATAGGGTTGCCCCTTGATCACTGCCTAATGTTACCCCAAGGTTCATATTCCTGGGTGTAGTTCTTCATGTGTTTATAACACAAACATACTCATTTTTTCGGGTGAAACCATAGATCAGGGCTGGCTGGAGGAAGTGTTTCTGCCGACCCCATCATCAACCCCTATCTCTCCGCAGATTTCCATTTGAAAAGATCATAGGATCATGGTGGGAGGCTTCAAGTCGTTCTTTCGATCGGATACCCGATTGGAGGAACATCTGCACATGTATGGCTAGCATTACAGGCAGAAATACTGTAAATAATCCTCACAGTAATGTACTTAGGGTGAGGACCAAAAATGCTAGTTAAGATTGTGCATTGTACTTACCTGAAGTCCTGCTCCCCAAACTGCTACTATCCAGGGAATGCAACATCTATTATTATTATTATTATTATTATTATTATTATTATTATTATTATTATTAGTATTATTAGTATATTATTATGATTGTAGTATTGTTAGTTGATTATGATTATTATTAGTATATTATGATGAGTGTTATTATTGTTATTGATTAGTATTAGGATAATTATGGGTATTAGATGTTATTATTGTTAGATTATAGGTATGTGTTATTATTATGTATTATTATTATAATTATTATTTTATTTAGTATTATTATATTATTATGATGATATTATTATATTATGATTATTTATTATTATTATGTATTATGATTATTGTTGTTATTATTATTTATTATTATTATTATTATTATTATTGGTTAGTATATTATTATTATTATTATTATTATTAGTTATTTGTATTATATATTATTATTTTTTATATCTTATTATTATTATTGTTATTGTTATGTTTTATTATTGTTATTGGTTATTGTTATTATTATTATTTTTTATTGTTATTGTATATTATTATTATGATTATGTTATTGTATTTGTTTTTATTTGTTATTGTTATTGTTATTATTATTATTATTATTATTATTATTATTGTTGTTGTTGTTGTTGTTGTTGTTGTTATTATTATTATTAATAACATCTTCTGTATCACTTTACAATTACATGTATACATTCACATCAGGCCCTGCCTGAAGAGCTTACAATCTAAGCACATTTATTTGACGCATACAATGATTGTGGGGGAATCCGGAGTGCCTGGAGGAAACCCACGCAAGCACGGGGAGAATATACAAACTCCTTGCAGATGTGTCCAAGGGTGGAATCGAACTCAGGACAAGACTGCAAGGGATCAGTGCTAGCTACCGTGGTACCTAGGGAAGGACATGCTCCTTAGAAGAAAACATCTTGGCCATAGATTAGGCACATTGGATAGATTAGACATTTGTCTATAGACAAACATCTAAAGCTACCAATACACAGAATCGACATTTCAAATGTTTTCCTTTTTTCCGATCGGGTGTTTTCAGGTTTTATGTTCAACCAATTTTTTTTTTTAGGTTTTATGATCAAGGCAAATTTTCCCCTACCCCATTTTCTGTCCCAATGCACAATGCAATGCTGCGCTCCTTATATTAAGGACCTAGCATTTTAAAGGTTCGTACACACATCCGACAAGACACCGCAAGACACCAGCGCGAAGAATGGTCATTTTGGACGATAGCCACACGTGTGTATGCGTTCGGTCGGGCATCGTCCGTTGACTCGGCATGGCGAATTGACAAACGACGCCCGACCAAATGCATACACATGTGCGATTATCGCCCATAACGCCCGTTCCTCGCATGGGTGTCTTGTGTTCATCAGGCGTCCAGTCGGATGTGTTTACGGACCTTTAGAATGCTAGGTCCTTACTATGAGGAGTGCACTGCATCGTGCAGGACTACAAATTTACATGTGCACACATTTGGGAGCTGCCTGTGAAATCGTACATATGTAAATTAGCTGTTTTGGTTGTTGTTTTTTTTAAATTATATATATATTATTTGTTAATCGTTATTTTATTTACATCATTACCTAAGAAAGTGTAAACAATTGTGTTGGAAAATGTAAAAACATAAATATAAAACACAGAAGGATAAGAAAATGAACTTTGTCAGGTAAGCAATCCAAGGTAATGTTCTTAATATAATTGAATATCAATTTCTTTAACTTTTTGTTGTACATTTTCCACATTGTAACATTTAAATCATTTCGAATTTCCAGGTGAAATGTTTCCCTTTTTTTTTTAAAACTGCAAATTCTGAGTCTATTTTCCGGGTCGTCAATCTTTGTGTTAAATTTGATCTTTATCCATAGAGAACAATGGAGTGATAACACATTCATTTGTCTTTTAAATCTTTCGGTTCCAGTGCTTGAAAGTAAAGTAGTTTAATGTGTAACAAATGAACACAGAGATTAGAAAGGATTTAATGGGGGTCCCATGTTTATTACTAACGATTACTGAACAGGAGCACAGGAAATTCCAGAGGAACATCCTCCATTGACACTGTTATTTACCACCAATTTCCTTCTTTATTACCTTCAAAGGTTTCATTCTGATTGGTTCGATGCTTTAACCAATCAAGCTTATGGTGCAGAAATTTGCAATGCAAAATCTACACATGTGTAAAAATCTTATTTATACAAATAGAGAAATAAAAACGCAATGATGTAGTTAGAAAACTGGACGCCCCAGGAAAAATACTCTTAAAACGCCAATAGAATATGAGGTATAAGGGCACATATCAAATGCTACATTCGAGGGTTACCAAAATTGACCGCTAAATTCGAGGGTTACCGAACGATACATTCAAGGGTTACAGAAATTGAAGGATACATTTGAGGGTTACCGAAACCAACCGGTTCATTTGAGGGTTACCAAATTCGAATGTTACATTAGATAATTATCGAATGAAGTCCACAAGTTCAACCCAAACTCGGGTTTGGGTTCTGGTCCATCACTACTAATCTGCAAAAAACACAACTCACCTCTGCACCAGATTGTGAATGTGACCCTAACCCCCCGTAGGACTGTAACAATAGGGTTTGAATCTATTTTTAGTAATTTACCCTTTTTTTGTCGCCCCTAGGTCCATATTGGACCTCACATTCTCAAAACCAATCAGGGCTGGATTTCCGACTAGACCACATAGGCTATGGTCTAGGGCAACAGGATCTAAATGGCATGTCTGAAGTCCTAAGTAATTGATAAAACATGAATTGATTACTACAGTAATAGCAGAGAGACAACGTATCTATTAATATAAACCAGTGAATGGACCTTCGTTGTATCTCACTGATAGTAACTAATCTACCAACTGGTTACACTGTCACCTCCTAATGTAGAGAGAAGGAAAGCAGTGAATGGACCTGCCTTGTATCTCACTGTTATAGCACTTTACGATGGCTATGTAAATCTACGTCCGCGATCATACATTTACACCAAACATTCGTTAAATTACGAACATTCAGGCGCTGAATACCACGTGGTAGTAAGCTTTCGCAATGGTATTCTATGGGGATCTGTAAAATAGTCATAAATTAAAGATCATTTTAGCAATTGTTAACCAGATTGCCAAAAAGTGATACCACAACTTAATAAATATGACCCCTTATGACAAGCCTGGCCTTTAGACATGAGGTCCAATCCTATATAAACTGCATTACAGAAAAGCCTAAGTTACTTACTGGGAAATGCACTGCTGGCTCGCTAAATACTACTAATGAAAAAAGGTTGCTGTGACTTTAAGATGGGTGTTGTGGGGGCTGCACAGATTTCTCAAAAGTCACAATAACAGAAGCATTTTAGCATCAGCTAATAGATGGCTTTATGGTCACACCAGTGGAGTAACTACCCCCCCTGCCACCCCTGCAATAGCAGAGTGGCATGGGCGGTAGCAAGGCCCGCCGCAAGCCCAAAACTTCCGCGATCAGCTGATCGTGGAGAGGGGAGGGACCCGGTCTCCAATCACTGCAGTTACGCCCCTGGGTCCCACAAATGTTTTACAGCGAATCATAATGCAGAAAGAACTGCTATCGGCCTATTACATTGAAGGTGTGAATCCCCCTCACACCATCAGACTGTACTGAGAAAAAAAACACACATAGCATTCTATCAATGGTGACAAATCAAATCAAATGTTACCTGAGCGTATACATGTCGCTCGTCACTCGTGTGAACTAGATAGAAGTCAAGCTGGCCTAGGGGATAGAAAAGTGTAAATCCGTCCCTGGAGCCAATACAAAGTAATTGTGCTGGTGCTGCTGCTTCCTGTTGTGTCACTAATAGATAAGTTGGCACATTCTTGAGTATGTAATCACAAGCACACGCATGATGTAACCGCATGCATAACGTATTCACATGCACATGGAAGCTCTTAAATTACATCACATGTACATGTGCCAAAAAAATGTATTCCACAGAGGACATGCTATGATTTATACCACTTTGTCAGAGTTCCATTTTGAGATCTGGAGCTGGTTCAGAAGATGACAAGTCAATACATGGACATCCAGTGTTGGTGGTGTTTCATTAGGGTGAGCTGGGTTCTCTTTAACTAGCATCTAAAATGAAGTATGTGTAGGCAATGACTGTTATTTAAATCCCAATGACATTTCTTCTATAGGGAAGAAGGCCTTGTATATGCAGGTTAACCAGGATGTAATATTTTTGATAACTGACCTACTAAGGTTTGGCTGCTACCATGAGGCAGAGTGAGACTTGTGGCCCTGTGAGTAGGAAGCACCACTTTCTACTCACAGTATCAAAGTAGCTGTCATCTGATCTGGTCAAAATAAAAATAAGCAATGGCTATAACTATAGGAAAAATATTTAATTAATAAGACCAGAAGAAATATTAGTTCATATTATCCATAAACCTAACAATAAATATAAAGTCTCATGCTAGTAATACACTTAGTGAATTGGCTTGTGAACAATATGAAAGGCCATAGAAAAAAAATAAAACAAGCAAAGAGAATGTCCAGTAAAGGGCAGAAGTGGCTTACTTACCTGTATCGATCAGGTATGTCCCACCACTGACTGACAAACCTTAAGATGTCTCCCCTGCTGATGGCTGATGTCACTCTGGAAGCCTCTGTTTTCTAAAGATCTTTAGATCTTTAGAGAGTCCTTGAGGTCTCTTCGTCTCTCAGTCCACCAATAGGCATTTCTCCGCTCTCAATCGGAACAGAATCTGGAACACTGGATGCCGCCTCCCATTTGCACTTGCTCAGGATACCCGAGGAAGGGACATAGCATCCCCGATTGCTTGTTTGTTTGATGTACCAATCTGTGTGGGCAACTTGTATGTACCAGTACCTGTGGGTAACTTATATGTACCAGCCTGTATGTGCAATTTGTATGTACCTGTGGGCAACTTGCATCTACTAGTGACTTTGGGCAACTTTCATGTACGAGTCACTGTGGGCAACTTATATTCGCCAGTCTCTGTTTATGGGCACTCTGGCACATATGTTACCACCCTCCATGTGGCATATATAATTATCCTTTTTATTCTTGCAATATCAACCCTATTCCTTATTTGTGGTATTTAATCCTATTTATTATTTAAAGTATTTATCCCCTTCCCTTCTTTGCAATATTTAACCCTATTCTTTATTTGCCATATTTAACCATATATCTTATTTGCAGTGTTTAAGCCTATTCTTTATTTGCAGTATTTAACCCTTTCCCTTATTTGCAATATTTAACCCTATTCTTTATTTGCCATATTTAACCATATATCTTATTTGTAGTGTTTAACCCTATTCTTTATTTGCAGTATTTAACCCTTTCCCTTATTTGCAGTGTTTAACCCTATTCTTATTCGCAGTATTAACTGTACTGCGGTATTTAACCCTTTCCCTTATTTGCAGTGTTTAACCCTATTCTTTATTCACAGTATTAACTGTACTGCGGTATTTAACTCTTTATTTGCAATATTTAACCCTATTTATATTTATGATTGTTGCACTGACCCAATAATTCACCGGGAGACTCCTCAGTTCTTGAAAACTCCCTAATTGAACCAATTGATTTCGGCCTTGAAAATTGCAGCAAATACCTTCATTTATTAAAAACCCAAAACAACATCCTGTAGGCTAAAGCAGGTCGTTTGTAACCTTTAGTGATGTATTAACAACGTGAGAGCACTTGAGTGAATATTTTAAAAAGTGCCATATTAACAGGAATAATAAAAAAGCCTCTAGCTCGAGTCTTTTTGCCTTTTTTTTTTCCCTTTAAGAATTTTAAGGTCTGTGTTTAAAATACTGCCGGCCTGGCTGAGTGATAAATGCAACGGTATAAAAATTACTTATTACAAGCTGTCAGGCCTCTTCACTCACATCATTGGCTAGAGGCACTAAGCTGAAAAACTCCAATCCTTGCCTTGACAGAATCAGTCCTGGCCTTAAAAATCCAAATGCTTTCATTCTCCGAGTACAACACATAATTTACCCTTTTATAATATGGTATTTGGAAACATGTTCAAAGCACATGTTACTGTCATTTGAACACGGATTGTAAGTAACCAGTTAATTTAAAGCTGTCAGATTTTTTAACATTTTCTCACCGGCAGGCTGAAATAAATAAAGCCCACTCAGCAACGATTTTCATTTTTATTGGGAAATATCTGGAAAAAGGAAGAAATTGGGATTTTTTTTGCCATCAATGACATTTTTCTTTATTCTCTCTAAAAAGCTGCAAATTAACCAATCAAATCACAGGCTAGGCACACACAAGCCAATGTCGATTGTCCCAAAATAATGGTGGTACTTAAGTGACCGTAACAGACTGATGTCTGATGATCTTTTATTTATAGCGATCATGTGTTCGTCTATGGACCACATGATGGATCACCACTAGATATAGGAAGTGTCCAAAGCTGGTTACACACTTTTTAATCTTTCTTCCTGAACGAACGTTCGGCACTTCCGGTTGGTCACCCAGGAGGCAATAGTGGCTGCGTCCAACAGTTTGCCGCGACAAAGCATGTGGTTGAACGCAATTAAAAGTTTGCCGGGACAATTTATCTGCCCATGTATAATTGACCTGGAGTCTACAGGAAACAGCATTTCCCCCAATATCTAGTCTGCTTCCTAAATCCCTTGTAGATGGAATAGATTTGCTAAATTTGTTATTTCTGTTAGAAGACCTGACTAGTAACTAAAAAGGTTAATATAGTCACCCAAGTGATTGCATAAAGTTCCAAATGTTATAATAGGGGGGTATAAAAGGCCAAGTAAAGGCGGGTGCTAGGGGAGGTAAAAACACACTGAAAAAATATCAAAGAGACTAATACAAGGTCAAAAAATCCCCTTACCTGAATGCAGGGGAAAATACTCCATGCAGCACTCAAATACCATATATCCCCTTAAGTGTGAGACAGCTTAACAAGGGGTAACCATATGACCCAATCAGCTGTGTTATAAAACCAGTGTTATGTACAAACAGCATATCCTTTAATACATTAAAGCACACATACACAATCATATCTCTAAATAAGTACAAAAGTATAAAAACCCCATATAGTGTATAGCTACAAAAAGTGGCTTGGCATGGTAAAGGCAAATCCTGATGGTCCAATTAAAGGTAAGTAAGTATAATTGGGAAATCCAAGAAATAGGGGGTTGATTGCTCCATACAGTGAATGGGGATTCCAATAGGATCCTCCAGTGGAAATGTAAAGGTTAATAGAAAGCAGCAGTTAGTATCATTGCAGGTTGGTAAATATATAACAAAAGCAATAGCGGCGGTGTTAGGCGATGAAAGTACTGCACTCGCTCATGGGGACTTGTGTATATATAAAATCAGTAAGGCACACAGTACTGCACTCGCTCATGGGGACTTGTGTATATATAAAGTCAGTAAGGCACACAGTACTGCACTCGCTCATGGGGACTTGGTTGTATATATAAAAGTCAGTAAGGCACAACAGTACTGCACTCGCTCATGGGGAATTGTGCATAATATAAAGTCAGTAAGGCACAACAGTACTGCACTCGCTCATGGGGACTTGTGTATTATATAAAGTCAGAGTAAGGACACAGACTGCACCTCGCTCAATGGGACTTGTGTATATAAAGTCAGTAAGGCACACAGTACTGCAACTCGCTCATGGGGACTTGTGTATATATAAAGTCAGTAAGGCACAACAGTATGACTCGTCATGGGGACTTGTGGATATATAAAGTCAGTAAGTGCACACAGTACTGCACTCGCTCAGGGGACTTGTGTATATATAAAGTCAGTAAGGCACACAGAGTACTGCACTCGCTCATGGGGATTTGTGTAATTATAAAGTCAATAGCACAGTACTGGCACTCGCTCATGGGGACTTGTGTAATATAAAGTCAGTAAGGCCACAGTACTGCACTCGCTCATGGGGACTTGTGTATATATAAAGTCAGTAAGGCACACAGTACTGCACTCGCTCATGGGGACTTGTGTATATATAAAGTCAGTGAAGGCACACAGTACTGCACTCGCTCTCATGGGGACTTGTGTATATATAAAGTCAGTAGGCACACAGTACTGCACTCGCTATGGGGACTGGTGTATATAAAGTCAGTAAGGCACACGTACTGCACTCGCTCATGGGGACTTGTGTATATATAAAAGTGTAGTAAGGCACAACAGTTACTGCACTCGCTCATGGGGCACTTGTGATATAAAGTAAGTCTAAGGCACACAGTACTGCAACTGCTCATGGGGATTGTGTATATATAAGTCAGTGGCACACAGTACTGCACTCGCTCATGGGGACTTGTGTCTAATATAAAGTCAGTAAGGCAACACAGTACCTGCACTCGATATGGGGGACTTGTTGTATATATAAAGTCAGTAGGCACACAGTACTGCACTCGCTCATGGGGACTTGTGTATAAATAAAGTCAGTAAGGCACACAGTACTGCACTCGCTCATGGGGACTTGTGTATAAATAAAGTCAGTAAGGCACAGCAGGGGAGGAGGGTTAGGGAAGATTTCACCCTTATTCACTCCACTTAAAATAACGCCTCTGCTCCAAATCCCACTGTTTAGTGCCTAATCATACTAGGTCTTTAATTATATGTCCACGGATGCGTTACTGGTTAGAGAGTAATGTGCAGTGCCTTGGCAAATACATAGAAGCAAATAGCAGAAGGCAGATGCAGATCATGCAGCCACAGTAATAAGCACGTGTGGATTTGTGCAGCGTATTAAGAGAAAGGGGTTCAAATGAGTCCTAAACACACTTGGAGCGTGTCCAAACCAAAGAGCGCCCGTATTGACCAATATGGCTTTATCTATTAAAGGATATGTTGTTTGTACATAACACTGGTTTTATAACACAGCTGATTGGGTCATATGGTTACCCCTTGTTAAGCTGTCTCACACTTAAGGGGATATATGGTATTTGAGTGCCGCAGGTAGTATTTTTCCCTGCATTCAGGTGAGGGGCTTTTTTGACCTTGTATTAAGCCTCTTTAGTATTTTTCCTGACTAGTATGTAAGGCTGGGTACACACCGCAGTATCTAAGGCTGGGTACACACCGCAGTATCTAAGGCTGGGTACACACCGCAGTATCAAAGGCTGGGTACACACCGCGAGTATTCTAGGCTGGGTACACACCGCAGTATCTAAGGCTGGGTACACACCGCAGTATCTAAGGCTGGGTACACACCGCAGTATCTAAGGCTGGGTACACACAGCCTTTTATATACAAATTACCGATTTGGATAAACGGGCCGACCAAGAATGGTCGCAGCTGCCTGCCCCACACCAGCAGATATTTCCAGCAGACTGGCCAATAGTGCCATGGGTCGGTCGGAAATATCTGCTGCTGTGTACCCAGCCTTAAGGTGGCCATACATATATGCGATATTAGAGGCGGTTTGCGGGATTGCTCGTCGGGTAAGTAATATCGGGTATATGTATGGCCACCTTAAGTCTTGACTTGGTTGGATGAACAAGTAAGATAATTATACTGAATTATACTGAATGTCTGGCACATTAGAAAAACCTAATCAATGTCTGACCTGCTACTCCCTTGCTGTTTTGTACTGCAACTCCACGAGGAATAGAGACGAGTCCCGGTTTTAAGAAATAATATGGAAAAAATTAATATTAGGAAATTAAAAATTTAAAGAAAATTTGTGTTTGAAACTGATCGACAATTCAACGCAGATTTCAAAAATTCCAATTCAATTGGGTTTGAATCAGGTTTCTGTAGCCACAGAAGGTTCCATGGAACTGTTGTAGTAATGAAAGTTTCTTTTATTTCTAATGAGGAACCTAGATTGAATTTAGAAAGTAACGCCATAGCACACAGAGAAACCTTCATGATGTGAGTTTGCTCCAGTTCATTCTAGGCAATCCTTCAAAAACAGGTAGCCCAGGGGCAAATGCCCTCTCATAGCCATAAACAAGCCCTACTCTCATCTGAAATATTAAGGGTTAAAATGAAGAATCCTCTGATTATATTACACGCATTAACCCGTTAGGTAGGAAGACAACTCGTCATCTGGATTGGGAATGATCACAGTAAATTCTAAATAGGCTAATCTCTTCACTCTATACAGATTAACTTTAGGTAGAAATATGGACAGAATGTCAATTCATTTTAACATCTCTCAGTCCTATACAGATTAACCCTCGTGGTAATACAATAAAAAAGACCAGAATTCCACGTATGATATTTTAGGCCACGTCTAGCTATAACGGTTACAGTTGATATATATATATATATTTTTTTTTTATTCCTGGCGTATTCCAGATTCCATATCCTCCGTGATACCAGAAGTTTCTCTTGCATTAATGTCGTACTGAGGCGCTCACTGTAAGCTATGTGTGTCACGGAGATGGAAATTACATGTGATAGTTCCATGGAGAGTTAACCTCAGAGCAGCTGATTCGCAGTGACTGATTTTTTTCCCCTTTCTAGTTGCCCATGATGCCTACACTATGTGATGTAGCCATCTGCACTGGTGTCTGCCCACCAGCCACGCTGCCACATTGACAAAAGTGGCTCTGGCTCCCAAGCAGCATCTGAATGTAGCTACAGATGCCTCACATTAGCCCAAATTTCTTTTGACAATGTTCACATTCAGTTAGGGCCCAAAGTGCTTGTATATGTCACAAGTGATAAACAATATGCAGCGTAGGCCCTTTTCCTAAAACTGATGCAATGTAGCTGCAGGAGACATCGCCCTTCAGTCTACTAGACATTCAGAGCTAAAGAAATCTGAACGGTGCTGCCTATTGGCTTTCCTTTCTATAGTCCCCTGTGCTATGTAACTTTGCACTGCCACCTCTAACAATACCTATAATGCCTGTCCGTGCTGTTTGTCTTCAGAATACACAAAAGGGGTTATTTCACGACAAGTTCTACTTACCTCTTATATCTATTCTGTGCTTCCTTAAAATGAGCAACTTGATTATTCCCCCTTAAAATATTCTTAAAGAGAAAGTAATCATTTTTTTTGGATAGGGAAATAACCATGATTCAATATCTCGGTAAAATCCTTTTTTTTTTTTAAAGATGCTGTTCCCTATCACATCAATTTCTGCTGCCGGTGACAATACCATGAAAGATCTAATGGTACCTGCGTTTCCCTACCTGCGAGACGTATTAGGTTATGCTCATTTTCTTTTAAGCTTCACAAGCAATTTACAAAATAAAGAAAACATTTTCCTATATCGGAATAATGTAGCATAAAAGGAGACACTATTAAAAAAAAAAAAAACGACCCCATCCCTTTATATCTCAGTAGCCAGAGGAATCAAGATCTCTAATTATTAACATAAGCAGCCTTGGAACTGCTATTCTATTCCCTCCAGTATGTTTCTCCCATAGTTAAATATGTCTAGTTTAACCACATACCTTTGTATTAATTTCAGACTTTTCAAATTAATTTAATGCAATCCCTAAGGGACGGCAGGTAAATGGCCGAGAGAAATTACACAGATTAAACACTTAATGCCGATAGCCGGGAGAATTTCTCATTTTAGCAGGGTAAAGCAAAATTATTCGTCATGTATGTTTCTATAAAGAGACAATACCTCAAAGTAACAGTAAACCCAGAAATGAATTTGCATTTTTATCTGATGTTTCTGAAATGGTTTCTTTATAGGGTATCACCACCTCTCATAAAAACTTTTGCTGTAGTGTAGTTGACCCTATTCCACCCCAACCGCCATATTTGTTTGCAAAAAAAAAAGAATCAGAAAGTTACTTACAGAGATTCGTTCCCCTGGCGTTCAGACCGGACCCTCTGCTTGCAGGAAATTGCATCTGTGATTGGCTGAGAGGCAGCCAATCACAGATGCGGCTGCAGGTAGTGCTGCAGATAGCAGGGGAACGAGGCGCTGTAAGTATATAACAATTCTCTTTTTTTTTTTGCAAACAAATATGGCAGTTGGGGGTGGGATAGGGTCCACTATATTACAGAAAAAGGATTTAAAGCTAGGGCACCAGGCAGTAGAGATGAAGGGCCCTATTTATAAAAGATCGGTATCGTTATCGTAAAATACCGATCGTTATCGTAAAATAACGACCGTTTTTTTACCGATAACGACCGTTATTTACCGATAACGAACCGTTAATTAATGATATTTTTAATACCGGTCGTTATCGGTAAATACGGTCGTTATCGGTTAAAAAACGGTCGTTATTTTACGAAACGTCGGTATTTTACGATAACGATACCGATCTTTTATAAATAGGGCCCGTAATGTGGGTTCGAATAGAACCCAGTGTCCAATCGAATCTGAGGGTTTCAAAGTCCCAACGAAACTTTCGGGATTCAAGGAACCCAGATTTTTCGTTTCTTATCAAAATTCGAAAATCGGAAGAAGGCGATTATCGAAAATCGAAAGTAGACGGTTATTGAAAATCGAAAGTAGACGATTATTGAAAAATTGAAAATCGAAAGTAGACGATTATTGAAAATCGAATCCTCGAAAGTAATGATCGATTTCGGTAACTCTCGAAAATGGAATGCAGAAGCTAGAAAACAGCCCGATCGTGAGGAAAGATAATTTTAAAATAAGTTTTGGTTCTATTTCCGGGTTCCCCAGACCATTCCCCAGCTCTCTGTGTCATTTACAGTAACCGACTATTACTATTTCTCCTTCAAAATGGACAGAAACTTTCCAATTTTTTTCTCCCATATATTTTTTCTATGGGTCAGTTTTCGAAATAACTCAACAGTTTCGAACATCTCTACCAGGCAGCAAACAGAGACCGAGAGGGAGGAGGAGGGAGGGCTCCAGAAACCTCTCAGAGGAAAGGGAAGAGGCAGAAACATTTTCTCTCACAGCCAGGCTCCTACTCTTTACTTTCTGGGATTTTGGACAGATATTGCAGGAGAGGAAAGATGAAACTCAAATCCTGCTTATTTCTTTTCTTCGACCTATGCCTTTTATATTATAGATAATCAGAGTTATTTAATAAAAGTTCTTTTCGTTTAAAATGGTGCTAATTTTGCCCCAACCAATCAGATGTTAGCTTTCAAATGTTAAATAAGATCTGATTGGTTGGGGCAAAATTAGCACCATTTTAAATCTCCCTGTATATGTATTAATTTAATAGATTCAAGAGTGGCTAGCAGAATCTCAGCCAATCTAAAATCGTTGACAGAATCCGACAACGACTACATGAGCGAGGATAGGCCATTTAACTGGAAATTTCTAGTCAGTCAATTTTTCCAAAACCATTTTTAAAAAAAATTACAGGACAGCACTAACAACTACACTGTAGAATTTTCCTTAATGTAGAACTATACTGCTTATAAACTTTTTTCAAAAAACGTTAAAATGAAAAGTACCTGGGGCAGGAGGTAGGATTGGTACTTCCTACCTCCCAATATAATTTCTTATGAGGAGCGGCAGCATAAAGAAAACTGTTTTCTGCCAGGCTTCCTGAGTGCTCAGCCCTATCTTTAATACAGGAAGGCCCAGGTCCATATGAAAAACTGAACATGCTGTAGCTCCTCAATAAAGCAACATTGGGAGGTGGGAAATTATCAATCCTATCTCCCTGCCCCAGGTACTAAACGTTAATTTTTACAGTTGTCCTTTAATGTTCCTTATCTTCTATATAATTCTGTTAAGGCCTCTATAGGTTACAAAATACACTATTTTATCGTACAATGTAAAAGAATCAGAGAGAGAAATTTGTCCTTTGGTCTATGGGACATGGTTTTTAATGATAATAAAATAATTGATATGACCGGTCGATTGTGTTATAATATCACAGCATGTATGGGCTGATATAAAGGTTTTCAATCTCCCAAATTGAAGTTAATGTGTTTAATGTTCATCAGCTGCATGCGGACGCTAGCCCATGGCTTTTTGTGACATAGAGCCAACAAATTCAATGTTATCGTCAGCGTTAAAAATATCATTGCCAGGAAGCCAACAATGTAATTACTGCTGATCTGGAACCAACTTATTGTAAAATCGCCACTAACTGCTTCTTTCATTAATGAGGTTATAAGGAGATATATGTTTCCTGCCATGTCACCCCAATATTTTATAATCATAATCATTTTATAAATGCATCTGTGTATTTATATTTATGGACTTGGTCTCCATTCAGAAACCAAAAATCTTTTCTCCCATCTGAACCCAGTGACCTTGCCATCTTGGAAGTCAACACACACGCCTAGATGCTGCAGGAAAGTGACCACTGGTTGGATCACGGTTTGGAAAAATAAAGGTGGTGCACAGTGAGATAAAGGGGTGCACAGTCAGATACAGGGTGCATAGTCAGATACAGGTGCACAGTCAGATACAGGGTGCGCAGTCGATACAGGGTGCACAGTCAGATACAGGGTGCACAGTCAGATAAAGGGGTGCCCAGTCAGATAAAGGGGTGCACAGTCAGATACTGGGTGCACAGTTAGATACAGGGTGCACAGTCAGATACAGGGTGCACAGTCAGATAAAGGGGTGCCCAGTCAGATAAGGGTGCACAGTCAGATACTGGGTGCACAGTTAGATACAGGGTGCACAGTCAGATACAGGGTGCACAGTTAGATACAGGGGTGCACAGTCAGATACAGGGTGCACAGTGAGATACAGAGATGCACAGTCAGATACAGGGGTGATTTTCTCCAAGATTTTTGTTATATCCAAAGACTAAATACTTAACTAAGCACTGATTATAACTTAGATATATAGCTAAACACTGATTATAACTGATGACATAGCTAACACTGATTATAACTGATTAAATAGCTAAACATTGATTATAACTGATGACATAGCTAAACACTGATTATAACTGATGACATAGCTAAACACTGATTATAACTGATGACATAGCTAAACACTGATTATAACTGATGACATAACTAAACACTGATTATAACTGATGACATAGCTAAATACTGATTATAATTGATGGAGTAGCTAAGCACTGATTATAACTAAAGACTTAAGGTCCGTTCGGTACTTCAGAAGAAGAATGACCCCCGATCGAAGGGCAGACACACAACAAACGTCCATTTCAGTCAGGCGCCGTTTGGTGAGCCGCCATGGCGAATTGACAAACAACGCCTAACCGAACTCATACACACATGCGATTATTGGCTGAAGTGACATGTGTATGGGGCTTTAGCTAAACAATGATTATAACTGTTGAATGACAAAGCTAAGCACTGATTATAACTGAAAACATAGCTAAACACTGATGATAACTGATAGATTATAACTTAAGATATAGCTAAACATTGATTATAACTGATGACATAGCTAAACACTGATTATAACTGATGACATAGCTAAGCACTGATTATAACTGATGACATAGCTAAACATTGATTATAACTGATGACATAGCTAAACACTGATTATAACCAATGACATAGCTAAACACTGATTATAACTGATGACATAGCTAAAGCATGATAATGATACTGAGACATAGCTAAACACTGATTATAACTGATGACATAGCTAAACACTGATTATAACTGATGACATAGCTACACCTGATTATACCAATGACATAGCTAAACAATGATTATAACTGATGACATAGCTAAACTGATTATAACTGATGACATAGCCTAAACACTGATTTAAACTGATACATAGCTAAACACTGATTATACTGATGACATAGCTAAACACTGATTAAATGATGATGACATAGTTAAGCACTGATTATAACTGATGACATAGCTAAACACTGATTATAACTGATGACATAGTTAAGCACTGATTATAACTGACAAAATTGAGTGAACAAACTCTACATGTGTTAATTTTGTGTTGCCTAAAGGATTATTATCACTCCGTGTTCTACCGTAGAGCATTTTCTCTTCCTGGTTCTTATGGTGGAAATTAAAAAATTCTATGTTGAGACATCAGCTATATTTTTGATGATTTTGACTGGTGTTTCTGGTACTTTTGAGCCAGTACCAGGTTTGGGAAGACATTTCATCCATATCTGCAAAGAATCTTCTCATATTGCTCCTCAGATTCGTTTAATGGTGGCCAATAAGGTTCCCTTGGGCTCGGTACACACCATGAGATATTTCCAGGTGAAACAACAGTCATTTGTCTACTAGCTAGTAGCAAACGCTCGGCCCCGTGTGTAACCAGTCTTACTAAAAACCATCTGTCCTTTTTTTTTGTCCCTGCAAAATACTTTCCTTTCCTTATAGTCATTGTGTATGAACTTACCGTGATCTTAATTCATATGCAAAAAGAAATTGAACTGCTCCACTTGGAATGAGTCCAAAGCTACTCATATGTAATAAGGCTAATTAGGTCCAATGCCTTGATCTCAAGCCAAGCTCGGAATATCACAATGACTATTTTATTATTTAAGCTTTATACATTTAATTATCTAAATTTTAGCTTTTATCTCCAAGTCATTTAAAAAAAAAAAAAGCTATGGAAGGAACTGAGCTGAAGGCCACTATTTCCATCAGATATTCTATTTTCAGCAAAAGTTATACTGATGGTAACTGATTCTGGTTCTACCGAGAATACGGATCTTCTGTTCCAGAAGTGCTGCTGGGCTGAGGATGAGGAATCAATAGGGGTGAAAAGCCTTGGAAAGTTAACATCGTTTTTGCAGTTACCAAAACTTTTTAATTGTCCAAAAGCACAGACAAGAAAATGTATTTTCCTCCAAATGAAAGGAGTGGGTAATATTGAAATGTACTAAGCCTTTGTAAAGAGGGCCATAGGTGGGTCAGGTATTGCTCGACGATACTCCCCCATTTACCACCATGTCTGATCGCCTAAACTGGAAGTACAGCAGACTAGTGTTGCTAATTTATTGAGTTTAACCCCCATTGTTCTTATCAAGGCCAATGTTTGTTTAACAAATTATTTGACATCCTTGTCATCAAAGTAATGGCTTTACGATAGGAAATCCTTCCAAGAAAGTTGTTGTCTATCAAGGTTTTAAGTTATCTACATCATCATTTATTAAGTAAAATTAAAGGGAATCTATACTGAAAGTTTTTTTTTAAATGATTCATTACTGAAACCTATAAATCTTCTTAACCCTTTTTTTTTTATTTTTTCATTTATGTTTTTTGTAGATTTTGTAGATCTTCTATTTCTAGATATCTTTGGAAACATATAACTTTTTCAGCTGTCAATCAAGTGCCCTATTATCATAAACTCTTTAGCCTCACAAACACAAACACACACACGTGCAACTTGTATGAATGTCAATTTCGGCTTGCTGATCGTCCCATGTATAGGCGATTCGCCACCCGAAACAGATGTTTGGTTGGACCTTGTTGACAGATCCACATGGCAGATCAAAATGGCGGGCCTTGTTAGATATGACAGTTGACTTAACAGTCAAAGACTGAATTCTATTCCCCCAGCTGCCTTTTTCTGAGCATGCTCAAGAGCATAACCAGCTCACAAAACTGCAGAAAAGGGTGTGAACAAATATAGTAGTTAATAAACACTAACCCTTCATTTCCACAAGTTATCCAGGAGCATAGCTGTCATAAGCTAATGATTCCATAGAACAAGGTAGGATATCTCAACACATTTTAAAGGGCCATTCTTTCTAAAAGATGTTATTATGGAGTTGTCCTTTAAGAAGAGACAAAGTCACTTTTACTGTATAGCTATCCTTTAAATCAATTTAAATGTACTTGTTTTAGTAATTGAAGACATTTCACTACTTCAAATAGCTTCCTCAATTTAGTTGAGTGTTACGGTAGTTTTCTGTTTTGTACTCATTTTGTTATACCCCCCAAAAAAGTCACAAACTTTGGGCATTGTGTGTAATCTGCAAAGTTGTCGATAGCTTAGGACTGGTAGCAGCAGGCCCAATATATATATATATTATCTTCAGGTTCAAATGCACTCATCCAATATACCATGTTACTATATTCAGGTGCCTCCAGGTCACACAGCTCCCATTCGCTATGTGTAATATTATGGTTCAAATTTCGAAATAATTCCCGGGCACACTGTGTCTGTGAAAACCAATCACTCTTTATTCAACGTTTCGACGTCTCGCAGGACGTCTTCATCAGGACATCTACCTGATGAAGACGTCCTGCGAGACGTCGAAAAGTTGAATAAAGAGTGATTGGTTTTCACAAGACAACAGTGTGCCCGGAATTATATTCAAAATTTGAACATAATATATATATATTATATATATATATATATATATAAATTTCCCCAAAAACAATTTGGCTGACTCCTGGAATAACCAACAATCCCTGATAAAAATGTTGGTCTGGTTACTGATTTTATTAAATATTAGCAGCCCGCGTGTTAAATAATATGAGATGGGGGGGGGGAAAGCCAGAGAAAAGACAGTTAGCACCGTTAATGAGCTCCTGATTGTTCAGCGTGTAGAAAGGTCTTATTGAGTCTTTTCTTATTGTTATGTCAGGGAACATTTAAATCTGAATTGACAGTGTGCATACAATATATAAACATACACATGATTAAGATGCCATTTCTCATGCACATTGTCCTTAATTATTACAGATCTCTGCAAACAAATGGTTTATGGTAATTTCTTTCTAATGTCCCTCCGAATATTAGGGAAACTATTTTTATCTTTGCTCAGTGCAGACAAATGTCAATATTTCAAGTCTAGCAGATGGTTTTTCAAGTTTATACGGTTTCTCATAATGTAATTTGACATGGTAAGGTACCCAGAAGATGTGTCACAGCAGGACACATCTGCCTCTATATCAAACAAAGTGCATTCGGATCTTGATATCAAATAGAAGAAAATAAATTGTTTGCATTGAGCTGAGTTGAAAACACTTTGGTTTGCTTGGCTGAATATTGAGCTGTGTTGAGATTATTCATAAAAAGCCCTGCAGTTTTACTAAAGGAATGTGGCAAAAAAAAAAAAGCTACAAGGGGCCATTACCCCAACCAAACTATGATAGACCCTCTGGACAAACGATAAAGGGAAACTGCCCTGAATTATTATTGCTATTATTCTGGATTTATATAGCGCCAACATCTTCCGTAGCGCTTTACAATTGCATGTATACATTCACATCAGGACCTGCCCTGAAGAGCTTACAATCTAAGCACATTTATTTGACACATACAACCTATCAGTATGTCTTTATGATTGTGGGGGAAACCGGAGTTCCCAGAGGAAACCCACGCAAGCACGGGAGAACATACAAACTCCTTGCAGATATGTCCAAGGGAGGAATCAAACTCAGGACTTCAGCGCTGCAAGGCATCAGTGCTAACCACTGAGCCACCGTATCTACATTAGCAACTATGGTGGGCCTGACTATCTTGCACCTCGACAGAAAAATTGAATTGCTATTAGAGATGGAAGTCAAACCCTGTTCCGAATCGCATTTTACCGGTCCGAACAAACTCGTACTTTTCAGATTTTGGATTTTTCAAACATGCAGAACTTTTTTCAATGATTATCAAATGGTTGAGGATTTCAATGTTCAGGAATCATCCCCCCCCAAAAAAATGTATTGAATTTGTGGAAACGATCAAGGATTTTCGAAATTCGTTTTTCGAAATAAATCCAATATACAGAAATATACGAGACTTATGGAATATACTGGGTCGTTTTTGAGAAATATAAACGGTATAAACCATCGGTTCTAAATCCTGTGTATGGCAAAAATACATACAGGGTTATTCAATAAAAGTTCTTATCGTTAAAAAAAGGTGCTAATTTTGCCCCAACCAATAAAATATTGCTTTCAAATGGTAAATAAAATATGATTGGTTGGGGCAAAATTAGCACTATTTTTAACGATAAGAACTTTTATAACATCTCCCTGATAATTTGTTAAACCTCAATTCCGTATATGGGATAATTATCGAATGTAGAAAGCGAAAGATTGTATATATTTGTATGTGTTTCCAAGACCATCTTCCAGGTCCCACAGACACGTACAGTAAGTTTCCATTGCTATTTTAATCTTATTTTATTTCAAACTTTTCAAACTATTTGTCCCAATTGACTTTAATGGTCAGATTTCGGATTTTAAAATTCTCTGAAATCGGAATGGATTTTCAGAAATTCGTCCATCTCTAATTGCTATGAATTCTTACAGCTGAAATCATCTCAATTAAAGTGAAATTTTTTGATCATGATTTTTGAATTTTTCACTTGTTGTTTTCGAATTTTCAATGTAATTTTCGACTTTATTTAGAATTTCTAATCTTTAAATGCGATTTTATAATTTGAAATAGGTTCTGCCTTTCAGAATTCTGCCCAGTTCTAAAACTAAACCAGATTCATTTTGAATCTCGACTCTAGTATAAATAAATAAATAAATGGCTGCACCAATGCACTCAGTCTTCTTTTGCATAAGCTCTTCTTATTTCCTGTAAACCTGTATAGATATTTACATATTTATATCTATATAGAAATGGATAACTATTCTGAGCCAGTATAACAGTTGCCTATTACACTGTTTTTCTCTTTCTCCTTTAGTTCAGCATTACATGTCTAAGAAGTTCATTGTTGTAGGCTACAATTATTTACATACACTTCCTGTAATATGTGTGTCAAAATTTGAAACTTATTTTTGTGTCGCTATGATGGACACTATTAGTGTCTCCGGTTCCAGTTGTACAGGTGGATTTGGAATGCGAACTCTCCACCCTATCTGTCACTACAAGCACAAAAAGATTTTTGAAATGTTGCCTGAGGAAGCAATTGATATTACCATCAACTTTGTAACTGGGAAATAATAGCATCTTGGAGAGTTAGTTTTTTGTTGATGCAACAACTGGCATTGCATTCATCAAAGTAATGGCTATGAGAAAGTGAAGGGAATGGGACTGTGGCACAAACAACTTAATGTTCACAAATGAAAAAAATGGCAAACATGAAAGGGGTTGAAGGGTAACTACGTTGGGAAGCAGGAAGATAGAAAACCACCGGGACTAGAGATGGCCAAACTTCCTGAAGTTCGGTTAGTTTTCGAACTTCCGAACTTCAGGAAAAGTTCATAAGTTCGGAAACTAATCCATTAAAGGATAAGTGCACTGTAAAATCAAGTAATATTCATTTGGAAGCTGCAGCTTTAAAAATACCGTTGCCATATTTTTTTTTAACCTATGTCCCTCCAGAGCCTAGCTTTGTGCCTTGGAAGTTGCTGACATCTTGTTACTGGTTTGCTGAAAGTTAAGCTTGAGCCTCAAACAGTAATGCTTGTGAGTTACGTGCACACGCACGTGCACGGAACACACAGGCATTAATGTTTGAGGCTCAAGCAGGAGAGTGCACGGAACTCACAAGCTTTACTGTTTGAGGTTTAAGCAGGAGAAAGCAGAGGAAATCTCAGAGGGGTGGAGCTTAACATTCAGCAAACCAGTAACAAGATGTCAGCAACTTTCAAGGTACAAAGCTAGGCTCTGGAGGGGCATAGGGAAAAAAAAAATATGGCAACAGTGTTCTTAAAGCTGCAGCTTCCAAATAAACATAACTTGATTTTACAGTGCACTTATCCTTTAAAGTCAATGGGAGAAACTAGTTTGAAAAGTTTGGATTAATTACAAATAAAAAAGCAATGGCAACTTACTGTAAATGGCTGTGGCACCTGGTAAATGGTCTGGGGAAAACGAACATATCACCAAAATACATTTGAACACTTCTTTCCCCAATGATCGGGCAACTGTCAGGTTTCAGCACGCTACATTCAAGGGTTTTGGCCAATTTGAGAGTTGCTGAAAATCGAACAGTACATTCGAGAGTTACCAAATTTGAACATTCGAAGGATATCTCTGAAATGGAACATTCGAGGGTTATGTCCATAATCGAGGGTTAGCGAACGGTGCATAAATTCGAAAAATACGTCAGCGAGTAGTTTGTAGTTCAGAAAGTTTGAAAAGTTCAAGTTTGTCCAAAGTTTATATTGAATTTGAGCTCAGGTTCGGTTCTAAGTCTAACGGGGACAATATTTAGTTCCTCAGTACAAAGATCATTCATTCTGTATCATTTCAATGATGGAAAATGGGTGCACCATTTTGAATAAGTTTATTAAACAATTATGCTCCTCATTGAGATGTTTATATGAAATATTATACACTGGGCATGTGGCTCTAATTGGTTGAATTCAACCAATCAAAACAGCTTTTATCTGGCCATGCAGAAATGCAGAAACGTTCGGAATATAAAAACAGTAACTTTTATTTAAACATCACATGTGTAGACAAAACATGGCAAACCACACCTTACGCGTTTCGAGCTATAGACAACTCTTACTCCTAGGCTTTTATCTGACCATGCCCAAATGACTTAATCACATTAAAGGCACAGTAATCTTAAAAATGACTGTTTTTTATATTTGAATCTTAATAGTTTATTGTAAATATTAAAAAGCAGAAGAGTGTTTCTTTTGCACAGTTTTAGCTTGTGTCTGCAAGAATGTAAATTATCCTATAGTAATGCTGCCTAGTGACTTTGAATGTAATGTCACTATTGCTGCTTTCCTATCCAATAAATTTGCTTCAGTTATATGTGATAATCCTTTCAATTATAGTGTACACTCTATGGCAGTGCAGGTGAGAGAGAAGGAGCTGCTTTTAGGAACTGGCTGGTTTAAACCCTGCACTGAAAATACCCTTAACACGACCTTTATCCAATACTTCTTATATTTGTATCCAAGTCCTGCTCACTACTAGAAATGGCCGAACTCACTGAAATCTGTTCCGCATTTCCCGAAGAAATCCGAAAATTCTAAAATCCAAAGGCGGACCCATTGAAGTCTCATTGACTTCAATGAGACTTCAATGAGACTTCAAAAAAACTAAAAGTTCCGTCTAAAATGAAAGTATAAATAGCAATGGTAACTTACTGTAAACACCCTTTATACTGCTGTAACATTGGATAGACTGGAGCTAGACACATTATCCTGGAGTCATTATAAAGGTAGGAGTGTGTCCCCTTTAAACAGTTCCCCTTTAAACAGTTCCCCTTTAAACATCATCAACCAGTTTTAATAAAGGATTTTCATCTATTCTAATGTGCTCTTTGCAGTAAAGCTGGGTACACACATTGCCAATATAGGGCCAATCACGTTGGTACCAACAGGATTGGCCCTATATAGCTAATGTGTGTAGGGTCAAAATGGTAATTTCCAACGACGGAAAGGACATTTCGAACAAAAAAGTTATAGAGAGTCAGCTGCGATCATAGGGACTATGGCAGTCATGAGCGTTCTCCCTATACTTTATATATATTTTATATAGGGAGTACGATCATGACTGTGTGTACTCCCATCTGACAAAGATGACAGACAGAGTCTTGCAGACTGGTACTGTGTGTACCCACCTTTAGGTTGATTGCTAATTGTATTGTGATGTTTTTTTGTAAAATCAACTCTTTTTGATTTTGTCCATGGACAAGGACTACAGAATCACTGGAATAGGCCTCATGAATTGTATATCCACCTAAAGTTCTGACTGGATTGTTCTTTGATCCGCCATGTGTGAATTTCGCCCCACAAACAGCCGCTCGTTGCGTGGAATGATACTTGTGTACAAGGCCTTAATCTAAGAAGGGAACAAAGAGTTATTAGCAAGATCGATGGGAGAGACTGTAGGGAGAGACTGTAGGCCTCAAGGTGCGGTTTTTCCAATTGGATTTCCTCTTGTTGCTCCGGATCTGAAGTCCGATTGGAAACAACGCCTGCCCGTGTATGGCTAGCTTTAGGTGGAATTACATCTGTTCAGATTCCTAGAGAAAGCATTTGGGGGCTGACATAATGAGAGGTGCAAAAGTTTGCCTGTGATTTTAATTTACAGCAATTAATTAGATGTTATCTAACTGCAGTAACCCAGGAGAAAGCTAACATTTGATTGGTCGCTGCAAAATAAGAGCATGAGCAAACTTTTCCACCTCTTGCATCAGTCCCAAGTGGTTTCTCCAGCTGACTAGTTACACTGTGCTGTAGATAAAATATCTTTCTATTTTCTGTGCAAGGTTGACACACTCAGGCCCATACTGTATATATAATAGATGCACATTTATACATTTTGGATTATTTCCCTGTTTAAAGGGTATGTCCACCCTAAAATTAATTTTTAAATATAAGATTCCCCCTGCCAGCCCAGCCCCAACCGCTATATTTATATGTTTAGAAAGCTCCCCAAACTCTACTTACCTCCCCTCTTTCCTCCGCCGCGCTCCCGGCCCTCTGCTTGCGAGAAAATGCAAGCAGAGGTGCGGGACCTGCAGTCGCCTCTGTGATTGGCTGAGCGGCAGCCAATCACGGATGCGGCTGCCGGCAGTTCATTTCGGCGGAGGAAAGAGGAGAGGTAAGTAAAGTTTGGGGAGCTTTCTAAACATATAAATATAGCGGTTGGGGCTGGGCTGGCAGGGGCAATACTATATATTAAGGGATTTATGCTAGGGGGGGGAATCCTGAGAGGGAGGGAGAGGGAGGGAGAAGGGCTGCAGTGCGCATGCCAAACTTCTCCCGGAGGCCAGGTAGGAGGCAGAGTCCTATATGGACTCTGCTATCCTCCTGGTGGCCAGTTTTTGGGACTTTAGGGAGGGACTACAGGAGAACCTTATGGAGCTGGGATGTGAGGTAAGGATTAAACTACACTACATGATGGGGCCAGTAGTTGGGGGGATTATAGTTTTGGGGGTGGACATGCCCTTTAATTATTTTTCAAAAAGTCAAATTATTAATGAATTTTCAACTACCAAAAAAAGTATAAGTGTCCTTGAATTTGATAATATGATATTTGATATAAGTTTTTTTGAAATGTGATCTCTAAAAAAAAAAAAAATTCTGCTTCTCTTTTATATCAATCTTGCTAAACATGATGTAACATTTTTCTAACACAAAAGAGTAGCTAGTAGTCTGGGTAATATATAAACCCTGTAATATTCTAGCCACCAAAAATGTTACTCTCCCATACATTACTTCGTAGTATATGTGTATTTACAGATAAGAGTACTCAATTAGCTCCCTCTAAGATAACAATATACTGTATATCATGAGAAACTGAACACGAGACAACACATTTCATCAGAATTAAGTTCACATGTGAAATCAGCCTAACACATATAAAGATCTTAGCAAGTTTTTTACAGAGCCTATGCCTGGAGCAGAAATACGAGAACAAAATGGCATGTCTTCAAGGTTAAAGGTGGGAATCTCATGTGAAAATGTTAGGAATCCAAATTTACTTAAAAAGTCAAGAAGATTTGGAACCAGCTTCCTGCAGAAGGACATAGTTTAACAAGTTGGATGTCTCAACAATAAATCTAAATGGATTCTGAATGAACAGTTATCTCATTGACCACACATGTAGAGATGAACAAAACCTGTGAGTTTTCACAGAATTTTCACGGAATAAATCTATAAGGTTTCTTATTAGAAAGAATGAACAGCTATCTCAGTGATCACACAGGTACAGATGAAAAAAAACTGTGAGTTTTTATGGGATTTGACAAAGAGTTAGTAGAGCCGGAAATGCTGATCTAACCCAATAAAAGCAAAATTTCCTACATCAAACTTTAACTGAAAAACTGTACTTACTCTTCTTCACTTTCATTGGAGAACAGGATGTAAAGCAGCTATTTCTTACCTACCGTTCTTCAATTAGTCCAACAGAGAACCCTTTAAACTTCCTGACAGGTGGCGACTCCACCCACTCTCCCTTCCAATATGTCTATTTTGTCTGATTATGTTTCTTTTTTTTTCTTTTTGTTTATTTATTTTGTTATTAATAAAATGTGTCAGGAGTCTCATAAACTTGCAGCCTGTTCTTTGTAGTCTATCCTTTTAAATCAAAAAGCACGCATTCTGGCTATTTAGAGAAAGCGATGAAAAGACCCTATAAATCATTTTTAATACTAATTAAAGGCGACATCTATGTTTATAACACATCTAGCCAACGTGCACTAAAGGAAATGCGATGAAGGATCCAACATAAAACAAAATAAGATAAAATGAAACTCAATTCCTACGAACAGAGTAAATTCTGCTCATTTCCTGTCCGTCTATAAAATATGTTAAGGTGTTGATTTCAATTTGACGTGGCTTTATTTGTATTAAAATGGGCTTACACATTTTCCACATCTGTAAATAAATTTCCTATCATAAAGACTTGGCTAGACTTGCTGGATTGGGAAACATATTTGGTCAGAATTCAAATCCAACAATTCATTTAAAACTCAAAAAGGGTGGAAGGGTAAGTCCATCATATGTCCAACCAACACAATAAAAAACAAGATGGTTTGTAAAAAAGTTCCATTTGAAAACTACACACTTGGATCAAATCATCTAAAATCATCTCTTCCACCTTTAACATTGATCTTCGTTGAATGGATTTTAGACAGTTAATTGTTCAAAAGGAGATTGGGCAGGAAGAAAGAGATTTCCTCTATATGAATGTGTGTGGAGTTGATGACTAGAGATGAACTCGAACCCGAGATTGTGACGAACTTGAACAGTTCGGAAGAACCTGAAGTTCTCAAACTATTCTGAACTTTCAACTATTAGCAAACTTTCAAGAATGATTGAATTATTGATTGAATGCTCGAGAATTATCGAAAATAGGGAAAATAGATTTTCCCTCAATCTAACCGCGATCAGCAGTTCTTAAACAGCTGATCAGGCGTAGTAAGTAAAGGAGTGCGTGATCAGCCGTTTAAAACTACTACTGGTACGGTACATTTACAGCTGATTTCATGTACGTAAGTAAAGATGCGTGCGATCAGCTGTTTAAAACTATTGCCAGTATGATAAAGTAGTTTTAAACAGCTGATCATGAGCACCTTTACTTACTAAGCGGGATTAGCTGTTTAAAAACTGCTGATCGCGGGCATTGGCAAAAAGCAGAGGGGGTGTAAGGGGCATTGCTGTACCGCCAGCTCTGTGGAAGGACCATTGTGGCCCAATGGGGTCCCACAGCTCGATGCTGGACCCCCCTCCCAGGCACTTATTTGAATATTTTATTGAAATATGATTGGTTAAATCAGAGTGATATCGTTGGAGAAGAAAGAAGATGCCGCAGACCTGAAAGGGTCCTTTTTAGGTCAAGGGATGGTCCCGGTCTCGAGCTGCGGGACCCCCTTATCAGAAAGGCTCTCATTAGAGCCACAAGGGTTCTTCTAAGAGCCAATGGGTGGTCCTTGTTCGAGCTGCGGGAATCCTTAAGTCCCAAAAGGCCCTTGTCAAGGCCAGAGACCACCAGGAAGGGTGGTCCCGATTCAAGCTGCAGGACCCCTTAAGCCTCCTTTTAAGGACCCGGGAGGGGGTCCCGGGTTGAGCTGTGGAACACCTGAATGGCTGGATGAGGAAGCATGGGGAATCAAACCTGTACCCCAACAGTCTGATTTTTTTAATAGCCCAGCACTTTAAAAGAATGCGCCACCAGCAAACATTTCAGTAAATGTCAGTAAAAGCAGTTCACAGTTTTGTATTGATACTAGAAGACTGTCAGAAATTCACGCTGGTTGGTAAATAAATAACAGAGCTGCTATATATAAAGTTTGTACATATGTAGAAACTATATTTTTATAGAAACATGGAAACAAACAAACAAAAAAAGCAATAAACTCAGGCAGTAGACTATGTTATATTGTTTCATAAGTAAACAAGGGGATTGTAACTTGTGACTTCTTGGTGTGTTTGCTCCTTAAGTCAAAGCATTTACATGGTGCACCACCAGCAACTCAACTGTGAGCACTGGTACATTTACAAACTTTGTGCATAGAGACAGTGAATCATGGGGTCAAGGGGTGTGTCTCTTTGAAGCCAACATGGGCTGTGAGTTGTACTGGCAACAATATGGAAGCCTCCTTTGTTACAGAATCTATTACTTATATCTACTAAATGCAAATAACTAGAGACAAATCTTTCAATGTATAGGTGTTCTGGGGAGAAAAGCTTTCACATTATGAATAAAAATTTTTTAGTTTAGTTCTTCTTTAATGTACAGACCAGTGCTAAAATAGTTGGCACACAGACTGGTAAAATGCTTGGCACACAGACACAGATAAATTGGTTGAAAAACTGGCCCTAGAATGTAAGTAAAAAACATTGGAAGTATAACATTCACTTCAAAAAAGCTGTACACACACTGGCTGATTAGGAAGTAGTGATCGATGTACCACCACCTTGAAATCTTAAATTATGCTCAAGATGCAGAGGCCATTGGTAGTTGCATCAAATATTCTTTGAGACCTAATGATAAACTGGGATATAAAACATGTAATCCAGGTAGGCTTCCGTAGTCTGGGAATCATATATTAAATTCTAACTTTATTTTAAAAATATTAAAGACATAAGTACAACATATCAAACAGGATGAGCAATGTACAGGCTCTGCTGTATGCATTTCAAGGCCTTACACCCCACTTCCTCCGGAACTTGGACAATTTCCTGTCTCCTCCTCTCTTATAATTTCAATAGTTAACCCCTTACACTACAAAATATAAAACATAAAAGATCTAAAAACATTTTGAGACTTGAAACATAAGTGTGCTCCAAGATGGGAAAGAACTCCTAATTCCTATACTTACGATACTTAAGAATTATGATTCTGAAACATATTGAAACATATTAAAGATTATGCATATTGTTACAATATTGTTACAACCTCTATCCGAGAATGGGCAGATAGGACTCATCAAGATGGATACATTATTACAAGCTTATAAAGTGACATATTAAAACACAAGCACATTCAACATAGTTACAAACAGATATAGAGAATCCTAAAAAACTACACTATGGACACTATTCTCATATTATGGCACTATGCAACCCTGGGTATGGTTAATATGTGGCCATAGACGCTACAATCAGATTGCACGATCTGTGCATCAAATGTCAACTGGCCCAATAGGAAAAAAATATTTTGGCCGATTGTCCGTACATGATCTGACGATTGTACGGTATTGGCATGCCATGATATCATACAAACAGGATCTTAACTTCTATGGCCACCATAAGAGGGTAGTGTGTATAATTGGCCTTTAAGATTCCTGGTTTACCACCCTTGGTATATTAATTATAAAAGGATCACTTTAAATGAAATGATAGCTACTATCCAATATCCAACACGAATTAGCGAAAGGGATGCCCCCCATTTAAATAAACAGAGAAGAAAGAAATATAAATAAATAAATAAATACATATATTCAAATTCACAAATCCATAAGAAGATGCAGATCTACCAAATCCAAATCTTTTTCTGCTCCGAGCCAGCAGACTCTTCTGCCAAGCTTGGCTGACTAATTATTGCTTATAATTTGCATTAGGATTAATTAACTAATTAGAGAGGAATGTCTGAAGGCAAAGTTATGGCTCTGCGTGTCAAGCCGAGGACTTTAATTTATTCTGATATTTTTAATTATAATCAGCTGCTGAATGTGTATTACATTGTCAGCTCTATGCCGAGACCAAAGACGGTGAAGACAAAGAATAATTGCAGATCTGGAGCAGAATTATTTTCAGATTAAAAATCTGGATTTAGCTGCTAAATGTAAACACATCGGATACTCTATGTACAGAATATACATTGTATTATACACAGCGATCTATACATAGATATGGACACACAAAAACCCAAAATACATACAAAAAAATATATATTGGTGTTGGATGTTAGCAAATGATGATTATATTATCTTGTTAAAAAATATTAAATGATGATTACCCAACTTAATTCCAACTTAATTCCCTGAATGCAATATACAAATTATGTCAAATAATCCTGTCATTCAATTAAAGGGATTGTCAAGTTTTTGTGATTGTGTGAACTTCTTTCTTTTGATTTTATACATTGGATGGAGACCTTCTTTCTGTGTGGAAATGATGTCACAAAGAGAGTGTACTAATACTACAAGGGTTTATGTCTTATAATTCTCCATGCTATTGTATTATTTGATACTTTGATAGATGCTTCTCAGTTGTCAGACATACATAATTGTTATATAGTGGCATTTGTTCTTTGCATGGAGATCATGTAATGCTGTCTGACCTTGGAGCAAGCACTGTCCAGGAGGCTGTTGCAGGTTTACAGATAATATTTTATTAATTTGCTGCAAATACAATACCAAACATGTGTTGGTTTATGTATGGATCCACAACATGCAACGGTTTATTATAAACAAACGTTCGTCAGGTCGGGTGCTGTAGAGTAAACATCCCATCAGTACATAGCTTAAGCCTAAAGAAAGTATCGAAGATATCTATGAAGGGGTTCTGGAGTTTAAGTCACGCTAACCAATGTTATATCAGTTAGCGCAGCTTATAATCCTTTATTGCAGCACTGGCCACACAGCCGCCACAAGCTATGTTATAAGCCGTTATTCTATTCCTCCCCTTCTTAACTCCAACTAATGGCTGCCAAAATTAGTGCTGAAATAGATAGCGGCACTTTGCGCTGCATCGAGAGCCACTATCAGCATATAATGTCGCTGGCAACTTTGCATCTGTTGCTCTCGGAGCATCGGGTTGAATGTTTTAAAAACAAACCTGGTTTTTGCAGATCCGGAGGAACTTTACAGAATTTCGCCAAAATTTGCCAACGAAATGTCTTCGTTTCAGTATCGAAAATTCGAGAAGTTGAAAATTCAGCTTGAAAGATCAGTGTTGATAAGTCAAAAAGTCTGTTTGGTTTATCGGAATTCCGTGGAACTGCTGGCAAATTGGTATTGATATATGGTCTGCAGGTAATGGTATATGGTCTATGGGTAATGGTATATGGTCTATGGGTAACAGTATATGGTCTATGGGTAATAATATATGGTCTATGGGTAATGATATATGGTCTATGGGTAACGGTATATGGTCTATGGGTAATGATATATGGTCTATGGGTAACAGTATATGGTCTATGGGTAATGGTATATGGTCTATGGGTAACAGTATATGGTCTATGGGTAATAATATATGGTGTATGGGTAACAGTATATGGTCTATGGGTAATGATATATGGTCTATGGGTAACAGTATATGGTCTATGGGTAATAATATTTGGTCTATGGGTAACAGTATATGGTCTATGGGTAATGATATATGGTCTATGGGTAACAGTATATGGTCTATGGGTAATAATATATGGTCTATGGGTAACAGTATATGGTCTATGGGTAATGATATATGGTCTATGGGTAACAGTATATGGTCTATGGGTAATAATATATGGTCTATGGGTAACAGTATAGTCTATGGTAAGGATAGATGGTCTATGGGTAAACAGTATATGGTCTATGGGTGAATGATATATGGTCTATGGGTAACAGTATATGGTCTATGGTAATGAATATGGTCTATGGGTAACAGTATATGGTCTATGGGTATAATTATATGGTCTATGGGTAACAGTATATGGTCTGGGTAATGATATATGGTCTATGGGTAACAGGATATGGTCTAGTGTTAATGATATAGGTATATGGGTAAACAGTATATGGTCTATGGGTAATGATATATGGTCTATGGGACAGTATATGTCTATGGGTAATATATTGGTCTATGGGTAAAGTATATGGTTATGGGTAATAAATATGGTATATGGGATACAGTATATGGTCTATGGGTAATGATATATGGTCTAGGGTAACAGTATATGGTCTATGGGTAATAATAGTATGGTCTATGGGTAACAGGATATGGTCTATGGGTAATATTATGGTCTATGGGTAACAGTATATGGTCTATGGGTAACAGTATATGGTCTATGGGTAATAAGATATGGTCTATGGGTAACAGTATATGGTCTATGGGTAATGATATATGGTCTATGGGTAACAGTATATGGTCTATGGGGATTGGTATATGGTCTATGGGTAATGGTTTATGGTCTATGTGTAACGGTATATGGTCTATGGGTAATGGTATATGGCCTATGGGTAATTGTATATGGTCTATGGGTAACAGCATATGGTCTATGGGTAATGGTATATGGTCTATGGGTAATGGTATATGGTCTATGGCTAACGGTATATGGTCTATGGGTAACAGTATATGGTCTATGGGTAACGGTATATGGTCTATGGGTAATGACATATGATTTGTGGGTAATGGTACATGATTTATGGGTAATGGTATATAGTTTGTGGGTAACGGTATATGGTCTATGGGTAATTGTATGTGGGTAATGGCATATGGTATATGGGTAATGCCATATGGGTAATAGTATATGGTCTATGGGTAATGGTATATGGTCTATGGGTAAGGGTATATGGTCTATGGGTAATAGTTTATGGTTTGTGGCTAATGGTATATGGTTTGTGGGTAATGGTATATGGATAATGATATATGGTCTATGGGTAACGGTATATGGTCTATGGGTAACAGTATTTGGCCTATGGGTAATGGTATATGGCCTGTGGGTAATGGCATATGGCAGGGATAGGCAACTTGTTGATCTCCAGATGTTTGAAAACTACAACTCCCCGAATTCCTCTGCAAGTTCTCTTTGGTTAGGGATTTCTGGTAGTTGTAGTTTTCAAACATCTGGAGATCTACTGGTTGCCTATCCCTGTTATATGATAGATTGATTGTCTCAGGCTGGATAATTGATTTATTTTTTTAAGTTTTTTTTTTTTTTTATAAAAAAAAATGACCCGATCAATTGATTAATTGAATTTGATAGAAAGGGTATAAAATATCACACAAAATTGCAATAAATAATTTAAAAAAATCATCCAATGAACCAGGGTCTGACCCTTCACGACAACACAAATTTCTCATTTGGCCCCCCTCTGAAATTGAATTGCCCACCCTTGGTATATGGTCTATGGGTAATGGTATATGGTCTATGGTTAATGGTTTATGGTCTATGGCTAATGGTATATGGTCTATAGGTAATAGTATATGGTCTATGGCTAATGGTATATGGTCTATGGCTAATAGTATATGGTCTATGGGTAACAAAATACTTCATTCAGTAATCCCATATCGCCCATTGCAGATAAAAATGTGAAAATCTTAAAACTGTACATTACTTTTCTACATTTACTTCAAACCTGCCCACAAAGACCAAAATACTTTGCTTTTAAACAAGATATACAATGAATCCTTGCAGGAGGTAGGATCATCTGGCACCTGCACCTATGGATGAGACCAGAGCAAGTGTCTGCATGGGAACAGACGACATGTGATTTCATTGGTCTGTGAAATCTTTCTGGCCACAATGATCTATGGGATGTGGATGATTCTAGTGATGATAATAATCTACCACTTGATGAGGTTCAGCTAGAATTATAGCAGGTATACCACCAGATAAATTACATTTACAACCCCCAAGCAGACGGAATGCTAGGAGTTGTAGTTTTCAAAACATAGCATAAATATCTACACCCATATAAAGGTTTAGATATTTAACTGCAGCTCCACCTGCTGCCTACCCATAATCCTCTGTTGTGGTACCTGCTTATTGTAACTTTTACTGTCTCCCATAATGCAAATTTACACAGTGGGTGGAGATTGAAATGTATATTCTGCAGGACATAGTTATAAAATCATAGATAGGTTACCAGTAGATCTCCAGATGTTTGAAAACTGGGACTCACAGCTTTTCTTGGCTATAGAGTTGTAGTTTTTAAACCATCTGGATAACCTATCCCTGTCACAGATCAACAAGAGAATAGTTGCAGATAAAGATTTAAAATTGAACTCCCCTGAGTAGGTAGAAGTTGGGGATAGTAGAGGCCCGAAGTTGGGGACAGTAGAGGCCCATGACTAGGTTGAAGTTGGGGACAGTAGAGGCCCATGAGTAGATAGAAGTTGGGGACAGTAGAGGCCCATGAGTAGGTAGAAGTTGGGAACAATAGAGACCCATGGGTAGGTAGTAGGGGACAGTAGGGATATATTATATAAAGTGTACATTGCACATATGCCATCTATACCAGGGATCTCCTACCTGTGGGCCTACATTTGTTTGAAAAATATAACTCCCAGCATTCCACTACAGCACTCACAATATCTCAAGGCATCCAGGGAATGCTGGGAGTTGTAGTTTTCAGACTTTTGGATGCCTGCAAGTTGAAGACCCTGCTATTTACTTTAGTGGTATGGTAGATTTGTTTCTATGAACATTTTTGGTTAAGAATAAAACATTTATTTTAACTTTTAGACTGTTTAACTTCCCTGTACAAATTTTGGAAGAAAGCCAAAAAGTGGGTCAGGTCGGGTTTTGGGTCCAAAGCTTGCGGGTCGGGTTGCAGGTATGAAGCGGGTAGTAAAGCTGGATGCGGGAATGGATTTTTTGGGTTGGGTTGGGTGCAGGTCTGGAAAATTAGACCCGTGCAGGACTCATCACTATTCCTTAGCAGGTACATATTATTTCCCAACCTATTTTCTATTGGTTACTTACTACGTCTTTACCCATCCTACATTCTATTGGGTACTTACTACGTCTTTACCCATCCTACATTCTATTGGGTACTTACTACGTCTTTACCCATCCTACATTCTATTGGGTACTTACTACGTCTTTACCCATCCTATATTCTATTGGTTACTTACTACGTCTTTACCCATCCTACATTCTATTGGGTACTTACTACGTCTTTACCCATCCTATATTCTATTGGTTACTTACTACGTCTTGACCCATCCTACATTCTTTGGGTATACTAGTCTTTACCCATCTACGTCTTGTACCGACTAGTTACCTTATATCTATCGGTTACTTACTACGCTTACCCATCCTATATTCTATTGGTTACTTACTACGTCTTCTACCCATCCTATATTCTATTGGTTACTTACTACGTCTTTGCCCACCTTACTACCCGCTATCTTCTATTGGTTACTTACTACATAGGTTCTTTCTACACACCACATCTTATATTCTTATTGGTTACTTGCTACATCTTTACCCATTCTATGTCTATTGGTTACTTACTACGTCATTAATCCATCTATATTCTATTGGTTACTTATTACTTTGTTACCCATCCTATGTTCTATGGTTAACTTACACTTTCTTTACCATCCTATATTCTATTGGTAGCTCTATTCGTCTTTACACATCCTATAGTCTATTGGTTACTTACTACATCTTTACCCTCCTATATTCCTATTGGTTACTTACTATTTGCATCCTATATTCTATTGGTTACTCTGTCATTACCATCCTATATTCTATTGGTTACTCTGTCATTACCATCCTATATTCTATTGGTTACTCTGTCATTACCATCCTATATTTATTGGTTACTCTGTCATATACCATCCTATATTCTATTGGTTACTCTGTCATTACCATCCTATATCTATTGTTACTCTGTCATTACTATCCTATATTCTTTGGGTTTACTCTGTCATTACCCATCTCCTATATTCTATTGGTTACTCTGTCATTACCATCCTATAATTCTATTGGTTACTCTGTCATACCATCCTATATTCTATGGTTTACTCTGTTCATTACCATCCTATATTCTATTGGTTACTCGTCATATACCATCCTATATGTATGGTTACTCTGTCATTACCATCCTATATTGCTATTGGTTACTCTGTCCCTTACCATCCTATATTGTCATTGGTTACTCTGTCATTACCATCCTATATTCTATTGGTTACTCTGTCATTACCATCCTATATTGTATTGGTTACTCTGTCATTACCATCCTATATTGTATTGGTTACTCTGTCATTACCATCCTATATCTGATGGTTACTCTTCATTACCATACCTATATCTATTGGTTGTTGCCTCTCGTCTCCGAGTTTAATTGATTTGTTATAATGCCTTTCCTAACTTTAATCACAGATGATCCTACTGGTTTATAATAAAACAAATCTCCTTCCATTTTCCCCCCTGCTTCCCTGTGAGCACATTGCAATCCCCCTCTTTAAATAGTTTCTCAGCCTCTTTCCTTTGCTTTCTACCATTGAATGCTTGTTATTCCTTTCCTAAATGTATTTTCCCTGTAGTAAACATTAAATCGCTGACAGATATTAAATAAAAAAAAAAATCCTTCTTATTTCCCCCAATCTGCATAGGGAATTAGCACCCTGCCAATTCTAGGTGAAGAGCTCCACACACTGTTCTATTTGTGTGATAACTGGGATATTAGTTTGTATGTGGTATAGTTGCCGATTTTTTTTTTTCCCTCCCCTTGGGCCACTTTCTTAGCACCGTGAGGCCCTAATATCCTTATATGCTTTGAGTATTTCTAGTTTTACCATCAGGTGCTGTACAGAGTATATACACCCCAGGGCACTAAGTTCTCCTATAAGATCTCGTACTGTCCTCATAGCCCTTGCTGTTTCACCCACCAACTGGTTCAACTCAATTTTCCACGGCCGCGCTTCGAAAGGCAAAGCAAATGCAAATATACAGCTTGCATTCCACAACAAAGCACGTGTAATACATTGTATAATGGATACCAATAAAGTTTCAAATCTCTACGTATATTTAGAAGTTTATTGGTATCCATTTATTACAAAGTTTATTTATAAGCTATCATTGTCTTCATTTCCTTTTCCTTTTGAATAAAACGAATGCAAAAGAAATGTCCGACTCCGCATACAGTGTTTTTGATACAGGATATTATGTTCCGGCGGTTGCCATCTTGTTTTTATCGGCGGCACCAATGATGAAAGCAACCACAGAGGACATACAGTATGGGAGGCTGATTGGTGTTTTAAAGCCTTTAGAATGTTTTACATTTAAACTATATTAATAATCATAAGGTAACCAAGGTACTTTTCCAAGGCAGATAAATGAAAAGGCCTCCCAGTAAGCTGGCAATATTATGAGAGGTTTACAGATTATCACAGGCAAAGTGTGGTCCGATCTACCCAACTTTCATTTTCCCCCCCCACCATGATATTTCAATGGCCATTAGTTGGTACCCATGTCCAAATTAATAGCACAGGCAACTTGTTTTACAATTGACCGATATTTCCAGTATTGGTTAGTCGGGTAAAAAAATTGTTATCGCCGTGTGCCGACCGTTTCAGATTAACAGGCGATTGGATATGTTGTAAATCCCGGGTTTTGACCATTTGAACCACACTGTGGCCTACATTCGCCATTAATTGTCCCGGCCGACCGCTCGATAGCGGAAAATGGTGGGTCGGAATGAAAATGTATTTGTGTGACCTGGCCTTAAGGGGGCACTATCTAAGGCAAAAAAAACTTTAGCTACAATGATCTCCACCCCCCCCAAACCCCACTTTCGTGTCAACAAATTTCCAAAATACCCCTGAAGGGACTTACCTGACCTTGTCGCTACTGCCTAGGTGCCGCCCTCCCCCCCCTGCCTCCTGTTTCGAACTTGTTTCAAAACGCAGAAGCACCCGCTCTACTTCCTGGTCACGGCTGTCAAGCGATTGGCATCGTCACGCCTTTACTGACAGTCGCAACCAAGAAGTGGAGCAGTTTTTGTCAGACAGCAGAGCAGAAATGGAGCGTGTGAGGGACGGGTCAGGTAGGACACTTAAGGAATAAGGAATACTAAAGTTATTTTTGGGGGTGGACATTCCCTTGAAAAAAGCCCTATTGACTTTAAGTGAAAGTCATAAATTCTAAGGACTTTTGGCAACTACACAATCATTCCTAACAACATTGGGCTTTTCCTTATATTGGATAGTGTCTTAGCCAAGGGACTGGGTCTTTACATCACAAAATATATACAACTCATCACCATCTGTAGGTTAATATAAATGAAAATCTGCATTTTAATCATTTGAATACATTAATAATAAATTAAAGATATGCATTTTAATAAGAGTTTTTTTTATTTCCCCCTCATCATAAGACTTAAGTCCAAATATTGTGATTTGTGATGTTATAATAATTTAATGACTATTTTGGTGTTTTTTGTTTTAAAACCATTTGCATTGAAATGTAAACCGTACTTGGAACAAAAGCTGTCGACCACAGATCCTGATGTTTTTCATCTGCTGTGTTGACAGAGGAAGATCAAAGATTCAGAGGAAAGTCCTTAGGCCCTAACACACACACAAAGCCCCTCATAGGCATTCACTTCCTTGCAACCTCTTCTGAAGTGAAGTCACTCAGGAGCTAATTAATTACATATGCTTTCACACCGGGGCTAAACAAGCTTACTGGGGTGTGTTCAACGCCATAAATACTACTTCGTACTACATCCAACCAAGGACTTTTATTCTGGTTCTTAAATTCTGGTTTCTTCATTTTCAATAGCAAACAGATCATGGTTTAGTGGTCAATTGGGCCATTTAGCATTAACCCTCTTGAGCTAAATAAACGTCGGCAAGTTCTGCACAAACTATGGAAACACATGTTTTGTCCATTATACAGATCAGGGAATGCAGACCAAACACTCAGTGATATTATCTGGCCAATCCTTTTTTTTTTTTGGTCCAGAAGGTCAAAAAATTTTGAACATTTTTACACAACCAGTGGACCTCCATCTAAACTGGAAGAAAAAATGTTCTGACCTGTTGTGAATTTTGTCTGATTGCACAAACCGGCTATGTGATTGATCGGTACGCTATTGTTTTCAAATGATAGGGTCCTAATTGACCCATGTGTTCCATAAACTTGCAATGTTTTCGGCCAATACCTAGTACCTGCTGATTATGCTCCGTGTATAGGTGACTGTCACAAAGCCACGCCTATCAAATTGGCCCAATTTTCTTTCGAAGATTTCCGGAATTTCACCAATCGTTATTATTGTTGGATAGAGCACGCATGTTGGGAGCAGGTGGACAAAATTTGGGTTAGAAATAATCCTGCCTGTGTCTGTGAGAATGGGATCATCAATGGGCTGGGCACACACATCTGCAAGATTCTGTCTGTCATCTTTCAAAGTTGTGGCTATGCACAGTCCTGAACGTCCCCACTATTTAAAAGGGCAGTCCTGTCACTTGTTAGTTACCTGCTACAAATTCCAACCTTTCAGCATCTTATTATATGTTTGTACTAACCCTATTTAAGGACTGACTGCTGATATCACAGCACAACTACTATTAACTGCTCCTTCCCCTGTTTCATCACATCTTTGCACATGCTCAACTTCCTAAAAGCTCATTGAGGCAGGGGAGGATACAGCAACCTCTACCAGCAAGGGAGCTAAGGGTGTACAGGCCCTTTATGTATAGCGAGATTGTTCTGGCCTGCCACACACACCAAACGATCTTTGGCGTCTCTCTATTCTACACAGTACAGGTGCCGACCATTGCCCAGAAAATTTGCGGACGGTAAATATTTTTTTGAATGTTGATCAGCATCAGAAACTGATTTAATTTCAGAGCTATATAAAGGACCAATTCCGGCGGTACAGGGCTTTAATCTACAATTGATTTATTCTATTCTCCCCATTTAGATTAACTACTGGGGACTGTGACATCTTTATTTTCCCAGAATCCCAGAGCATTGAGGAACGTGGGGTAAGCAGAGGATTAGCACGGTCAGTGGGGTTTCTTTTTATAATGAATTATTGTTTCCTTGATTTTGTCCAATTATATATTTAACTGCTCTAATATTAGCCTTACCACAAGAGGTTAGAGACTGAGATTTTCCTAATCTAACCAACGGTCTCCTGATTAAGCACAGTTATTAGGATTTACACTAGGCTGCAATGGCCTCCAGCTGGGATAACTCCTCTGTCCCTTTCCCCATAACAGAAAATAAGGACTTGGCTTCCTAAACATGATCAATACTGTTTTGATATCCTTTTTGTGGTGTTTGTTATTACATGAACTAATTCAACATGAAGAGACATCCCGTAACAATCACAGCGCCCACAATGTGTGCGGTATGTTAATACTTACTTTCAACCCTAATGAATTTATAAGAGTGAAATGGCTAAATATGCTTCTTCATTTAAAATAACAGTCCATCGTGGTAGATGCCGCACAGTACTTTCAACGTTTCCACAAGACGGCAATCGCTCCAGGTACATATGCCTTCCAGTATTAAAGGGTATGTCCACCCCATAAACTAGTTTTAAACATGCTGCTCCCCCATGTCCCCCAGCCCCAACCGCCTAAATATTTTTTTCAGAAGCACCCCCAAACTCTACTTAACCTCCACCCTCGTTCCTGTCTCCGCCGCCGCACTGCCGCCCCTCTGCTTGCGAGAATTCAGCAGAGGGCGGGACCGGCAGTCTCGCGCTGTGATTGGCTGGCGGCAGCCATCACGGACGCGGCTGCGTATTCAGTGCAGCTGAGGAAAGCGGAGAGGTAAGTAAGAGTTTGGGGAGCTTTTGAAAAAAAAAATATGCGGTTGGGGCTGGGGGACATGGGGGAGCACAATATTAAGGGGGATTGACTCTAGGGGAGGATAGTAGAACGGGATGGAGAGGGGTAGGAAGTGGGAGGGGGAGGGAGGGATGACGGGGAGAGGGCTGCATGTCGCATGGCAAATATCTACCGGAGGCAAGATAGCAGGCAGAGCCGCTATCCTCCTGGTGGTTATTTTTGGACTTTGGGGGGGGTTTACAGGAGAACCCTATGGAGCTGGATGTGAGGAAGGATTAAACTACACTACATGGTGGGGCCAGTTGTTGGGGGATTATAGTTTTGGGGTGGACATGCCCTTTAACTACTTGAGCAGTTTGCACGGACTTTTTTTTGAAATTAGATGCAACTCTCGAGGGTAAATAGGCCCTTAGTATATTGCCATGAAAGATGGCCGAACTTAGTGAATTCAGTTCATTTCCGAACTTCAGTAAAAGTTTGGCAGTTCGGTAGTTAGGAAACAAAACACATTATATTTATGGGAGACTAAATAGTTCGGAAAGTTCGGGTGAATAACAGTTTAAATAAAAATGGTAACTTACTGTTAATGCGCGTGGCATCTGGGAATGGTCTGTGGGAACATGCACCTGTCATTAAACCTTGTTTAAACACTTCCTTCCCCACGATCGGCAATTGTTGTAGTTCGGCAATCGAGGGCAGCTACATTCGAGGGTTAGCAAATGACCACTACCACATACCATTTGAGGGTTAGTGAAAACGGATGCAACTTCGAGGGCTATCGAATAATACATTTTAGGGTTACCGAAATCGTCAGCTTCTTCAAGGGTTAACGAAAACGAATGCTAAATTCGGGTTACATAAAACGAACACTTATTCAAAGGTTATCGAAATCGAACCGCTACATCGAGGTTATTGAATACACATTCAAGGGTTTACTGAAAACCATATTCTAGGGTTAGCAAATGGCTCGTATATTTGATATTCAATATCTTTGAAATATCCGCGCGTTTGGAAAATGAATTAGTTCGAACAGTTCAGTTTGGCTGAACTTGTAAAGTTCGGTTCGAGTTTGAGTCTCCCTAGTTGCCATTCGCTGCAATATAATACAGACAAAGAGAGGAGCACACTACTTTCTGTGATATAAACCCACACGAATCTGTGATATTTTGTAGCAAAAAACATACAAAGTTTCGGGGGATATAAGGTCCCCTTCCTCAGGTATCATCTACCTATTATAGGCCATTGCAAGTTGTGGTGTGCTTGAGTGGATCCTGTTTTGCCATTGGCGGACAACAGTCACAGTATAAACAGTCACGTGATTAAAGGAGCAATGTCCTTTAAATACCTCTACCTCTAATGGTACAAGTAACATGTAGCAATAGAATCAAGACATCAATTAATTGTGGTTTAAAACTGGGAATACACCATCCAATATTCGGCCGACCAATTCAGTGCATTGGTTATTTGGGCCGAAATATTAGAAGGATGCCAGAGGCACTGACCACCAACCCGTTCGTTAGAGGCGCCAAATTGGATGAACAAAACAACGTAAGGCTCAAAAAACTGCAGTATTTTTTTCCGCACTGACAGTCCTTCGTCCTGACCACCAAACGGTCAGAAGTGCTGAAAGGTCAGTCAGGCAACGGATTGAAGGTATATACCCAGATTAATCTCTCTTTAAAGGGGAAACTGATAAAGAAGACTGTTTCTTATCTCTAAATGATCCCTCAATGTCTCTAGCCAATTAGCCAATTCCATCTCACTGGAATGAGATTAGAGGAAACTCCCCATAACAACCCATGTCCAGCAAAGTTATCAATCTGATAGCGTTTTTTTCAGAACAAAAACCATGTTTAATGTGGATTTTAGGTGGCGAAAACTCAAAACTTTGACATCAAAGCCTCTAGTTACAGTCATATGTCACTGGAGCAGAGTAAAACCCGAAGGGCCCAACCTAACATGACAGAAGAATGGTTTGCCCTTTTTAGGAATCTTTTGAAAACTTAATTTATTTAAAACCATGGTTCCCGCTTTATAATCCCTTTTTGCAATTGTAATGTCTGAGATTTTCATTTAACCAGGTTCCCAGGTATGTGATGTTGGTTTTAAATTATCATTACTTTTCAGTTATTTTTCAGTTAAACAAATTTGAAGAATAAAATCCAATCGAAAATCATAAATAAAGACTGGGGGTGGGAATCTTAGTTCATTCTCTTTCTCTGTCCATTTTATATGACATTTGAGGAGACCACAGAATGTTTTAAATAAATGACAGAAATCAACGATTTCTGAGACCTGCAACTGGTGTGAACAAACTTAAGAGGTGACTGAAAGACATAGGGAACAGCTTTTATTAGAACTAGGTAGAGATGATTGTAATATATAGAGGGAGTGTTAGGATTGGGCTACACACAGCCAACAGCATAGGTTGCTAAATGGCAGCCACTCATCAGACTAAACCATTGGTGAGAACAGTGTTTATTTACAATGTGAGATATAAGTGAACAATCACCCAACCCCAAGTAGACCCAAACCCACAAAACACAATACCTAAACTAATTAAAGGTATAGTTCACTTGAAAAGTGAAAAATTCCTTTAATGTATTGATTGAAGACCAGGAGGTTTAAGGAGCTATGCTCACCTCCGTTCTTCATCATATCTCAGGAGCCAGGGACGAAGAAAGAAAGAAAACTTACCATTTGCTCGATCTCAGCATCATCACTCGACAGGAGGTCCCGACCGCCTCCTGGTTCTATGGTTTAATTTTTCAGTGCTGCTGTGGTAGATCACGCAAAGGTAACTTTCTGCAATCTTTGTGTGTATACACTGTGTATAAGCTGTACATACGATGTGGTATATGATGTGTATCATGAGTGTTATAATGCTGTGTATATCTGTGTAATATAGGTGTATAATGCTGTGTATATGATGTGTATAGATGTGTATATGATGTGTATAGTATGTGTATATGAAGTGTATATGACGTGCTATATTGCTTTGTATATGAGCATGTATAGAAAATGTTATTGATGTTATATGCTGTGTATATGCTGTGTATCTGATGTGTATATGCTGTGTATATGATGTTATATATGTGTATTGAGTGTAATATGATGTGTATATGCTGTGTTATATGCTGTGATAGGCTGTGTATATGATATGTCATATCTGTTATATGCTGTGTATATGCTCTGTATATGTGTGTATAGTGCTGTGTAATAGTGATGTGAATATGCTGTGTGTATATGATGTGTATATGATGTGTATATGCTGTGTATATGATGTGTATATTAAGGTGTAAGATGTGTATGAGGCTGTGTATATGAATGTGTATATGATGTTATATGACTGTGTAATGTGTGTATATGCTGTGTATATGCTGTGTATATGCTGTGTTATTATGCTGTGTATATGATTTCTATGCTTGTGTATATGCTGTGTATATGATGTGTATATATGTGTATATGATTTTATATGATTATGTGTATATACTGTGTATCTGCTGTGTATATGCTGTGTAGCTGTGTATATGCCTGTGTATATGATGTGTATATGATGTTATATCGGTCTGATGTGTATATAATGTGTTTGTGGTATATATATATATATATGAGTATTATATATAGATATATATATATCATATAATGTTGTATATGCTTCTCATATGAATTGTGTATATGAAATGGTGTACTATAATGTGTTATATATGAGTGGTGTATATGTATGTGTATATGCTGTTATATGATGTGTATATGCTGTGTATATGATGTGTATATATGTGTATTATGTTTACTATGATGTTATATGATGTGTATATAGCGTAGTCTCTCTATGTGTATATATTGTGTATATGAAGTGTGTATGCTGTGTATATGATGTGTATATGATTGTATTTGCTGTGTTATGATTTTAATACCATGTGGTAATTATGCTGTCTGATCTGATTGGTATAATGCTGTGTATATCTATGTGTATATAATTGGTGCTATATGATGTGTATATGATGTTTATATGATGTGTTATATGCTGTGTATCATGAATGTGTATAGCATGCGCTATAATTGCTTTGTCTCGCATTGTACTACGATGTGTATTATGGATGTTAATATATGTGTGTATCGATGTGTTAGGATGTGTATATGATTGGTATATGCTGGTAGGTTAATGAATAGTTGTAATATAGATGTGTCTATGATGGTGTATACTATTGAATATGAATGATGCTTAGGTTATACGATGTGTATCATGTTTATATTGTGGTATAATGTTATATCGTGTGTATGCCTGTGTTACGTTGAATAGTGTATATGTGTATATGATGTTGTAGTCAAAACAAATGTAAAGTATAAATGTGTGTAATATGATTTGTATATATGTGTATATGAATGTGTTATATGATGTTTATGTGTGATATGCCTTGTTATATGATGTGGTATACGATGTGTATATGCTGTGGTATACATGTGTAGTTATGATGTGTATATGATGTGTGTATACGATGTGTAATAGGTTGTGTATATGCTGGTGTATATATGTGATATGCTGTTGATAGGGAGAAACGCTACGGGACTGTGTTCCGCCTTATCTTGCAGATTAATTCTGTTCATCTTTCAAATGTCTTTACCATCTTATTGTGTGTAGCCGCTTTAGGAACTACAGTAGTGTGAATCTAATTGTCACATGGGTTTAGGACGAATAATCCTCTCTCGCTCTGCCTAGCATGTATGTAAACTACCCAGAAACTGAGAGTTTGTGATTTCCAAAACCAAATCCCAACACATCCCTTTTCGATCCCAAGCAATTAATAATATATTGGATATGTCCTACCTGCTGTAAATTAAGGGATATTGAATTCACTGAGTGTTCTGTCACCTTTTATAAATGATTCACAGAATCCCAGGTAAATTTCTAACATATTTTACGACTGTTTAGTTTAGTGTAATCGTCGTTGGCCGAAATTATCGGCATGCGAATGCTCCCATGTCCGAATCGGACGAAAGACATCGGACATGTGAAACCTCGTCTATATCGTGCAGTCCTCTATGGACCGCACGATCGGTCGGCGTAACTGTCGGATGGCGGTCTGCTTTTTTTCTGCCGCACCAGCTGTCCTCCTCCTGTGCCATGTACCGCCTCGAAAGTATCGAACAGTCGGTCAGAAGGAAATATCGGCTTACATTAATGGGCCATTGTATCCACTCTTTCATTAAAGGATCACTATTCATCACTGAAAAAAAAATTTATATTATCTGAAACTACAATTTGAGAGAGGTACAATGTGGGTACTCACATATTTATCTGGTCTTGCTTTGTGTCAGTAACGATTAATGTTTAGTGAGTACTCCTAATCCCCCTCCCTCCAGTCTTACTGCCTGGCCTCCTGTAGTGTCTGCCGACACTTATAAGCTCTGACATCCTCACCATGGAACCTGCTTCTGCTTACACATCTCCCCCTCTGGTCCTGGCGTCTTTCTTTGCGCTGATTCTCGTTAAATGTTTTGCGAGAAGTGTGCTGGCAGGAGGTCATGAATGGTCATATATAATAATTTCTTTATTGGCTTCTGGAGTGACAGGGTCTTTCCCTGTAATGCTGTGATTTTTACATGATTCTTTCTCAGATCTACAGTCGCAGATTTAAAATCCTAAAAAAAGTTTTTGAGGCATGTCGGATATTGTATCTAAAGGTACACTTTTAGAAAATTAATTTTCTGTATCGTAAGACAGCCTTTAAAACATTCCTGGTGCCTTAAAACTTGCCTGTATCTGTGGTGTCACAACCACCGTGGCAATGACCCACACCCACCAACCACACCCACAACCCCGCTCAAAAATTTTCAGTAGTTTGACCAATATATAAGGATATTTTTTCCAGTTGGGTCCCATAGGCTAAATCAAGGGGTGAATTATAATATAAATTATTAATTGTCTAATAAATAGGCGTCTTCCATTACTACATAGAAGATTATTCCAATTTTAAGATCCAAGCAAAGAACAGAGGTCCCAAGCCAGGATCCAGTAAATTAAACAAACTTCCATGACAGGGACGATAAATAAACCAACCCGAAATACATTGCTAGATACAAACAAAACAACGCAGCAACAAAATCCACCCAGAAGCTTGCACTGTCACAGATGGCCGAAATACGCCCTTCAACTGCATCTGTTTTTCATCGTATTAACCAGGGATCTGTTCAGTCAAGCATTTGAGCTTTATTTCCCCTCACCTTAATTGAATAAAGTTTTTAGTGTGCAAAAGTCGAACTGAATTAACAGGGGCGAAGTTGTATCTGGGTGGCTATAAAAATAATCCGACGAACCAACGAGCGAGAAAAAACATTGGAATCTTGAGGTTCCGGATAGGTAACCGGCAGGTGGCGACAGCCCGCTAACTATGAAATGGTTCTATTATCATTGACTGTTTTAACCTTCCTCTTCATGTGGTTGAGATCTGAGCGTAAGTAATATGCTATGGCAGATAACTAAAGAGTAAGGGCATGGATGCGATTTTTTGTGCCTTATGCTCCACCTAAACCTTTTTGTACAATGTATGGAACTTGTAAATGTCTGCCATTGGTATAGTGTTATTTTCGCAGTAATCTAGAAAATGGAATCAACAAAAAGGTTGAGAACTATTGTAACTACGACCTCAAATTTAGTGGAACTTTATGGAGCCTAAACACACGAATGGATTGCATTTAAAAGAAATCCAAGAGCTTGTCCACCAATTACTAGTGGCTAATGATACAATCTGCCAAGAAGCAATCCACTTTATAAGTACTTTATTCATGAAACTCACCCTGTCAGCCCACAGGTCTTATCAGCCCTGCCCCCTGTCCAATCCCTAAGGAAGGCACGCTTCTAATGACCTCAGACCAAATCTTTAAATCCAAATTCCTCATCTTGTTTAATTATATGAGCAGCATGGCCACTATGTACATGCTGCTGGTTAAGACAATTTCATGTTTAGTTTTCCACGAACTCTACAGCTCAGAAATGTTGAATGGGAAATATGCTTGTGTAGTGGAATTAAGGAAGAAACTTTATATATTGTGGTATTTTGCCTTGTGTGGAGTTTCCAACTTTAAAATTTCAACTGATTGTTTCCCATCTTAAGGTTCCTACACACGTTCGACATCGCGGTGTTCCAGACTGTGTATGGGCCCTTTATCGGCCGAAATTCGCCCGATTGTTCGGAGGATATCTTCCACCCAGTCTTTGTTCGGCACGATCCCCGTTTTCGCCTGATAAGGGCCCATACACGGCCTATTATGAGGCCGAACGAATGATCGGCGGACACTGTGATCGCACCGTGTTACGAAACGAATGAGTCATTACACACACATGAGTTACAAACGAGGATCAAAACTTTGTGCTTATACGTAAATTGTCTATAATCAAACCAATACGTCATAGATACTAGGATTAGCTCGATTACTTTAACCTCTACATTACCACCATGAGTTTGAGATATACAAAGTGACCATTAACCCTACATTAATTATGAACAGGCGTTTGAGATAAAACAGTGACATTAACCCTACATTATCAACAGGAGTTTGAGATGTAAAACCAGGACTCGGCAGACTGAATGTTTTATATGGCATGTGACCTTCTATCTGCTCAGACCAGGCCGCTACACTTTCTCCTCTGGCTTTCTGGTACAACTCTGTGACTCGCTAGGCCATGAGGTGCCCACAAAGGGCTTCCGAGTAACACCACTGGCACACGTTGCATAGGTTTTCTACCACCCATGCCCTAGACAGTTTAATACTTTATAGAAACTTGTTCCCCTTACCACTTCTCAATTGTTCTGATAAGTGTAGACAATTATTAGTGGTTGTTTTCCTTTGAAATTAAGCAAAAATAAAAGTAAACAGAGACTAAAATAGCAAATGTTTCGCTATTTTGAATTTTTGGTAGTGTGATTTCCCAAGAAATTTCCATTAACACAGGGTTGTGTTCTCCATCTTTAATCCGACATCTACAAGATGGTCCATATATCATTTTCACTGTTATGAAAAAGTTGGTCTGACACTCAGTTACCCAAACTCAAGGAGCAATTTTGCTGTCTATAATTTGTAAAGGAGCTTTAATTCTTTGTTTTTAGTCCTTCAAAATTCATTCGTGATTGGTTAACTTTAATAACCCCATCAACTTAATCCAGTAACTTGATTGATCACATTAAATCAAATTTGTGCTTTCTATTGGATGCAGTATTCCATTCGTAACCTTCTTTTACAACCCTGTTATTGATTTCTGCCAAAAATTCTGATCCATTCGGAGAAAAAAAATCCCAACTTTTAAATGAAATGAAATTGCTTTGAAATCTGTGAAATTGGTTTCACACTAATAATTATATAGATTGCCATTTGAAATTATAATACTTGCTAATGTGCATTACAAAAGTTTTGAATTCAAATTACATCCTGTAAAAAAATAACTGATAAGTTAGCGGCTGGTTAAGTCCAGCATACATTAAGGATCATCATGACGGTGATCACTAATAAGAACCATAAATAACTGCTGGTAATATCGAAGAAATTGAAATAACAAGGGGGGGTTCTAGGGGGAAATATAGACGCTGACACCTATGAAGTTCAAATCTAGAGCCTCGTTTCTCTGGTCTTCTTATGGTAAACATACATGGGTGTTAAATATTGCCCCCCCCTTAATGGTATTGACTTTTAATAGTTGGTATAAAACTGATTTGTATCACTTTCAATCCAAAGTTGAACTGAAATGAGTGGTCAGATCAATTTAGATTCCTCAAAAAATATACCATATATATAATATAGCAAATCTCTGTCTGTGAATACTAGATATGTCGCGACTTACGCAAAATCCGGTCCGCTCGAGGATCCGCGGATTTTCGATTTAAAAATGAAAAATCTATCCTCGAAATTCCGAGATTTCTCGTATTTTCGAAAATACGTATTTTTGGAAAATTTCGAAAAACGAGTAAATCTCGTATTTCGAAAATTTTGCGAAAATACTGTATTTTCCAAAATACGAGAAATCTCTTAATTTCGAAAATTTCCCGAAAATGTGGATTTTCTCGTGTTTTCGAAAATACGAGAATCCGCGGTTCGGAAGTTCGAAGGCAGGATATCCGGAAAAACCCCCCGCCCACTCCTAGTTGAATACCAGCCCTCTCGGATTGTAAAGCTGTCCATACACATACCTCGACGTTACCAAACCGATTAGACATTTACTCTGCCATGCATGTCAAACCCATTTTAATATCGAGTAAAGGATCTCCGCCTGACTTGCCTTATCATGATTGCTATTACGGTGGTAAATATAATAATCTCAGAACTCATAGGAAAGTTTGTAGTCGTAATGGCCATCTAATTATCTCCAAATTGATCTGTTGGCGATGGACAGAAGAATGGTAACAACCGTTCTCACTATACAAGGCAAAAACTGAAAAACAACCTCCATTTCTTATTGGATGACCACAAATAATATTATCTACGCCCTCCGAACATTCAGCACCATGATTGCCAAGAATAAAACGTAAATGTATCCTCATTAACAATAACCCTCTACGGGATAAAATCCGCTCAAAACGATTTCCGAGACTCTTTTCATTTACATCAGGTGTAAACCCAACAGAGAATGTCCCCAACGTGGACATTATTTGGCTCATATTTCTTTAACAATCTCTCTCATAACTGAAATAAAAGAATATTTGGCCAGTCATTAAGAGTTCCAATGCTACCCTGAAGAGCACCGCGCTAATGCAATGTAACTCGGCATAAAACAATTTACTAGAAACAAATGGCCGCCTTATTCTGATTTGTGGAAAGGTATTCAGGTCCCTCACGGATGGCCATTCGCACATTGTATCTATATACCACTCACACACGGCTCACGACACACAAAATCACTCACTGGTTCACTGCTTGTTTTGTGTTTTCTGTCTAAGGGAGATTTCCCAAAATTCTTTAACATTTGTAAAGTGCCATTTTGATTTGACATAACGTCTAATAGCTATTTTATAGGAGTGTTTAAAATACATAACAGAGCATCTTTCCAGTTACTATAGAAGAAGAAATAGCAGATAAACATTGGGGGTTTAGGGAAAGTATTGACCTAATATGTACACCAAGATTCAGAGATCCCTCTCTCCCCGGTGCAATAAAGGGAACGATTCTTCCGAAATCCACCGCCAAGTAAAACATTTTGGTATTAAACTTATCACCCTGCCAAACCTGCCCACACAAGGTTTAAATGTTTTCTGTGAGGCTTGGTCCCCGTTATCCTGCCTGCTGGCTTCAGGCCTAGCATGCGATTACGTCCTTGGCTGAGATGCCTCAGCCAATCCACTGAATGGTCCTGTCCATTTTTGCTGCTGGCAATCAAGTATACGTTACACGCCTCACAGCATTGAAACCTGGCAGTGTCAGAGGTTGGAGGGGTTATCTTATTATTACATTATTATATTTTTATTGTTATTATTAGTATTATTATTATTATTATTATTATTATTTATTAGTTTATGTTGCACCAACACTCCGTGGTGCTTTACAATACATCATAACATTCATACATTACATAGTTAACATAGTTACATACATAGTAATAGAGGTTGTATACAGACTACTCCATCAAAGTCCAACCCTATTCACCCCCCCTTTTTTTTCTTTTTTTTATCACCCTACTAACAGTTGATCCATAGGATGGCAAAAAACCCATTTAAAAGGGGAAAAAAATTGTCCTTCCCTGACCTCCAAACGCAATCGGAAATCATCCCTCCCGGATCACCGATTATATGTATAATACCAGTATTCTCACATATTACTAGTATCCCTGTACCACCAGAAACTACAGTATTGTATTTAATACCAGTAATTCTCAATATTAGTATAGTAATTCCCCTGTACCAACCAGAACTACAGTATAGATGATACATATTACTCGATATTCCATATCGATAAGTATCCCTGATCACCAGATCTATATGTATTAATACCAGTAATTCTCATATTTTTAGTTTTAGAACTTATCCAGGCCTTTTTTAAGCATATCAATGACGTTGGCATTACACAGTCTGCCTCGGAAGACGTTACTTTCATCATCACCAGTTCACCGTCTCACTTTAAGAAACCTTTCCTAGCCTGAAGATAACCTTCTTTTTCTTCCAACCTTAAGTGATGTCCACGTGTCCTCTATTGACCTATTGGTGAACAAACACCCGAGAGTTTATGTAATGGCCCCATTAATTATTTGTATAAAGTTAGTCATGTCCCCCCACGCAAATGTCGCTTCTTCCATGTAAACACCTAACTTGTCTAAGTCGCCTGCCATATTCAGCCCATCCATTCCCCGTTTTAATTTATTCCCTTACTCTGAACTGCTTTCTATTTCCAGATGTCCCTTTTTGTTTGGGATTTCCAATACTGCAAAGCCCGCATATTCAATGAGGCCTTATACCAGTGGCCTTGTAAAGGGAAATAATATTTTTCCTTGAACTATTCCCCTCTTTATACAAGACAATATCTTGCTAGCTCTAAGCCGTTGCTACCTGGCATTGACAGTATATGGTCTATGGGTATGATTATACTGGTCTATGGGTAAGGTATATGGTCTATTGGGTAATGATATATGGTCTAGGGTAACAGTATATGGTCTAGGGTAATATATATGGGTTTCTATGGGTAACAGTATATGGGTACTATGGGTATATGGTACTGATATATGGTCTATGGGTAACAGTATATGGTCGTATGGGTAATGATATATGGGTCTATGGGTAACAGTCATTGGTCTATGGGTAATGATATTGGTCTAGGGTAACAGTATATGGTCTTGGTTGGTAATGATATATTGGTCTTTGGGTAACAGTATATGGTCTATGGGTAATAATATATGGTCTATGGGTAACGTATATGGTCTATGGTAATGATATATGGTCTATGGGTACAGATATGGTCTATGGGTAATATATATGGTCTATGGTACAGTATATGTCTATGGGTAAGATATATGGTCTATGGGTAACAATATGGGTATGGTATAATATAGGTATATGGTCTATGGGTAATGATATATGGTCTATGGGTTTAATGATATATGGTTATGGGTAATGATATATGGTCTATGGGTAATGATATATGGTCTATGGGTAATAATATATGGTTAGGGGTAAGTATATGGTCTATGGGTAATGAATATGGACTATGGGTAACAGTATATGGTCTATGGGTAATAATATAGGTCTAGGGTAACAGTATATGGTCTATGGGTAGATAATGGTCTATGGGTAACAGATATGGTCTATGGGTCATAATAATGGTCTATGGGTACAGTAAGTATATGGTAGCTATGGGTGAATATGGGTCTATGGGTAACAGTATATGGTCTAGGTAATTATATAGGTCTAGGGTAAGTATATGGTCTATGGGTAATGATTTGGCTATGGTAACATATATGGTCTATGGGTAATGAGTATATGGTCTAGGGTAATGATATATGGTCTATGGGTACTAATATATGGTCTATGGGTAACGATATATGGTCTATGGGTAATATATATGGTCTATGGGAACATATATGGTTAGTGGTAATAATATATGGTCTATGGTAACAGTATATGGTCTATGGGATGATATATGGTCTATGGGTAACAGTATTGGTCTATGGGTAATATATGGTCTATGGGTAACAGTATATGGTCTAGGGTAATGCTATATGGTCTAGGTAAGTATATGTCTAGTATAATATATGGTCTATGGTATAATGGTTATGGTGATTATGGTACGGTATTATGGTATGGGTAACAGTATATGGTCTATGGGTAATGATATATGGCTATGGGTAACAGTATATGGTTCTATGGGTAATCGATATATGGTCTATGGGTAAGGATATATGGTCGTATGGAATGCTATATGGTCTATGGGATAATATATGGTCTATGGTACAGTATATGGTCTAGGGTAATGATTATAGGTCTTATGGGTACCAGTATATGTCTATGGGTAATAATATATGGTCTATGGGTAACAGTATATGGTCTATGGTATGATTATGAGGTCATATGGGTAACAGTATAGGTCTAGGGTAATGATATATGGTCTATGGGTAACAGTATATGGTCTATGGGATGTGTATATGTGTCTATGGGTAATGGTTATGGTCTATGGTAACGGTATAGGTTCTATGGGTAATGGTAATGGTCTATGGGTAATTGTATATGGTCTATGGGTAACGCTGGGTCTATGGGGTAATGGTATAGGGTAATGGGTATGGATATGGGTATTATGGCTAACGGTATATGGTCTATGGGTAACAGTATATGGTCTATGGGTAACGTTATATGGCTAGGTAATGACATATGATTTGTGGGTAATGTATTGATTTATGGAATGGTATATATTTGGGTACGATAGGTATGGGTAATTGATGGGTAATGCATTATGGGGTAATCAAGGTTATTATTATGGCATAGAATGTATAGGTCTATGGTGTATGGTTATGGTAAGTTTATGGTTGGCTATGTATGGTTTGGGGGTATGGTATATGCTAATGGTTATATGGTCTATGGGTAACGTATTGGCTATGGGACATATTGGCATATGGGTACGACGTATGCATCAGGGATAGGCAACTTGTTGATACTCCAGATGTTTGAAAACTACAACTCCCCGAATTCCTCTGCAAGTTCTCTTTGGTTAGGGATTTCTGGTAGTTGTAGTTTCAAACATTGGAGATCTACTGGTTGCCTATCCCTGGTATATGATAGATTGATTGTCTCAGGCTGGTAATTGATTTTTTTTTTAATTTTTTTTTTTTTATAAAAAAAAGTGACCCGATCAATTGATTAATTGAATTTGATAGAAAGGGTATAAAATATCACACACAAATTGCAATAAATAATTTAAAAAATCATCCAATGAACCAGGGTCTGACCCTTCATGACAACACAAATTTCTCATTTGGCCCCCCTCTGAAATTGAATTGCCCACCCTTGGTATATGGTCTAGGTAGGTATAGGTCTATGGTTAATGGTTTATGGTCTATGGCTATGGTATATGGTCTATAGGTATAGTATATGGTCTATGGCTAATGGTATATGGTCTATGGCTAATAGTATATGGTCTATGGGTAACAAAATACTTCATTCAGTAATCCCATATCGCCCATTGCAGATAAAAATGTGAAAATCTTAAAATGTACATTACTTTTCTACATTTACTTCAAACCTGCCCACAAAGACCAAAATACTTTGCTTTTAAACAAGAATACAATGAATCCTTGCAGGAGGTAGGATCATCTGGCACCTGCACCTATGGAGACCAGAGCAAGTGTCTGCATGGGAACAGACGACATGTGATTTCATTGGTCTGTGAAATCTTTCTGGCCACAATGATCTATGGGATGTGGATGATTCTAGTGATGATAATAATCTACCACTTGATGAGGTTCAGCTAGAATTATAGCAGGTATACCCAAGATAAATTACATTTAACCCCAACGCAGACGGAATGCTAGGAGTTGTAGTTTTCAAAACATAGCATAAAATATCTACACCCATATAAAGGTTTAGATATTTAACTGCAGCTCCACCTGCTGCTACCCATAATCCTCTGTTACGGTACCTGCTTATTGTAACTTTTTACTGTCTCCCATAATGCAATTTACACAGTGGGTGGAGATTGAAATGTATATTCTGCAGGACATAGTTATAAAATCATAGATAGGTTACCAGTAGATCTCCAGATGTTTGAAAACTGGGACTCACAGCTTTTCTTGGCTATAGAGTTGTAGTTTTTAAACCATCTGGATAACCTATCCCTGTCACAGATCAACAAGAGAATAGTTGCAGATAAAGATTTAAAATTGAACTCCCCTGTGTAGGTAGAAGTTAGGGATAGTAGAGGCCCATGACTAGGTTGAAGTTGGGGATAGTAGAGGCCCATGAGTAGATAGAAGTTGGGGACAGTAGAGGCCCATTAGTAGTAGTAGAAGTTGGGAACAATAGAGACCAGGGTAGGTAAAGTTGGGACGTAGGCCCATGACTAGGTTGAAGTTGGGGACAGTAGAGGCCCATGCAGTAATAGAATGGGGACAGTAGAGCCCATGAGTAGGTAGAAGTTGGGAACAATAGAGACCCATGGGTAGGTAGTAGGGGACAGTAGGAATATATATAAAGTGTACATTGCACATGCCATATATACCAGGGATCTCCTACCTGTGGGCCTACATTGTTTGAAAAATATAACTCCCAGCATTCCACTACAGCACTCACACAATCTCAAGGCATCCAGGGAATGCTGGGAGTTGTAGTTTTCAGACTTTGGATGCTGCAAGTTGAAGACCCTGCTATTTTATCTTAGGTGGTATGGTAGATTTTGTTTCTATGAAACATTTTGGTTAAGAATAAAACATTTATTTTAACTTTTAGACGGTTTAACTTCCCTGTACAAATTTTGGAAGAAAGCCAAAAAGTGGGTCAGGTCGGGTTTTGGGTCCAAAGCTTGGGGTCGGGTTGCAGGTATGAAGCTGGTAGTAAAGCTGGATGCGGGAATGGTTTTTTTGGGTGGGTTGGTCAGGTCTGGAAAATTAGACCCGTCAGGACTCATCCTATTCCTTAGAGGTACATATTATTTCCCAACCTATTTTCTATTGGTTACTTACTACGTCTTTACCCATCCTACATTCTATTGGGTACTTACTACGTCTTTACCCATCCTACATCTATTGGTTCACTTTACTACGTCTTTACCCATCCTATATTCACGGTTACTTACTAGTCTTTACCCATCCTATATTCTATTGGTATTATAACGTCTTTACCCATCCTATCTATTGGTTACTACTACGGTCTTGCCCAACCTAGATTCTATTGGTTACTTACTACGTCTTACCAGCGCCTATATTATATTGGTACTTACTCTACGTCTTTACCCATCCTATATTCTATTGGTTACTTACTACGTCTTTGCCCAACCTAGATTCTATTGGTTACTTACTACGTCTTTACCCATTCTATAGTCTATTGGTTACTTACTACGTCATTAATCCATCCTATATTCTATTGGTTACTTATTACTTTGTTACCCATCCTATGTTCTATTGGTAACTTACTACTTCTTTACCGATCCTATATTCTATTGGTAGCTTACTTCGTCTTTACACATCCTATAGTCTATTGGTTACTTACTACATCTTTACCCATCCTATATTCTATTGGTTACTTACTATTTGCATCCTATATTCCATTGGTTACTCTGTCATTACCATCCTATATTCTATTGGTTACTCTGTCATTACCATCCTATATTCTATTGGTTACTCTGTGGGCCGTCGAGCTGGCGGGACCCCCTTACAGAAAAGGCTCTCATTAGAGCCACAAGGGTTTCTTCTAAGAGCCAATGGGTGGTCCTTGTTCGAGCTGCGGAACCTTAAGTCCCAAAAGGCCCTTGTCAAGGCCCAGAGACCACCAGGAAGGTGGTCCCGATTCAAGCTGCAGGACCCCTTAGCCTCCTTAAGGACCCGGGAGGGGGTCCGGGTTGAGCTGTGTGGAACACCTGAATGGCTGATGAGGAAGACATGGGGAATCAAACCTGTACCCCAACAGTTCGATTTTTTTAATAGCCCAGCACTTTAAAAAGAATCGCCACCACAGCAAACATTTCATAATGTCAGTAAAAGCAGTTCACAGTTGTTATTGATACTAGAAGACTGTCAGAAATTCACGCTGGTTGGTAAATAATAACAGACTGCTATATATAATGGTACATATGTAGAACCTAATTTTTATAGAAACATGGAAACAACCAACAAAAAAAGCAATAAACTCAGGCAGTAGACTATGTTACTACTATTTTATGTTTCATAAGTAAACAAGGGGATTGTAACTTGTGACTCTCTTGTGTTGTTTGCTCCTTAAGTCAAAGCATTAACATGGTGCACCACACAGCAACCCAACGTGTGAGCACTGGTACATTTACAAACTTTGTGCATAGAGCAGTGAATCATGGGGTCAAGGGGTGTGTCTCTTTGAAGCCAACAGGGGCTGTGAGTTTGTACTGGCAACAATATGTAAGCCTCCTTTGTTACAGAATCATTACTTATATCACTAAATGCAAATAACTAGAGACAATCTTTCAATGTATAGGTGTTCTGGGGAGAAAAGCTTTCACATTATGAATAAAAAAATTTTTAGTTTAGTTCTTCTTTAATGTACAGACCAGTGCTAAAATAGTTGGCACACAGACTGGAAAATGCTTGGCCACAGACACAGAAAAATTGGTTGAAAAACTGCCCTAGAATGAAGTATTACAAAAAACATTGGAAGTATAACATTCACTTCAAAAAAGCTGTGCACACACACTGGCTGATTAGGAAGTAGTGATCGATGTACCACCACTTGAAATCTTAATTATGCTCAAGATGCAGAGGCCATTGGTATTGCATCAAATATTCTTAAGACCTATGATAAACTGGGATATAAAACATGTATCCAGGTAGGCTTCCTTAGTCTGGGAATCATATATTAAATTCTAACTTTATTTTAAAATTAAAAAGACATAAGTACAACATATCAAACAGGATGAGTAATGTACAGGCTCTGCTGTATGCATTTCAAGGCCTTACACCCCACTTCCTCCGGAACTTGGACAATTTCCTGTCTCCTCCTCTCTTTAATTTCAATAGTTAACCCCTTACACTACAAAATATAAAACATAAAAGATCTAAAAACATTTGAGACTTGAAACATAGTGTGCTCCAAGATGGGAAAGAACTCCTAATTCCTATACTTACGATACTTAAGAATTATGATTCTGAAACTATAACACATATTAAAGATTATGCCTATTGTTTGTTACAATATTGTTACAACCTCTATCGAGAATGGGCAGATGGACTCATCAAGAGGGTACATTATTACAAGCTTAAAGTGACATATTAAAACACAAGCACATTCAACATAGTTACAAACAGATATAGAGAATATCCTAAAAAACTACACTATGGACACTATTCTCATATTATGGCACTATGCAACCCTGGTATGGTTAATATGTGGCCATAGACGCTACAATCAGATTGCACGATCTGTGCATCAAATGTCAACTGGCCCAATAGGAAAAAATATTTTGGCCGATTGTCCGTACATGATCTGACGATTGTACGGTATTGGCATGCCATGATATCAATACAACAGATCTTAACTTCTATGGCCACCATAAGAGGGTAGTGTGTATAATTGGCCTTTAAGATTCCTGGTTTACCACCCTGTGTATATTAATATAAAAAGATCACTTTAAATGAAATATAGCACTATCCATATCCAACACGAATTAGCGAAAGGGATGCCCCCCATTTAAATAAAACGAGAAGAAAGAAATATAAATAAATAAATAAATACATATTTCAAATTCACAAAATCCATAAGAATAGCAGATCTACCCAAATCCAATCTTTTTCTGCTCCAGCCAGCAGACTCTTCTGCCAAGCTTGGCTGACTAATTATTGCTTATAATTTGCATTAGGATTAATTAACTAATTAGAGAGGAATGTCTGAAGGCAAATTATGGCTCTGCGTGTCAAGCCGAGGACTTAATTTATTCTGATATTTTAATTATAATCAGCTGCTGAATGTGTATTACATTGTCAGCTCTATGCCGAGACCAAAGACGGTGAAGACAAAGAATAATTGCAGATCTGGAGCAGAATTATTTTCAGATTAAAAATCTGGATTTAGCTGCTAAATGTAAACACATCGGATACTCTATGTACAGATATACATTGTATTATACACAGCGATCTATACATAGATATGGACACACAAAAACCCAAAATACATACAAAAAAAATATATTGTGTGTTGGATGTTAAATGATGATTATATACTTGTAAAAATATTAAATGATGATTACCCACTTAATTCCAACTTAATTCCCTGAATGCATATACAAATTATGTCAAATAATCCTGTCATTCAATTAAAGGGATTGTCAAGTTTTTGTGATTGTGTGAACTTCTTTCTTTTGATTTTTATACATTGGATGGAGACCTTCTTTCTGTGTGGAAAGATGTCACAAGAGAGTGACTAATACTACAAGGGTTTATGTCTTATAATTCTCCATGCTATTGTATTATTTGATACTTGGATAGATGCTCTCATTTTCAGACATACATAATTGTATAATAGTGGCATTTGTTCTTTGCATGGAGATCATGATGCTGTCTGACTTGGAGCAAGCACTGTCCAGAGGCTGTTGCAGGTTTACAGATAATATTTATTAATTTGCTGCAAATACAATACCAAACATGTGTTGGTTTGTATGGATCCACAACATGCAACGGTTTATTATAAACAAACGTTCGTCGGTCGGGTGCTGTAGAGTAAACATCCCATCAGTACATAGCTTAAGCCTAAAGAAAGTATCGAAGATATCTATGAAGGGGTTCTGGAGTTTAATCACGCTACCATGTTATATCAGTTTAGCGCAGCTTATAATCCTTTATTGCGCACTGGCACACAGCCGCCACAAGCTATGTTATAAGCCGTTATTCTATTCCTCCCCTCTAACTCCAACTAATGGCTGCCAAATTAGTGCTGAAATAGATAGCGGCACTTTGCGCTGCATCGAGAGCCACTATCAGCATATAATGTCGCTGGCAACTTTGCATTCTGTTGCTCTCGGAGCATCGGGTTGAATGTTTTAAAAACAAACCGGTTTTTGCAGATCCGAGAACTTTACAGAATTTCCCAAAATTTGCCAACGAAATGTCTTCGTTTCAGTATCGAAAATTCGAGAAGTTGAAAATTCAGCTTGAAAGATCAGTTGTTGATAAGTCAAAAAGTCTGTTTGGTTTATCGGATTCCGTGGAACTGCTGGCAAATGGTATTGATATATGGTCTGCAGGTATGGTATATGGTCTATGGGTAACGGTATGGTGTAATGGTACGTATATGGTCTATGGGTAAAGATATATGGGCTATGGGTAACATAGATGTCTAGGGTATATTATGTCTATTGGACGTAATATGGTCTATGGTAAGGATATATGGGCTATGGGTAACAGTATAGGGTCTAGTGTGGCTATGGGTAATGATATATGGTCTATGGGTAATGATATATGGTGTAGGTCAGTATATGGTCTAGGGTCATATATTATGGATGTGTAGTATATGTCTATGGGCAATTATATGGTCTATGGGTAACAGTATATGGGTCTATGGGTATGATATATGGTCTATGGGAATAACAGTTATGGGTCTATGGGTAATGATATGGTTATGGGTAACAGTAATATGGTCTATGGGTAATGATATATGGTCTATGGGTAACAGTATATGTCTATGGGAAATGGTCTATGGTCTATGTGGTAAATATATGGTCTATGGGTAATGATATATGGTCTATGGGTAACAGTATATGGTCTATGGGTAATGATATGGGTCTATTATGGGTAACAGTATATGGTCTATGGGTAATGATATATGGTCTATGGGTAAACAGTATATGGTCTATGGGAGGAATGATATATGGTCTATGGGTAACAGTATATGGTTCTATGGGTAATAATATATGGGTCTATGGGTAACAGTAATTGGTCTATGGGTAATGATATATGGTCTATGGTATATGGTATGCAGTATATGGTCTATGGGGTAATGATATATGGTCTATGGGTAACAGTGAAGTCTATGGGTAATGATATAGGTCTATGGGTAACAGTAGATGTCTATAGTAAGATATATGGTCTATGGGTAAATTTGTTATGTCTATATATATGGTCTATGGGTAGTGCAGTAATATGGGCTACTGGTATGATCTATGGCTATGGTAAGTATATGGTCTATGGGTAAAATATATGTCTATGGGTAACAGTATTATTGGGTTAATGGTATAACAGTATGGTCTATGGGGTAACGTATATGGTCTATGGGTACATAATATGGTTATTAGGGTCATAAATATTGGTCTATGGTCACATATATGGGCTATGGGTAATACTATGGTCTATGGGTAACAGTATATGGTCTAGGGGATTGGTAATATGGTCTAGGGTAATGGTTTATGGTCTATGTGTAACGGTATATGGTCTATGGGTAATGGTTATGGCCTATGGGTAATTGATGGTCTATGGGTAACAGCATATGGTCTATGGTAATGGTAATGGTCTATGGGTAATGGTATATGGTCTATGGCTAACGTATATGGTCTATGGGTAACAGTATATGGTCTATGGGTAACGGTATATGGTCTATGGGTAATGACATATGATTTGTGGGTAATGGTACATGATTTATGGTAATGGTATATAGTTTGTGGGTAACGGTATATGGTCTATGGGTAATTGTATGTGGGTAATGGCATATGGTATATGGGTAATGCCATATGGGTAATAGTATATGGTCTATGGGTAATGGTATATGGTATGGTAAGGGTATATGGTCTATGGGTAATAGTTATGGTTTGTGGCTAATGGTATATGGTTTGTGGGTAATGGTATATGGATAAGATATATGGTCTATGGGTAACGGTATATGGTCTATGGGTAACAGTATTTGGCTATGGGTAATGGATATGGCCTGTGGTAATGCATATGGCAGGGATAGGCAACTTGTTGATCTCCAGATGTTTGAAAACTACAACTCCCCGAATTCCTCTGCAAGTTCTCTTTGGTTAGGATTTCTGGTAGTTGTAGTTTTCAACATCTGGAGATCTACTGGTTGCCTATCCCTGTTATAGATAGATTGATTGTCTCAGGCTGGATAATTGATTATTTTTTTAAGTTTTTTTTTTTTTTTATAAAAAAAAATGACCCGATCATTGATTAATTGAATTTGATAGAAAGGTTATAAAATATCACACAAAATTGCAATAAATAATTTAAAAAAACATCCAATGAACCAGGGTCTGACCCTTCACGACAACACAATTTCTCATTTGGCCCCCCTCTGAAATTGAATTGCCCACCCTTGGTATATGTCTATGGGTAATGGTATATGGTCTGGTTAATGTTTATGGTCTATGGCTAATGGTATATGGTCTATAGGTAATAGTATATGGTCTATGGCTAATGGTATATGGTCTATGGCTAATAGTATATGGTCTATGGGTAACAAAATACTTCATTCAGTAATCCCATATCGCCCTTGCAGATAAAAATGTGAAAATCTTAAAAACGTACATTACTTTTCTACTTTACTTCAAACCTGCCCACAAAGACCAAAAAACTTTGCTTTTAAACAAGATATACAATGAATCCTTGCAGGAGGTAGGATCATCTGGCACCTGCACCTATGGATGAGACCAGAGCAAGTGTCTGCATGGGAACAGACGACATGTGTTCATTGGTCTGTGAAATCTTTCTGGCCACAATGATCTATGGGTGGATGATTCTAGTGATGATAATAATCTACCACTTGATGAGGTTCAGCTAGAATTATAGCAGTGTATACCACCAGATAAATTACATTTACAACCCCCAAGCAGACGGAATGCTAGGAGTTGTAGTTTTCAAAACATAGTCATAATACTACACCCATATAAAGGTTTAGATATTTAACTGCAGCTCCACCTGCTGCCTACCCTAATCCTCTGTTGTGTACCTGCTTATTGTAACTTTTACTGTCTCCCATAATGCAAATTTACACAGTGGGTGGAGATTGAAATGTATATTCTGCAGGACATAGTTATAAAATCATAGATAGGTTACCAGTAGATCTCCAGATGTTTGAAAACTGGGACTCACAGCTTTTCTTGGCTATAGAGTTGTAGTTTTTAAACCATCTGGATAACCTATCCCTGTCACAGATCAACAAGAGATAGTTGCAGATAAAGATTTAAATGAACTCCCCTGAGTAGGTAGAAGTTGGGATAGTAGAGGCCCGAAGTTGGGGACAGTAGAGCCCCATGACTAGTTGAAGTTGGGGACAGTAGAGCCCATGAGTAGATAGAAGTTGGGGACAGTAGAGGCCCATGAGTAGGTAGAAGTTGGGAACAATAGAGACCCATGGGTAGGTAGTAGGGGACAGTAGGGATATATTATATAAAGTGTACATTGCACCTATACCATCTATACCAGGGATCTCCTACCTGTGGGCCTACATTTGTTTGAAAATATAACTCCACACATTCCACTACAGCACTCACAATATCTCAAGGCTCCAGGGAATGCTGGGAGTTGTAGTTTTCAGACTTTTGGATGCCTGCAAGTTGAAGACCCTGCTATTTACTTTAGTGGTATGGTAGATTTGTTTCTATGAACTTTTTTGGTAAAAAACATTTATTTTAACTTTTAGACGTTAACTCCCTGTAAAATTTTGGAAAAAGCCAAAAAGTGGGTCAGTCGGGTTTTGGGTCCAAAACTTGCAGGTCGGGTTTCAGGTATAAGCGGGTAGTAAAGCGGGATGCGGAATGGATTTTTGGGTTGGGTTGGGTGCAGGTCTGAAAATTAGACCCGTTCAGGACTCATCACTATTCCTTAGCAGGTACATATTATTTCCCAACCTATTTTCTATTGTTACTTACTACCTCTTTACCCATCCTACAGTCTATTGGGTACTTACTACAATCTTTAACCCATCTACATTCTCTTGGGTACTCTACGTCTTCCCATCCTACATTCTATTGGGTACTTACTACGTCTTTACCATCCTATATTCTATTGGTTACTTACTATTCTTTACCCATCCTCATATCTATTGGGTACTACTACTTCTTTACCATCCATATTCTATTGGTTACTTACTACTTCTTACCATCTACATCTATTGGGTACTACACGTCTTTACCCAACCTATATTCTATTGGTTACTTACTACGTCTTTACCCATCCTATATTCTATTGGTTACTTACTACGTCTTTACCCATCCTATATTCTATTGGTTACTTACTACGTCTTTGCCCAACCTAGATTCTATTGGTTACTTACTACATCTTCACCCATCTTATATTCTATTGGTTACTTGCTACATCTTTACCCATTCTATAGTCTATTGGTTACTTACTACGTCATTAATCCATCTTATATTCTATTGGTTACTTATTACTTTGTTACCCATCCTATGTTCTATTGGTTAACCTTACTACTTCTACCCTCCTATATTCTATTGGTACTCATTGTCTTTACCATCCTATATTCTATTGGTTACTTACTCATACATCTTTCCCCTATATCTATTGTTTGTACTTACTACTTGCATCCTATATTCTATTGGTTACTCTGTCATTACCATCCTATATTCTATTGGTTACCTTTCATTACCATCCTATATTCTATTGTTACTTTCTTACCATCTTTTATTGGTTACTCTGTCATTACCATCCTATATTCTATTGGTTACTCTGTCATTACCATCCTATATTCTATTGGTTACTCTGTCATTACCATCCTATATTCTATTGGTTACTCTGTCATTACCATCCTAATATCTATTGGTTACTCTGTCATTACCATCCTATATTCTATTGGTTACTCTGTCTATACCATCCTATATTCTATTGGTTCTCTTCTTACCATCCTATATTGTATGTGTGTTACTCTGTCATTAACCATCCTATATTGTATTGGTTACCTGTCATTACCATCCTATATTGTTTATTGTTCCG
>CM033473.1:284888306-285110896 GCA_019447015.1 Hymenochirus boettgeri
CCTTATATATCTAAATTGGTTACTCTGTCTATTAACCACTTATATTCTATTGGTTACTCTGTCATTACCATCCTATATTCTAATGGTTACTCTGTCATACCATCCTATATTCGTATTGGTTACTTTCTGTCTTACGGCATCATATTAATTGACTTGTTTACATCTGTTCTTCACCATCTATATGTATATTGGTTACTCTGTCATTACCATGCCTATATTGGTATTGGTTACTCTGTCATTAACCATACTCTATATTTTCTAGTTGGTTTCTCTGTCATTAACTCAATCTCGTATATGCTATTGTTACTCTGTCATACCATCTCTATAGTTGTTACTTGTTACATCTGTCATGTACCATCCCTACATACTTGTGTTTGTTACCTGTCTGTCATTACCATCCTATATTCTTATTGGTTACTCTGTCATTCAACCATTCGCTATCTCATACTCTATTGGTTACTCTGTCATTACCATCCTATATTGTAATGGTGTTACATGCTACTCGTCATTACCATCCTATATTTATTGTTACTCGTCATTACCATCCTATATTTATTGGTTACTCTGTCATTACCATCCTATATTGTATTGGTTACTCTGTCATACCATCCTATATTCTTATTGGTTTCATCTGTCATTACCATCCTATATTCTATTGGTTCTCTGTCATTACCATCCTATATTGTAATGGTTACTCTTGTCATAACCATCCTATATTGTATTGTTACTCACTCTGTCATTACCATCCTAATTGTATTGGTTACTCTGTCATTACCATCTATATTTTGTTGGTATCTCTGTCATTACCATCCTATATTTATTGGTTACTCTGTCATTACAACCATCGCCTATATGTTATTGGTTACTCTGTCATTCTCCATCCTATATCTTATATATGGTTCATCTGTCATTACATCCTATATTTATTGGTTACTCTGCTCATTTACTCACTACTTATAATCTATTGGTTGTTGCCTCTCCCGAGTTTATGATTGTTTAAATGCCTTTCCTAACTTTAATCACGATGATGCTACTGGTTTATATAAAACAAATCTCCTCCATTTTCCCTGCAGTCCTGTGAGCACATTGCAATCCATCTTTAAATAGTTTTCTCGCACTTTCCTTTGCTTTCCATTGAATTGCTTTATTTCCTTTCCTAATGTATTTTCCCTGTAGTAAACATTAAATCGCTGACAAGATATTAGAATAAAAAAAAAAAATCCTTCTATCCCCAATCTGCATAGGGAATTAGCCTCCTGCAATTCTAGGTGAAGGCAGCTCCCACAGCACTGTTCTATTTGGTTGATAACGGGATTAGTTTGTATGGTGGTAATAGGTTGGCGATTTTTTTTTTTCCCTTCCCCTTGGCCATTTCTTAGCACCGTGAGAGCCCTAATCTTTTATGCTTTGAATTTCTAGTTTTACCATCAGGTGCTGTACAGAGTATATACATCCCCAGGGCACTAAGTTCTCCTATAAGATCTCGTACTGTCCTCATTAGCCCTTGCTGTTCACCCACCAACTTGTTCAACTCAATTTCCAGGCCGCTCGTTCGTCAAAGGCAAAGCAAATGCAAATATACAGCTTGCTTTCCACAAACAAGCACTTTGTAATATACATTGTAATAAATGGATACCAATAAAGTTTCAAATCTATGCTATATTTAGAAGTTTATTGGTATCCATTTATTACAAAGTTTATATAAGGCTTCATTTCCTTTTCTCCTTTGAATAAAACGAATGCAAAAGAAATGTCCGACTCCGCATACGGTTTTTGATACAGGAGTATTAATGTTCCGGCGGTTTGCCATCTTGTTTTATCTGCGGCACCAATATGAAACAGCACCAAAGAGGACATACAGTATGGGAGCTGTGGTGTTTTAAGCCTTAAATGTTTTTACATTTAAACTATATTAATAATCATAAGGTAACAAGGTAGCTATTTCCAAGGCAGATAAATGAAAAGGCCTTCCCAGTAAGCTGGCAATTTATGAGGAGGTTATACAGATTATCACAGGCAAAGTGTGGTCCGATCTACCCAACTTTCTATTTCCCCACCATGATATTTCAATGCATTAGTTGGTACCCTGTCCAAATTAATAGCACAGGCAACTTGTTTTACAATTGACCGATATTTCCAAGTATTGGTTAGTCGGGTAAAAAAAAATTGTTATCGCCGTGTGCCGACCGGTTCAGATTAACAGGCGATGGATATTTGTAAATCCCGGGTTGACCTTTGCAAAAACTGTTGGCCTACTTCGCCATTAATTTGTCCCGGCCGACCGCTCGATAGCGGAAATGGTGGGGTCGAATGAAAAATGTATTTGTGGACTGCTGGCTTAAGGGGCATATCTAGGCAAAAAAATAACTTTAGCTACAAATGATCTCCACCCCCCAAACCCCACTTTCGTGTCAACAATATTTCCAAATAGCCCCTGAAGGGACTTACCTGACCTGGTCGCACTCGCTGCCTAGGTGCCCCCCTGCTCCTGTTTCGAACTTGTTTCAGAGCAAACGCGATCACCCTCTACTTCCTGGTCACGCTGTCAAGCGATTGGACATGATGCGCACGCCTTTACTGACGTCCACCAGAAGTGGAGCAGTTGTCAGAAGCAGACAGAAGTGGAGGCGTGTGAGGGACTGGTTCAGTAGAACTTAAGGAATAAGGAATAACTAAAGTTATTTTGGGGTGGACATTCCTCTGAAAAAAGCCCTATTGACTTAAAAGTGAAAGTCATAAATTCTAGGACTTTTGGCAACTACACAATCATTCCTACAACATTGGGCTTTCCTTATATTGGATGTTCTTAGCCAAGGGGACATGGGTCTTTACATCACAAAATATATATACAACTCATCACCATTCTGTAGGTTACTCTGTCATTACCATCCTATATTGTATTGGTTACTCTGTCATTACCATCCTATATTGTATTGGTTACTCTGTCATTTCCATCCTATATTGTATTGGTTACTCTGTCATTACCATCCTATATTGTATTGGTTACTCTGTCATTACCATACTATAATCTATTGGTTGTTGCCTCTCCCGAGTTTATGATTGTTATAATGCCTTTCCTAACTTTAATCACCGATGATGCTACTGGTTTATAATAAAACAAATCTCCTCCATTTTCCCTGCAGTCCTGTGAGCACATTGCAATTCCATCTTTAAATAGTTTTCTCGCACTTTCCTTTGCTTTCCATTGAATTGCTTTATTTCCTTTCCTAATGTATTTTCCCTGTAGTAAACATTAAATCGCTGACAAGATATTAGAATAAAAAAAAAAAATCCTTCTATTTCCCCAATCTGCATAGGGAATTAGCCTCCTGCAATTCTAGGTGAAGGCAGCTCCACAGCACTGTTCTATTTGGTTGATAACGGGATTAGTTTGTATGTGGGTAATAGGTTGGCGATTTTTTTTTTCCCTTCCCCTTGGCCATTTCTTAGCACCGTGAGAGCCCTAATCCTTTATGCTTTGAAGTATTCTAGTTTTACCATCAGGTGCTGTACAGAGTATATACATCCCCAGGGCACTAAGTTCTCCTATAAGATCTCGTACTGTCCTCATTAGCCCTTGCTGTTCACCCACCAACTTGTTCAACTCAATTTCCAGGCCGCTCGTTCGAAAGGCAAAGCAAATGCAAATATACAGCTTGCTGTTCCACAAACAAGCACGGTGTAATATACATTGTAATAAATGGATACCAATAAAGTTTCAAATCTATCGTATATTTAGAAGTTTATTGGTATCCATTTATTACAAAGTTTATTTATAAGGCTTCATTTCCTTTTCTCCTTTGAATAAAACGAATGCAAAAAGAAATGTCCGACTCCGCATACAGTGTTTTTGATACAGGAGTATTAATGTTCCGGCGGTTGCCATCTTGTTTTTATCTGCGGCACCAATGATGAAACAGCACCAAAGAGGACATACAGTATGGGAGCTGATTGGTGTTTTAAGCCTTTAGAATGTTTTTACATTTAAACTATATTAATAATCATAAGGTAACAAGGTAGCTATTTCCAAGGCAGATAAATGAAAAGGCCTTCCCAGTAAGCTGGCAATATTATGAGGAGGTTATACAGATTATCACAGGCAAAGTGTGGTCCGATCTACCCAACTTTCATTTTCCCCACCATGATATTTCAATGCATTAGTTGGTACCCATGTCCAAATTAATAGCACAGGCAACTTGTTTTACAATTGACCGATATTTCCAAGTATTGGTTAGTCGGGTAAAAAAAAAATTGTTATCGCCGTGTGCCGACCGGTTCGGATTAACAGGCGATCGGATATGTCTGTAAATCCCGGGTTGACCGTTTGCAACAAACTGTTGGCCTACATTCGCCATTAATTTGTCCCGGCCGACCGCTCGATAGCGGAAAATGGTGGGTCGGAATGAAAAATGTATTTGTGTGACCTGGCCTTAAGGGGCATATCTAGGCAAAAAAATAACTTTAGCTACAAATGATCTCCACCCCCCCAAACCCCACTTTCGTGTCAACAATAATTTCCAAATATGCCCCTGAAGGGACTTACCTGACCTGGTCCCTCGCTGCCTAGGTGCCTCCCCCCTGCTCCTGTTTCGAACTTGTTTCAAGCAACCGCTCTACTTCCTGGTCACGGCTGTCAAGCGATTGGACATGATGTCACGCCTTTACTGACAGTCGCAACCAAGAAGTGGAGCAGTTGTCAGACGCAGAGCAGAAATGGAGCGTGTGAGGGACTGGGTCAGGTAAGGAACTTAAGGAATAAGGAATAACTAAAGTTATTTTTGGGGTGGACATTCCCTTGAAAAAAGCCCTATTGACTTTAAGTGAAAGTCATAAATTCTAGGACTTTTGGCAACTACACAATCATTCCTACAACATTGGGCTTTCCTTATATTGGATGTTCTTAGCCAAGGGACTGGGTCTTTACATCACAAAATATATACAACTCATCACCATTCTGTAGGTTAATATAAATGAAAAATCTGCATTTTAATCATTTGAATACATTAACATAATAAATTAAAGATATGCATTTTAATAAGAGTTTTTTTTATTTTTTTTCCCCCTCATCATAAAACTTAAGTCCAAATATTGTGATTTGTGATGTTATAAATATTTAATGACTATTTTGGTGTTTTTTGTTTTAAAACACATTTGCATTGAAATGTAAACCGTACTTGGAACAAAAAGCTGTCGACCACAGATCCTGATGTTTTTCATCTGCTGTTGACAGAGGAAGATCAAAAGTTCATGAAGGAAAGTCCTTAGGCCCTAACACACACACAAAAAAGCCCCTCATAGGCATATCACTTGCAACCTCTTCTGAAGTGAAGTCACTCAGGGGAGCTAATTAATTACATAATGCTTTTCACCGGGGCTAAACAAAGCTTACTGAGGGTGTGTTCAACCGCCATAAATACTACTCGCTAATCCAGACCAAGGACTTTTCATTCTGGTTCTTAAATTCTGGTTCTTCATTTTTCAATAGCAAACAGATCATGGTTTTGTAATTGGGCCATTTAGCAATTACCCTCTTGAGCTAAAATAAACAGTCGGCAAGTTCTGCACAAACTATGGAAAACACATGTTTTGTCCATTATACAGATCAGGGAATGCAGACCAAACACTCAGTGATATTATCTGGCCAATGCCTTTTTTTTTTTTGGTCCAGAAGGTCAAAAAAATTTTGAACATTTTTAGCACAACCAGTGGACCTCCATCTAAACTGGAAGAAAAATGTTCTGACCTGTTGTGAATTTTGTCTGATTGCACAAAACCGGCTATGTGATTGATCGGTACGCTATTGTTTCAAATGATAGGGTCCTAATTGACCCATGTGTTCCATAAACGTTGCAATGTTTCTGGCCAATACCTAGTACCTGCTGATTATAGCTCCGTGTATGGTGACTGTCAACAAAGCCACGCCTATCAAATTGGCCCAATTTCTTTATCGAGATTTCCGGGAATTTCACCAATCGTTATTATTGTTGGATAGAGCATGCATGTTGGGAGCAGGTGGACAAAATTTGGGTTAGAAATAATCCTGCCTGTGTCTGTGAGAATGGGATCATCAATGGGCTGGGCACACACATCTGCAAGATTCTGTCTGTCATCTTTCAAAGTTGTGGCTATGCACAGTCCTGAACGTCCCCACTATTTAAAAGGGCATGTCACTTGTTAGTTACCTGCTACAAATTCCAACCTATTCAGCATCTTATTATATGTTGTACTAACCAACTATTTAAGGACTGACTGCTGATATCACAGACAATCATTAACTGCTCCTTCCCCTGTTTCATCCTTTGCACATGCTCAACTTCCTAAAAGCTCATTGAGCAGGGGGAGGATACAGCAACCTCTACCAGCAAGGGAGCTAAGGGTGTACAGGCCCTTTATGTATAGCGAGATTGTTCTGGCACTGCCACACACCCAAACGATCTTGGCGTACTCTCTATTCTACAGTACAGGTTGCCGACCATTGCCCAGGAAAATTTGCGGACGGTAAATATTTTTTGAATGTTGATCAGCATCAGAAACTGATTTAATTTCAGAGCTATATAAAGGACCAATTCCGGCGGTACAGGGCTTTATCTACAATTGATTTATTCTATTCTCCCATTTAGATGTATACTGGGGACTGTGAACATCTTTATTTTCCCAGAATCCCAGAGCATTGAGGAACGTGGGGTATGCAGAGGGATTAGCACGGTCAGTGGGGTGCTCTGGGATTCTGGGAAAAAGATGTTCACAGTCCCCGTTACATCTAAATGGGAGAATAGAATAAATCAATTGTAGATAAAGCCCTGTACCGCCGGAATTGGGTCCTTTATATAGCTCTGAAATTAAATCATTTTCTGATGCTGATCAACATTCAAAAATATTTACCGTCCGCATATTTCCTGGGCAATGGTCGGCACCCTGTACAGAATAGAGAGTACGCCAAATCGTTTGGGTGTGTGGCAGTGCCAAACAATCTCGCTATCATAAAGGGCCTGTACCCCTAGCTCCCTTGCTGGTAGAGGTTGCTGTATCCTCCCCTGCTCAATGACTTTTAGGAAGTTGAGCATGTGCAAAGGATGAAACAGGGGAAGAGCAGTTAATGATTGTCTGTGATACACAGTCAGTCCTTAAATAGTTGGTTAGTACAAATATAATAAGATGCTGAATAGGTTGGAATTTGGTAGCAGGGTAACTAACAAGTGACATGCCCTTTAAATAGTGGGGGCTTCAGGACTGGGCATAGCCACAACTTTGAAAGATGACAACAGAATCTTGCAGATGTGTGTGCCCAGCCCATTGATGATCCCATTCTCACAGACACAGGCAGGATTATTTCTAACCCAAATTTTGTCCACCTGCTCCCAACATGCTGCTCTACCAACGATATAACTTGGTAGTCCCGGAAATCTCGATAAAAAATTGGGCCAATTTGATAGGCGTGGCTTTGTTGACAGTCACCATACACGGAGCTATAATCAGCAGGTACTAGGTATTGGCCGAAACTTGCAACAGCGTTTATGGAACACGGGTCAAATGCACCCTATCATTTGAAACAATAGCGTACCGATCAATCACATGCCGGTTTTGTGCAATCAACAAAATTCACAAACGGTCAGAACATTTTTCTTCCAGTAGATGGGGTCCACTGGTTGTGCAAAAATGTTCACAATTTTTTGACCTTCTGGACCAAAAAAAAAAAGGCATTGGCCAGATAATATCACTGAGTGTTTGTTCTGCATCCCTGATCTGTATATGGACAAAACATGTGTTTTCCATAGTTTGTGCAGAACTTGCCGACTGTTTATTTTAGCTCAAGAGGGTATTGCTAATGGCCCAATTAGAACCCACACAACCATGATCTGTTTGCTTTGAAAAATGAAGAACCAGAATTTAAAGAACCAGAATAAAGTCCTTGGTCTGGATTAGCGAGTAGTATTTATGGCGGTTGAACACACCCTCAGAAGCTTTGTTTAGCCCCGGTGAAAGCATTATGTATTATTACCTCCCCTGAGTGACTTCACTTCAAAGAGGTTGCAAGTGATATGCCTATGAGGGGCTTTTTTGTTGTGTGTTAGGGCCTAAGGACTTTCCTTCATGAACTTTTGATCTTCCTCTGTCAACAGCAGATGAAAACATCAGGACTGTGGTCGACAGCTTTTTGTTCCAAGTACGTTTACATTTCAATGCAAATGTGTTTAACAAAAAACACCAAAATAGTCATTAAATATTTATACATCACAATCACAATATTTGGACTTAAGTTTATGATGAGGGGAAATTAAAAACTCTTATTAAAATGCATCTTTATTTTTATGTTAATGTATTCAAATGATTAAAATGCAGATGTTTTCATTTATATAACCTACAGAATGGTGATGAGTTGTATATATTTGTGATGTAAAGCACATCATATACACATCATATACACATCATATACACCTCATATACACAGCATATACACAGGGTATACACATCATATACACATCGTATGTACAGCTTATACACAGTGTATACACACAAAGATTGCAGAAAGTTACCTTTTGCGTGATCTACCACAGCAGCACTGAAAATTAGAACCATAGAACCAGGAGGCGGTCGGGACCTGTCAGTGCTGCTGCGGTAGATCGCGCAAATGGTAAGTTTCTTCTTTCTTCGTCCCTGGCTCCTGAGATATTGATTGGAGAACGGGAGGTGAGGCATAGCTCCTTAACCTCCTGGTCTTCAATCAATACATTAAAGGAATTTTTCACTTTTCAAGTGAACTATACCTTTAATTAGTTTAGGTATTTGTGTTTTGTGGGTTTGTTCACTGTGGTTGGGTGATTGTTCACTTATATTCATCATTTGTAAATAACACTGTTTCTCACCAATGGTTTATGTCTGCTGAGTGGCTGCCATTTAGCAACCTATGCTGTTGGCTGCTAGTGTAGCCAATCCTAACACTCCCTCTATATATTTACAATCATCTCTTACCTAGATCTAATAAGCTGTTCCCCTATGTCTTTCAGTCCCTCTTACAGTTTGTTCACACCAGTTTCAGGTCTCAGAAATCTTGATTCTGTCATTTATTTAAACATTCTGTGGTCTCCTCAAATGTCATATAAAATGGACAGAGAAAGAGAATGAACTAAGATTCCCACCCCCAGTCTTTAATTTATTATTTTCGATTGGATTTTATTTCTTCAAATTTGTTTAACTGAAAGAATAACTGAAAAGTAATGATAAAACACACATCACATACCTGGGAACCTGGTTAAATGAAAATCTCAGACATACAATTGCAAAAAGGGATTATAAAGGGGAACCATGGTTAAATAAATTAAGTTTTCAAAAGATTCCTAAAAATGGGCCAACCATTCTTCTGTCATGTTAGGTATGGGCCCTTCCATCATTGACACTCACTAGAGGCTTTGATGTTCAAGATTTTGAGTTTTCGACCACCTAAAATCCACATTAAACCTGGTTTTTGTTCCGAAAAAACGCTATCAGAATAATACCTTGCTGGTACATGGAGTTGTTTATGGGAGTTTCCTCTAATCTCATTCCAGTGAGATGGAATTGGCTAATTGGCTAGAGACCATTGAGGGATCATCTTAAAGATAAGAAGCAGCTCTTCTTTATCAGTTCCCCTTTAAAGTAGAATTAATCTGGGTATATACCTTCAATCCTTCGTCCCGACTGACCGTTCAGCACTTCTGACCAGTTGGTTGGTCAGGACGAAGGACTGTCAGTTGCGGAAAAATCTGCAGTTTTTTGACGCCTTCAGTTGTTTGTGCATCCAATTTGGCCGAACGAACGGTTGTTGGTCAGTTGCCTCTGGCATCCATCTAATATTTCGGCCCAACCAACCAATGCACTGAATTGGTCGGGCCGAATTATTGGATGGTGTATTCCCAGTTTTAAACCCAATTAATTGATGTCTCTGATTATATTGCTACATTGTTACTTGTACCATTAGAGGTATTTATAAAGGACATTGCTCCTTTATCACCGTGACTGTTATACTATGACTGTTGTAGCCAATGGCAAACAGGATCCACTCAAGCACACCAAACTTGGCAATGGCCTATAATAGGTAGATATACCTGAGGAAGGGGACCTTATATCCCCCGAAACTTTGTATGTTTTTTGCTCAATAAATATCACAGATTGTGTGTATATATCACAGAAGTAGTGTGCTCCTCTATTTGTCTGTATATATTGCAGCCAATGGCAACTAGGGATGACTCAAATTCGAACCCGAACTTTACAAGTTCAGCCAAACTTGAACTGTTCGAACTAATTCATTTTCCAAACTCGCGGATGTATTTTCAAATTATTGAATTATCAAATATACGAGCCATTTGCTAACCCTAGAATATGGTTTTCAGTAACCCTTGAATGTGTCGTTCAATAACCCTCAAATGTATCGGTCGATTTCGGTAACCCTCGAATTAAGTGTTTGTTTTATGTAACCCTCGAATTTAGCATTCGTTTTCGTTAACCCTCGAATGAAGCTGCCGATTTCGGTAACTCTAAAATGTATTATTCGATAGCCCTCGAATTTAGCATCCGTTTTCACTAACCCTCAAATGTAGTGGTCAATTTTGCTAACCCTCGAATGTAGCTGCCCTCAAATTGCCCGTAACTCAACAATTGCCTGATCGTGGGGAAGGAAGTGTTTAAACAAGTTTTAATGACAGGTGCATGTTCCCCAGACCATTTCCCAGATGCCACAGCCATTAACAGTAAGTTACCATTTTTATTTTAACTGTTATTCACCCGAACTTTCCGAACTATTAGTCTCCCATAAACTATAATGTGTTTGTTTCCTAACTACCGAACTGCCAAACTTTTACTGAAGTTCGGAAATGAACTGAACTTCACTAAGTTCGGCCATCTTTCATGGCAATATACTAAGGGCCTCATTTACCCTCGAGAGTTGCACTAATTGCAAAAAAGATCCCGTGCAACTGGCTCAAAGTAGTTAAAGGGCATGTCCACCCCCAAAACTATAATCCCCCCAACTACTGGCCCCACCATGTAGTGTAGTTTAATCCTTACCTCACATCCCAGCTCCATAGGGTTCTCCTGTAAACCCCCCCCCAAAGTCCCAAAACTACCCCACAGGGGATAGCAGGGCTCTGCCTGCTATCTGCCTCCGGTAGATATTGGCCATGCGCACTGCAGCCCTTCTCCCCCGTCAATCCCCCCCCTCCCCCTCCCACTCCCTCCCTCTCCCTCCCGTTCTACTATCCTCCCCTAGCGTCAATCCCCCTTAATATGCTGCTCCCCCATGTCCCCCAGCCCAACCGCTATTTTTTTTTTTCAAAAAGCTCCCCAAACTCTTACTTACCTCCTCCGCTTTCCTCCGCTGCATGAATGACCGGCAGCCGCGTCCGTGATTGGCTGCCGCTCAGCCAATCACAGACGCGACTGCCGGTCCCGCCCCTCTGCTTGCATTCTCGCAAGAGGGGCCGGCATTGCGGCGGAGGAACGAGGGGAGGTAAGTAAGAGTTTGGGGGCTTTCTGAAAAAAATATTTATGCGGTTGGGGCTGGGGGACATGGGGAGCAGCATGTTAAAAATAAGTTTTGGGGTGGACATACCCTTAATACTGGAAGGCATATGTACCTGGAGCGATTGCATCTCTGTGGAAACGTTTCGAAGTACTGTGCGGCATCTACCACGATGGACTGTATTTTAAATGAAGAAGCCATTTAGCCATTTCACTTCCTTTATAATTCCATTAGGGTGAAATAAGTTTAACATACCCACATGCGCTGTATTGTTTCGGTGATGTTCTCTTCATGTTGAATTGTTCATGGCTAATAACCAAACCACAAAAAGGATACAAACAGTATTGATCATTGTTAGGAAGCCAAGTCCTTTATTTCTGTACTGGGGAAAGGGACAAGAGGATTATCCCAGCTGGAGCATTGCAGCTATTGTAAATCCTACTAACTGTGCTTAATCAGAGACCGTTGGTTAGATTAGGAAATCTCAGTCTCTACCTCTGTGGTAACTGGCTAATATTAGAGCAGTTAAATATAAATTGGACAAAATCAATGGAAACAATAATTCATTATAAAAAGAAACCCCCACTGACCGTGCTAATCCCTCTGCATACCCCACGTTCCTCAATGGGTTTCTTTTTTATGAATTTATTGTTTCCATTGATTTGTCCATTTATATTTAACTGCTCATATTAGCCAGTTACCACAGAGGTTAGAGACTGAGATTTCCTAATCTAACCAACGGTCTCTGATTAAGCACAGTTAGTAGGATTTACAATAGGCTGCAATGCCTCCAGCTGGGATAATCCTCTTGTCCCTTTCCCCAGTACAGAAATAAAGGACTTGGCTTCCTAACAATGATCAATACTGTTTGATCCTTTTTGTGTGTTTGGTTATTAGCCATGAACTAAATTCAACATGAAGAGAACATCACCGTAAACAATACAGCGCCCATGTGCGGTATGTTAAATCTTACATTTCAACCCTAATGGAATTTATAAGGAAGTGAAATGGCTAAATGCTTTTTCATTAAAATACAGTCCATCGTGGTAGATGCCGCACAGTACTTTCGAAACGTTTCCACAGAGACGCAATCGCTCCAGTACATATGCCTTCCAGTATTAAAGGGTATGTCCACCCCATACTATTTTTAACACATGCCTGCTCCCCCTGTCCCCCAGCCCCAACCGCATAAATATTTTTTTCAGAAGCCCCCAAACTCTTACTTACCTCCCCTCGTTCCTCCGCCGCACTGCCGCCCTCTGCTGCGAGAATGCAAGCGAGGGGCGGGACCGGCAGTCGCGTCTGTGATTGGCTAGCGGCAGCCCAATCACGGACGCGGCTGCCGGTCATTCAGTGCAGCGGAGGAAAGCGGAGAGGTAAGTAAGAGTTTGGGGAGCTTTTTGAAAAAAAAATATGCGGTTGGGCTGGGGGACATGGGAGCAGAGCATATTAAGGGGGATTGACGCTAGGGGAGGGATAGTAGAACGGGAGGGAGAGAGAGTGGGAGGGGGGAGGAGGGGGATTGACGGGGAGAAGGGCTGCAGTGCGCATGGCAAATATCTACCGGAGCAAATAGCAGGCAGAGCCCTGCTATCCTCCTGGTGGTTGTTTTGGGACTTTGGGGGGGGGTTTACAGGAGAACCCTATGGAGCTGGGATGTAAGGTAGGATTAAACTACACTACATGGGGGGGCCAGTAGTTGGGGGATTATAGTTTTGGGGTGGACATGCCCTTTAACTACTTTGAGGCCAGTTGCACGGGATCTTTTTTGAAATTAGTGCAACTCTCGAGGGTAAATGAGGCCTAGTATATTGCCATGAAAGATGGCCGAACTTAGTGAAGTTCAGTTCATTTCCGAACTTCAGTAAAAGTTTGGCAGTTCGGTAGTTAGGAAACAAACACATTATAGTTTATGGGAGACTAATAGTTCGGAAGTTCGGGTGAATACAGTTTAAAATAAAATGGTAACTTACTGTTAATGGCTTGTGGCATCTGGGAAATGGTCTGGGGAACATGCACCTGTCATTAAAACTTGTTTAAACACTTCCTTCCCCCGATCAGGCAATTGTTGAGTTACGGGCAATTCGAGGGCAGCTACATTCGAGGGTTAGCAAAATCGACCACTACATTTGAGGGTTAGTGAAAACGGATGCTAAATTCGAGGCTACGAATAATACATTTTAGGGTTACCGAAATCGGCAGCTTCATTCAAGGGTTAACGAAAACGAATGCTAAATTCGAGGGTTACATAAAACGAACACTTATTCAAAGGTTATCGAAATCGACCGCTACATTCGAGGGTTATTGAATGACACATTCAAGGGTTACTGAAAACCAATTCTAGGGTTAGCAAATGGCTCGTATATTTGATAATTCAATCATTTGAAAATACATCCGCGAGTTTGGAAAATAATAGTTCGAACAGTTCAAGTTGGCTGAACTTGTAAAGTTCGGGTTCGGTTTGAGTCATCCCTAGTTGCCATTCGCTGCAATATATACAGACAAATAGAGGAGCACACTACTTCTGTGATATACACACAATCTGTGATATTTATTGAGCAAAAAACATACAAAGTTTCGGGGGATATAAGGTCCCCTTCCTCAGGTATATCTACCTATTATAGGCCATTGCCAAGTTTGGTGTGCTTGAGTGGATCCTGTTTGCCATTGGCTACAACAGTCATAGTATAACAGTCACGGTGATAAAGGAGCAATGTCCTTTAATAATACCTCTAATGGTACAAGTAACAATGTAGCAATATACAGAGACATCAATTAATTGGGTTTAAAACTGGAATACCCATCCAATAATTCGGCGCCGACCAATTCAGTGCATTGTTAGTTGGGCCGAAATATTAGATGGATGCCAGAGGCAACTGACCAACACCCGTTCGTTAGGCCAAATTGGATGAACAAACAACTGAAGCGTCAAAAACTGCAGATTTTTCCGCAACTGACAGTCCTTCGTCCTGACCACCAAACGGTCAGAAGTGCTGAAAGGTCAGTTCAGGACAAAGGATTGAAGGTATATACCCAGATTAATACTACTTTAAAGGGGAACTGATAAAGAGAGCTGTTTCTTATCTCTAAGATGATCCCTCATGGTCTCTAGCCAATTAGCCAATTCCATCTCACTGGAATGAGATTAGAGGAAACTCCCATAAACAACTCCATGTACCAGCAATGATCATTCTGATAGCGTTTTTCAGAACAAAAACCAGGTTTAATGTGGATTTTAGGTGGTCGAAAACTCAAAATCTTGAACATCAAAGCCTCTAGTGACATTCAGATGCTCACTGGAGAGAGTATAACACCGGAAGGGCCATACCTAACATGACAGAAGAATGGTTGGCCCATTTTTAGGAATCTTTTGAAAACTTAATTTATTAACCATGGTTCCCCTTTATAATCCCTTTTTGCAATTGTATGTCTAGATTTTCATTTAACCAGGTTCCCAGTAGTGATGTGTTTTTATCATTACTTTTCAGTTATTGTTTCAGTTAAACAAATTTGAAGAAATAATCAATCGAAATAATAAATTAAAGACTGGGGGTGGGAATCTTAGTTCATTCTCTTTCTCTGTCCATTTTATATGACATTTGAGGAGACCACAGAATGTTTAAATAAATGACAGAATCAAGATTTCTGAGACCTGAAACTGGTGTGAACAAACTGTAAGAGGGACTGAAAGACATGGGGAACAGCTTATTAGAACTAGGTAAGAGATGATTGTAAATATATAGAGGAGTGTTAGGATTGGCACACTAGCAGCCAACAGCATGGTTGCTAAATGGCAGCCACTCAGCAGACATAAACCATTGGTGAGAACAGTGTTATTTACAAATGAATGATATAAGTGAACAATCACCCAACCACAGTGAACAAACCCACAAAACACAAATACCTAAACTAATTAAAGGTATAGTTCACTTGAAAAGTGAAAAATTCCTTTATGTATTGATTGAAGACCAGGAGGTTAAGGAGCTATGCCTCACCTCCCGTTCTTCAATCAATATCTCAGGAGCCAGGGACGAAGAAAGAAGAAACTTACCATTTGCGCGATCTACCGCAGCAACTGACAGGTCCCGACCGCCTCCTGGTTCTAGGTTATAATTTTCAGTGCTGCTGTGGTAGATCACGCAAAAGGTAACTTTCTGCAATCTTTGTGTGTATACACTGTGTATAAGCTGTAACATACGATGTGTATATGATGTGTATATGATGTGTATATGCTGTGTATATGCTGTGTATGAGGTGTATATGCTGTGTTATATGATGTGTATAGGATGTTATGATGAGGTGTATGGTGTGTATATGATGTGTATATGACGGTGTATATGCTGTGTATATATATGTATATGATTGTATATGATGTGATAATGTGTGTATATGCTGTGTATATGATGTTTTATGTGTGTATTGATGTGTATATGATGTGTATTTGATGTGTATATGATGTGTATATGCTGTGTATATGCTGTGTATATCGTGTATATTTTTTATGTATATGCTGTTTGTGTGTATATGTTGTGTATATGCGGTATATGTGTGTATGCTGTGTATATGATGGTAGTGTGTATATGATGTGTATAGTTGTATATGCTGTGTATGCTGTTATATGATGTATATGATGTATAGCTGTGTATATGATGTGTATATGATGTGTATATGATGTGTATTGCTGTGTATATGCGTGTATCTGTGTATGTGCTGTAATGATGTGTATAGCGTGTAATAGTGTAATGCTGTGTATATGATGTGTATTATGTGTAATATGATGTGTATATGTGTGTAATATGCTGTGTATTGTGTGTATATTGTGTAGTGTATATGATGTGTATATGATGGTGTATATGATGTGTATATGCTGTGTATATGAGTGTATATATGTGGTATGTGTTATATATATATATATATATATATCTATATATATATATCTATATATTATAATGGTATATGCTGTCTATATGTGATTGTGTATATAATGTGTATATGATGTGTATATGTGTATGCTGTGATATGATGTGTATATGTGTTATTGATGTGTATATAATGTGTATATGACTGTTTATATGATGTTTATATATGTGTATATGCTGTGATATGATGTGTATTATGATGTGTATTGATGTGTGTATGCTGTGTTATGAGTGTATAGTGATTGTATTTGCTGTGTATAGGATGTGTATACGTGTGTATATATGCTGTTCTATATGATGTGTATACTGTGTGTATATGATGTGTAATATGTGTATAGATGTATAGATGTTTATGAGTGTATATGCTGTGATATGATGTGTTATGATGCGTATATGCTGTGTATCGATGTGTTATACGATGTGTATATGATGTGTATATGATGGTGTATATGATGTGTATATGATGTGTAATATGATGTGTATATGTGTGTATATGATTGTATAGTAATGTGTATATGAGGGTATATGATTGTGTTTATCGATTGTATGATGATGTTGTAATGATTCGTATTTCTGTGTATACGATGTATACGATGTGTATATGATGTGTATATGATTGTGTATACGATGTGTATATTCTGTCTATATGATGTGTATATGTGTGTATATGATGTTTATATATGTATTGATGGTATATGATGTGTATATGATGTGTATTGCTTGTATATAGGTGTAACGATGTGTATATGGCTTTGTTATACGATGTGTATATGATGTGTATATGAGTGTGTTATACGATGTGTATATGATGTGTATGCTTTATGATATGTATGCTGTGGATAGGGAAACGCTCGGGACTGTGTGTACCCGATCTTGCATTATATCTGTCATCTTTCAAATGTCTTTACCACTCTTAGTGTTGTAGCCAGCTTTAGGACCTACAGTAGTGTGAAATCTAATTAGTCATGGGTGTTAGGATAGAATAATCCCTCTCTCTGCCTAGAAATGTATGTAAACTACCCAGAGAAACGGAAGTTTGATGATTCCAATCCCTTCGATCCAAGCAATTAATAATATATTGGATTTGTACTACCTGCTGTAATTATAGGATATTAGAATTCACTGAGGATGTCTGTCAGCTTTTATAAATGTCACAGAATCCCAGGGTAATTTCTAAACATATTTTACTGTTTAGTTTAGTGTATCGGTCGATTGGACCGAAATTATCGCATCCGAATGCTCCCATGTCCGATCGGACGAAAGGACTATCGGACATGGTGGAAAACCTCGTATGATCGTGCAGTCCTCTATGACCGCACATCGGTCGGCGGTAACTGTCGGATGCGGCTGCTTTTGCCGCGACCGACTGTCCTTCCTCCTTGCCGACCGGTCGAAAGTATCGAACAGTCGGTCAGGAGGAAAAATCGCTTACATTATCCATTGTAATCCACTCTTTCATTTAAAGGATCACTATTCTCACTGAAAAATTTATATTATCTGAAACTACAATTTGAGAGAGGTAAAATGGTGGTACTCACTATTTATCTGTGCTTGCTTTGTCAGTAAACGATTAATGTTTAGTGAGTACTCCTAATCCCCCTCCCTCCCTTACTTACTGCCTCCTTGTAGTGTCTCGACACTTATAAGCTCTGCACAGCCTCACCATGGACGCTGCTCTGCTTACAACATCTCCCCTCTGTCCTGCTGTCTTTTCTTTGCTATTCTCTAAATTTTGCAGAAAGTGTGCTGGCAGGGAGGTCAGGAAAGGGTCAATATTATAATTTCTGCTTCTGGAGTGACAGGTCTTTCCTGTATGCTGTGATTTTAAATGATGATTTCTCAGGATCTACAGCTCAGATTTAAAATCCGAAAAAAATTTTTGAGCAGTCGGATATTGTATCTAAAGGTACTTTTAGAAAATTATTTTCTGTAGCGTAAAGACAGCCTTTAAAACATTCCTGGCCTTAGAAACATTGCCTGTATCTGTGGTCACAACCACCTGGCAATGACCACACCCACCAACCACACCCACCAACCCCGCTCAAAAATTTTAGTAGTTTGACCATTATAAGGATATTTTCCAGTTGGGTCCCATAGGGCTAAATGCAAGGGGTGATTATATATTAAATTATATAATTGTCTAATTAAATAGCGTCTTCCATTACTACATAGAAGATTATTCATTTTAAGTCTCAAGCAAAAGAACAGAGGTCCCAAGCCAAGGATCCAAGTAAATTAAACAAACCTGCCAGACAGGGAGAATAATAAAACCCATAATACATTGCTAGATACAAACAAACCAACGAAGCACAAAATCCACCCAGAGCTTGACTGGCACAGAGGGGCAGAATACGCCCTTCACTGCATCTGTTTTTCATCTTTTACCAGGGATCTGTTCATAGCATTTGAGCTTTATTTCCCTCAACTTAATTGAATAAAGTTTAGTTGCAAAATGTCGAACTGAATTAACAAGGGCGAAGTTGTATCTGGGCTATAAAAATAATCTTCCGTTACGAACCAACGAGCGAGCACAATTGGAATCTTGAGGTTCTGGATAGTTAAACGCAGGTGCGAACAGCCGCTAACTATGAAATGTTCTATTCATTGACTGTTTAACCCTTCCTCTTCCATTGGTGGATCGATCTGGGTAGTAATATGCTATGCAGATACTAAAGAGGTAAGGGGCATGGATGAGGATTTTGTGCCTTATTACTCCTACCTAAACCTTTTTGTACAATGTAATGAACTTGTAAATGTCTGCCATTGGTTATAGGATATTTCCAGGAATCTAGAAAATGAAGTCAACAAGAAAGGTTGATAACATTGTAACTACGACCTCATTTAGGGAGACTTTTAGGGAGCCTAAAACACGAATGGATTGCATGTAAAAGAAATCCAAGAGCTTGTCCACCAATTACTAGTGCTAAATGATACATCGCCAAAGAGCATCCAACTTTATAGTCCTTTCAGGAAACCAACCCGTGTCAGCCACAGTCTTATCAGCCTGCCCTCGGCAATCCTAAAGGCACGCTTTCAAGATACTCAGCCAAATCTTTAAATCCAAAATCCTCATCTTGTTTAATTATATGAGCAGGCATGGCACTAGGTACATGGCTCTGGTTAGAGCATTTCATGTTTAGGTTTCCAGAACTCTACAGCTCAGAAATTGTGAATGGGAATATGCTTGTGTAGTGGAATTAAGGAAGAAACTTTATATTGTGGTAATTTTGCCTTGTGAGTTCCAACTTATTTCAACTGATTGTTTCCAAGTCTATGTTTCCTACACACGTGCGATCGCGGGTCCAGACATGTGTATGGGCCCTTTGTCGGCCGAAATGGCCGATTGTTCGGAGATCCACCCAGTCGGTCGGGCAACGATCCCCGTTTCGCCTGATAAAGGGCCCATACACGCCTATTATTGGCCGAAACGAATGTCGGGACCTGTGATCGCACGTTGTTACAACCACTGAGTCATTCAAAACAATGAGATTAAACGAGATCAAAACTTTGGCTTAACTAGTAAAATGTCGATAATCACCAATACAGTAGATAGAATTGATTATCGATTACCTATTAACCTCTACATTACCACCAGGAGTTTAGATATAAAAGTGACCATTAACCCTACATTATTAGACAGGAGTTTGAGATATAAAACAGTGACATTAACCCTACATTATCAGACACGGATTTGAGATATAAAACAGGGACTCGACAGAGCTGAATGTTTATAGCAGTGACCTCTATCTGCTCACAGACACCGTACACTTTCTCTCTGCTTCTGGTAACAAACTCTGGGGACTCTGCTATGCCTGAGTGCCCACAGAGAGGGCTCCGAGTACCACCACGGCACCCGTGCCATAGGTTCACCCCATGCCCTAGACAGTTAATATTTTAATGAAAACTTGTTCCCCTTGCCACTTCTCAGTGTTTGTAAAGTTTAGAACATTATTAGGGTTATTTTCCTTTGAAATAAGCAAAAATAAAGTAAACAGAGACTAAAATAGGTTTCGCTATTGAATTTTGGTAGGTGATGTTCCTCAGAATTCCATTAAAACAGGGTTGTTTCATCCATCTTATCCGACATCTACAAGATGGTCCAATAGATCATTTTCATGTTATGAATATTGGTCTGACACTCAGTTAACCCACAAACATAAAGGAGCAATTTGCATGTCTATAATTCTGTAAAGAAGCTTAATTTTGTTTTTTAGTCCTTCAAAATTCCATTCTGGATGGTTGATACATTTATAAGCCCCATCACTTAATCATAACTTTGATTGATCAATTACAAATTTGTGCTTCTATTGGATGAGTAGTTTCCATTCTGTAACTTCTTTTACAACCCTGTTTATTGATTTCCAGAAAATTCTGATCCATGGAGGAAAAAAATCCCACATTTATGAATATAAATTGCTCTTGAAATCTGTGAAATTGTTCACAACTAATAATTAAGATATGCAATTTGAAAGATATATGCTAATGTGCAGTACAATTTGATTTCAAAATTACATCCTGTAAAATAATAACTGATAAGTTAGCAGCCTGGTTAAGTCAGGCAGACATAAAGGAATCCATGACGTGATACAATAAGAAGACCATAATAAACTGCTGGTAATATCAAAGAAATGTGGAAATATACAAAGGGGGGTCAGGGGGAATATAGACCTGACACCTATGAAGTTCAAATCTAGAGCCTCGTTTCTCTTGGTCTTCTGATGGTAACATAATGGTGTTAAATATTGCCCCCCTTAGATGGTATTGACGTTAGTGGTAAATAAACATGATTTGATCACTTCAATCAAATGTTGAACTGAAAATGAGTGCAGTCATTTAATCCCAAAAGATACAACATGAATATGAATATTAGCAAATCTCTGTCTGTGAATACTGAAGATGTCCGACTTCGCAAATCCGGTCCGCTCGAGATCCGCGTATTTCGATTTAAAAAATGAAAAAAATATCCTCGAAATTACGAGATTTCTCGTATTTTCGAAATACGTTTTTTGGAAAATTACGAAACGAGAAATCTCGTAATTTCGAAATTTTCGAAAATACGTATTTTCCAAAATACGAGAAATCTCTTAATTTCGAAAATTTCCGAAAATATGTGGATTTCTCGTGTTTTCGAAAATACGAAAATCCGCGTTCGGAAGTTCAGAAGGCAGATAATCCGGAAAAACCCGCCGCCCATCCCTAGTGAATACCAGCCCTCGGATTGTAAAGCTGTCCATACACTACCTCGACGTTACACCGATTAGACTTTACTCTGCCATGCATGTCAAACCCATTTAATATCGAGTAAAGCAGTCTCGCCTGAATTGCCTTATCATGATTGATATTACGGTGGTAAAATAATATATCAGGAACATCAGGAGGAAAGTTTGTAGCGTATGGCCATCCTATGATCTCCAAGATATGATCTGTTGCATGGACAGAAGAATGGTAACAATCCTTTCTGCACTATAACAGGAAACTGAAAACAATCCAATTTCTTAGTTATGACCAAAATAATATTATTCACCCTCCGAACATCAGCAATGATTGCCAAAGAATAAACGTAATGTATCCTCATGTAAACAATGAAGCCTCTACGTGATAAAACCGGCATCATAAACGGATTCCGAGAACTCATTTCAACAGCAGTGGTAAACCCACAGAGAATTCCCCAACGTGGACATATTTGGCTCATATTCTTTACAATCTCTGCTCATAACTGAAATAAAAGAATATTTGCCGTTTAAGTTCAATCTACCCTGAAGACACCGCGCTATCAATGGAAATCGGCAATAAAACAATTACTATAAACTAATGGCCAGCCAGTTATTCTGATTGTGGAAAGGTATTTCAGGTCCCACGGATGGCAATTCCACATTGTATCTATAATACCAGCTCACACGCACACACAAAAAACACTCACTGGTTCCTGCTTGTTTGTGTTTTCTGTCTAAGGGAAGATTTACCCAAGAATTCTTTTAACATTTGTAAATTGCCATTTTATTGACGATAAAAGTAATAGCTATTTTTATGGAGTTGTTAAAACATACACGAGCATTTCAGTTACATAGAAGAAGAAATAGACAGATAAACACATTGGGGATTTAGGAAAGTATTGACCATAATTTGTACACAAGATGTACAGAGATCCTCTCCCCGGTGCATAAAGGGACGATTCTGCCGAAATCCACCGCCAAAGTAACATTTGTATAAACTTATCACCTGCCAAACCTTGACCACACAAGGTTTAAATGTTTTCTGTGAGGCTTGTTCCCCAGTTATCCTCTGCTGCTGCTTCAGGCCAGCAGTGGGCAATAGTCCTTGGCTGAGATTCTCAGCAATCACTGATGGTCCTGTCCATTTGCTGCGGCATCAAGTTACTTACAAGCCTCACAAGCTTGAAACCTTGCAAGGTCAAGGTTTGGAGGGGTTATTTATTATTATTATTATTATTATTATTGTTATTATTATTATTATTATTATTTATTATTATATTATTATTATTAGGCACCAACATCTTCCGTGGTGCTTTACATTACATCATACATTCATACATTACATAGTTCATAGTTACATACATAGTAATTAAGGTTGAATAAAGACATACGTCCATCAAGTCCAACCTATTCACCCCCCTTTTTTTTCTTTTTTTCATAACCCTACCTAACAGTTGATCCAGAGGATGGCAAAAAACCCAGTTTAAAAAGGGGGAAAAAATTCCTTCCTGACTCCAAAGGCAATCGAAAGTATCCTGGATCAACCAGATCTATAGGTTTAATACCAGTAATTCTCAATATTATAGTATCCCTGTACCAACCAGAACTACAGTATATGTATTAATACCAGTAATTCTCAATATTATTAGTATCCCTGTACAACCAGAACTACATTATATGTATTAATACCAGTAATTTCTCAATATTATATAGTAATCCCTGGATCAACCAGATCTATATGTATTAATCCCAGTAATTCTCAATATTTTTAGTTTTAGAAACTTATCCAGGCCTTTTTAAAGCTATTCAATGAACTTGCCATTACCACATCTGCCGGAAGACATGTCCACAGTTTTCACCGTTCTCATGTTAGAAACCTTTCCTAGCCTGAAGATGAAACTTCTTTCTTCCAACCTTAAAGATGTCCACGTGTCCTCTGATATGACCTATTGGTGAACATACACCAGAGAGTTTATTGTATGGCCATTAATATATTTGTATTTTATCATGTCCCCCGCAAATGTCGCTTCTCCAATGTAAACAGCCCTAACTTGTCTAATCGGCCTGCATATTCAAGCCCCTCCATTCCCCTTATTAATTTAGTTGCCTCTCTGAACTGCTTCTATTTCCAAGATGTCCCTTTTGTATATGGATCCAATACTGCACACGCTATTCCAATGAGGCCTTACCAGTGCCTTGTAAAGAGGGAGAATAATATTTTTTCTCTTGATCTATTCCCCTTTATACAAGACAATATCTTGCTACTCTAGCCGTTGCTACTGGCATTGTTGCTATAGCTAAGTCTGTTATCTACCAGAACCCCCAAATTCTTTTTCCATTACAGATGCACTAACACAGAGTTATTTATGGTGTAGGTGGCACAGGGATTATTAAATCCCAATGCATCAACCTTACATTTATCACATTGAATCTCATCTGCCATTCTGCTGCCATTTTGATAATCTACTAGGTCTGCTTGCAGCACTTGCACTTATTGGAAGTTTCCAAAGCTCTGCATAGTTTAGTGTCATCAGCAAACACAGAGATCTTGCTCTCAATGCCCTTCTTAAGTCATTTATAAACAGATTAAACAGAAGGCGCCCAAATACATACAGGGTATAATATATTATACATATTCATACATATTACATACACAGATTATCCATTATACAAGTACACAGAATGATGAGTTACTTCCTTAAAGGTTCCATACTGTTAGTTTCCTATATGGTTCATACTGTTAGTTCCTATATGGGTTCATACTGTGTTCCTATATGGGTTCCATCCTGTTAGTTCCTATATGGGTCCTACTGTTAGTTCCATATGGTGCCATACTGTTAGTTCTTTATGGTTCCATACTGTTAGTTCCTGTAAAGTTCCATACTGTTAGTCCTATAAAGGTTCCATACTTTTGTTCCAATAAGGGTTACATGCTTTTTTTTTATACGATATAGTGCACTTTCTATGCATAGGGTATCTTTGTACAGGCTCAGGAAGCTTGTTTAGTCCTTATTTAGACTTCATAAAGATTGGTCTGTTCTAGAACTTTCGAACTATCATAAAACTTCAAAAGTTTGAATTCGACCAATTAAAGTCAATGGGAGAGTAATAGTTCGAAAGTCCGGGTGATTTAAAGCAAAAACTAACAATGGTAACTTACTGCAAATGGCTGTGGCACCTGGGAAATGTTCTGGGGAACAGGTCACTATCACCAAAACCTGTTACAACACTTCTTAAACACGAGCAGGCAATTGTCGGGTTTTAGGCAAGCTAGATTCGAGGGTTACGGCAAATTTTAGGGTTACCGAGCAATACTTTCGAGGGTTTAGTGGAAATAGAACCATACATTTGAGGATACCGAACCAAAAATGGCACTTACAGTGCTGCAAAGGCACTGATAAGTCCGGGGAGAGGGGGTCCCGGTTTCGAGTCTGCGGGACCCCTTAACCCCAAATGGCCCTTGTCAGGGCCTTTGTGGCCTGCGACAAGGGTGGGAGAAGGGAGTCCCGGTTCGAGCTGCGGAATCCCTTAAGCCCAAAGGCCCTTGACAGGGCCACAAAGGTCTTAGTAGGACCCAGGAGGGGGTCCCCAGTTTTGAGCTGTGGGACCCTGAACGCCGATTTGGCAATCTCCGGCCGTACGGGATTTTCGGAAGCGGCCGTTCGAGTTTAAAAACCTTCGTAAATCCATAAACTTTCGCTCGAACATTTGAGGATTACCAGAAGTGGCATGTGGAAACGGAAGAGGGGCGTGTGCGCTACGTCAATTTTTTATGCTGTTCCCCGCGCATGGACGTGTTCCCCAGACCATTTCCCAGGTCCCAGAGCCCTGTAAAGTAAAGTTTACCCTGCCATATTTCGAAAGTTTGAATTAACTTTCCGAACTATTACCCCTACCCCCATTGACTTTAATGGATCCGTTTTTGGACTTTCGAACTTTCAAACTTTTTTAGAAGTTCGAAAACAGACCGAACTTTCGAAGTTCGGCCATCTCTAGCCCTTAGTCCACCATGTGATAAATATTAGGTGTGGGTTATATATTTGTGTATTCTTCAATCCATTTTTCCAGCTTTCCTAAGGAGACAGAGAATCCACAATTGTTGTTATATTTGTGACAATGATATGAATTGAAAGAATAAATAACATTGTAATGGGAAATACAGGGAATTTAAAGGCAAGTACCACACATTGACTTTTAAATAAACATGGCAATCAGTTGTGTTTCCTTCACCTTTAAGAGATGGCTAATAAAGGTCAACTTAGAAGTGCTTGGTGACTATTATTAATTCATATATTTTATGATCCTTTTTGATCAGCATTTAAAGCTAACAAGTATTGCCATTGTGCCAGTTTGACTGCAATTCTCACTGAATTCTTGTTTTTGCCCTATTCACATTGCAGATGGCCAAACCTGCCATGGTTGTTCTGCCAGATTCGAATTCTGTAAATATCAACAATAAATTTCATGATGAAAATTATATTGAAAAAGTATAAATCATGATATTTCAAGGGATTTTTTTTTTGGTAGAATTTTCATTTAAAAAATTGGTTTCACAATGAAGTTTTTGAAAATTCACTGGTTTTTCGAAAATGAATTTTGATGTTGAAAACTGTAATTTTCATCCAAAATACTGCCCATGCCTATAGCTCAAAAAGTTCCAGCATGTTCTGACAAAGGACCAAGAGAGCGCCTGCATTTATACTCCTGAGAGAACCCAAGGGACAATCAGACCCCAGAATGGTTTATCACCAAGCTAACGAAACCTGCCAGGGATGCGCAACCAATATAAGAGTGAGATCCACCAAGTGCACCACAATTTAAAACTACTTCAGCCCTAGTATGAGAAGTGAACTATTTATATGCAACCCCCTCCCTCCATGGGTTAGAAGGCTAATGGACCATCCAGAACCATTTAAATTGTGGCTCTATTGACCATTTGTAATTCAGACCTAACTATGGGTACCATATATACTCAGTATAAACCGACCCGAGTATAACCGAGTACCCAATTTCAGCTAAAATCCTAATAAAAGTTATTGACCCGGTATAACCGAGGTAGAAACTTGGCATTCAAGATGTTTGGAACTACAACTCCCAGCTAAAAGCATGCTGGGAGTTGTAGTTTCCAAACATCTTGAATGCCAAGTGAGGGTGGGATTCAAGATGTTTGGAAACTACAACTCCAGCATGCTTTTTAGCTGGGAGTTGTAGTTTCCAAACATCTTGAATGCCACCTCACTTGGCATTCAAGATGTGTGGAAACTACAACTCCCATCTATAAGCATGCTGGGAGTTGTAGTTCCCAAACATCTTAATGCCCCCCTCCCTCAGTTCAGTTTGTACCTGTGGGCTCTTCTCCCTGCTCTTCTCCCTGTGGACTCTGTGGACTCTTCTCCCGTGGACTCTTCTCCTGTGACTCTTCTCCCTGTTGACCTTCCCTGCCTCCTTCTCCTGGACTCTTCTTTCCCTGTGGCTCTTCTCCCTGTGGACGACTCTTCTGCCTGTGGGCTCTCTGTGGGCTCTTCTCCTGTGGCTCTTCCTCCATCCAAGGGCTTCCTGGCAGGTACGGTATCGGCATTCCGGCAGCCGCGCGCCATTCCTGTACCGCGCGCCGGCTGACGTCACTGCCCGCCCGGGCTGGCGCGGGCAGTGACGTCAGGCTGGCGCGCCAGTGCAGAAAAAGATCGCGCGGCTGCCGGAATGCCCAGATAAGCGTTTACTCGAGTATAAACCGAGTCCAAGTTTTCAAGCTGATTTTTCAGCCTGAAAACTCGGTTTATACTCGGGATATACGGTACCTTTAACAAAGGCCCTATTTAAAATTACAGTCACACTCATAATATGTAATTGTAACTATAAGCCTATACAATTGTAAGTCTACTACGGCAAGGTAGTAAACGATTGTAAATGTACGGCCGTGAAAACTGCAGTATTAGAACTTTCCATTGCGCGTTTTTTTCCAGACCATAACGCACTTGGTAATGCAAGTTTTTCTCTAGGCACGCCTGTGTTCTTTATTTGTTTAACGTTGTCAATACATTACAGTATTTATTGTATTTAAATCAATGTAAGTAAGTTACTTGACATTGAGTGTGTTGAAATTTGATCATAATTTATCTTTTAGAGAACAAAATAACTAAATATAATTATACTGGTGATACTATTTCCATTCCCATGTTCTGAGGCCACCTATGGCTCTTTGAAGTCACACCAGTCCGCCCAGGCACTTCCTTGGAGAACCCTGATACAGGTAACTGTAACGGAAATTCTCTCCTTTCTGTGTTGTATTATGGAATTCTGTGCCACGTTTCATTCAGAAATTGTATCCCTCAAGCTTGCTCCAGAACCCAGACCCTTTCATTCTTGCAAATTGTAATTCAGAAATTAATTTGGTGCCTTTTAAGGAGAAAATATCATTTAATTACAATTTTGTGATGTGAATTCAGGTCAGGAAGAAGTCTAATACGATTCCCCATGTTGATATATGCGTAACCCTGGGGTCTCTGTAAAACACTTAAAAATAGAATAAATGGACCCAACCGTAATACTGTTAATATTATTAAAACTTTAAAGCCTTCTCCTTTACTAAGCATAATTGTTTTACCTTTCATTAAAAAAAACGCTTAAAGGGACACTAAACTGTATTTTTAAGTACATTGCATCTGTATCTATTATTCACAAGGAGTGAAACATTTATCCCTACTCCCTACGAATAATAGAACTCCCGGGGAAACAGTGCAATACTTTACCTTACCACAGTTCACTTGCGGCTCCTTCTCAGCTGTCAGGCGCGTTGTCCCGAGTGTGTGGCTCGCATGCTCTGAAGATAGGCGCTCGTTTGGAACAGCAGCTGGTCAGCTGAGAAGGAGACGTGTAGTGAGTGGCATTAGGTAGTGTTGCACTGTTCCTGGGTTAACAGAGATTTGCTGTTACTTGTAACGAGGGAGCCGTACGGGATTTTCCTGGCAATAAAAGATGTGAAGGAGAGAAAATTGAAAATGATAACCCTTTTTAAAAATGAATTACCGAATGCGACAATGATTCTTTGAGCCTAAATATTGGTTCGTACACAAAATTCATCTACCCCGGCGACTTGCGTGCTCCTCCGTAGTAAATCGTTTTATGGCAGCCGTAATTTTTGGAAAAAGAGAAAAGTTTGGTTTTGCTTTGGGTGTCAGAAAACTTAAAATTGCATTTTTACGTCTATAAAAAAAGGGGGGGTGTACCATTGTTACACGGACAGAGGCAGATTTTGATGAGTCAATGAATAATAAAAAAAAATTCTTCCGTCATCTGATCCCAAAAGTGCGGTGTAATCCATCAGCAATCTCGCTTGTTCAGTACACGCCAAAGGGTCATCGTGGGGAGAATTTCCCGCGGCCTACATGAAACATCGAAATATAAAGGATTATAAGGACAGATTTGGCCAAAAGGGGTGGGGAGTTTGCTTGTAGCCTTTTATTTCCTGGTTAATAGGGTTTTTCCATAACCGGCACCCATATTTATACACAGTGGGATGGAGGAAAACCGCATTGCGAGGAAGTGTTTGAAACCAAGGGCTGTGATAAAAACTAAACGAAACATACAAGGTATCGGTTTTTATGAGATAGTTTACATCAAGGTTGATTCATGTACAAGGGGTAGGGTTGTTTGCACTACACTTTTGCTACGCGCATGCTTTTCTGACGTGAAAAACCATTTAATAGTTCTCAATATATGTATCGTGATGTGTTTTTACAAACGCTTGCTGCAAGCATATTTGTCCATCTGATGCGTGAATGTTTCATTTTAAATTAACAAATGCAAAACACCACAGAAAATGCACACACACAAAAAACATTTTTGTCCAATAAGCTTTTTTTCCCCTCAAAAATGATGATGGCTCTGGACTATAGTGGACTGAAGATGAAGTCGGTTGACTAATATTTAACAATCAATCAGAGGATGGCCATATGACTCAACAAAAAAACAAGGGGTACTTAATATAGCAGGACAATTATTCTCAAGTTTCCCCTCCTCGCCACTCCTCTCTTTCACAGCCGAATAGTACCCAGGGTGTGTGTCACAAACTCGAGGCCTTCCTCTGGGTCGGATATCAAGTTGGAAATTTTAAATACAGAACGTTATTTTTATAACTTATTATTTAAACCATAGAACAAATAGCTGCAAAGAAAACTGGGAATGGGAATCGTCTATTATCACCTTAGAGATCACATGGACTTCTCCAACAATAATGACATTTACATTAATGATATTAATATTAGGGTCTCAAAGTGTGAAAACACCCCACCATGTTACCCACTAATGCCGACCATACACCTGGCCGGCGTTAAATCAATCCAAAAGTTTGAAACGAAGCCAAACGTCCAACATGATAATAACATGGGACCCAGCACCAGTTCTACCTTCCCAATGTTCCCTGCATAGCCCATTCATTTAGGCTGATGGTAAAACTCGTCCCAAATAGTTATTGTTGAACATACAGCGGACATTGGGAGAACAATGTGGGAGGTCAGAAGGTTCCTAGTGGATGGGCCCCTTGTCCAATGAATTATTGAGTACAGAGTGGCAAAAAAAAACAGCATGAAAAACTCTTCAAGGTTAAGCCATTTGATACGAACAGTTGATTGATTGTCAATCATGCAGGACAATAGAATAAAAATCCATAAAAAACTTGCGGTAAAGAATGGTAATACAGCAAAATGACTGCAACTTACCTTTCCCTGTAGGTCCCAATATAGCTGTGAATGTTATGCAGCAAGGCATCTACAAGGTGACCATGGTTCTGGTAATAGTGCAGGGCATGACTTGCTTAGAGAGAAACTGTGAAACCCACGATTAACCCATATTCCATCAATGCCAACAGTTCAGGCATGGGGTTTTTGTGTTTTTTTTCCATCCCCCTTAGAAATTATGTATTAATTTGCAGCAACCAACGATGTTCGCTTTTTTTAATGGGTTTACTTGCAGTTAGATAAACTGGTTAACCAAAGTCCAGAGTTTGCTTTTTAACTGGGTGCTGCAGTTAGAAAACTAGTGAACCCATCAGATGTTTGCTTTTTTAATGGGTCATGCAGTTGAATAACGGTTAACCAATCAGATGTTCACTTTTACGGGTCACTGCCAGTTAGGATAACTGGTTAACCAATCAGATGTCACTTTTTACTGGGTCACTGCAGGTTAGATAACTGGTTCACCAATCGATGTTCACTTTTTGAAATAACATTGACTGCTTGCTGCAGATTATCAGCCACAATAACTTGTTACCACCTTTATTGCACCAGGCCTATTAGCATTTTGCTTCTGACTCGCATTCTCCATGAATTTACTCCATTTCTTGTAAACGCCTGCTTAATGATGTTTGATATCTCTATATGGCCAATATTAAAACAGTTAATCATGACACTGTAGCTATATATCAATAACTCCAATGCAAAAAGCAGGGAATTAAGTCCGCTAGAAGAGCGAAGAACTGAACCAACTTTTGATACTCCATTAACTATGAAAGAATTCCCTTAAGTAAAAAACAAATAAACCGAGGGTAACTTGACAGTTCCAATGACATGACTTAACATGAAATATAAAGCCCATTGAAGGACCTGATACAGATAACTGTCTGTTTCACAACAGTCTCTGACTTCAGTCACCATGCTCCCCTGCATAATATAGACTGCACCAATAAAAACAAATTAATAATTAAGTAGTGTGCTCCTCATCTTTTATATGTGGTGTGCTTGGATAATATTAGGATCTGTACACAGGATTGGCGGTAGAGGCTACTAGTGTCTTGAACCTGCTCTTGTAACAATGCCTGGAAGTCTGTTTAGGATTTGGCTGTGCAACATAACACACGATGGATCAGTGCCGCACTGGGTGTGATACGGAAGGCTGGGTAATACAACACCAAACCCTGTGGTTAAAAAGGTAAATTTCCAGCATCCACATCAATAATGAGAGGTGTGAGAACAGATTTACTGCTTTATATTAGACAAGTCGGTAAATTTCAGTAATATCATTCTAATAAGGTGCGTACCTAGCCATACCTTTATTATTTGTACCCAGGGGTCGATTTCAGTAGATATTTTGGTATTAAGGAAAAGCTTCACTTAAAAAAGTGAACTATTCTTTAATACATTGATTTTAGAAGGGAGATAAAACTGGAAACTTTTGGTGGTGGTAGATAACTACGGAAGGTACATTTTCTTACTCTTCATTCCCAAGTTTCTGTGAAATGATTTCAGAACAGGATTGTAGGGTATGCTCCTTTACCTCCGTTCTTAACCAATGAGTTAAAGGAATAGTCCCTTTTTCATTTATAATAAACGTGAACTAGTTCCTTTAACATTCAATCAGTCCGCAATGCCTACCGTTAATTGTGAAAAAACTAATTAAATACTATTAGACAGGCTGTTTTCTTTGGGCCTGGCACAAACCAATCAAATGATCAGATCACGATTAATCAAAAGGACTTATGGCCCCATAGACACATAAAACAGGATAGGATAGGGCAACCAATTCAAAATTCAAACCTACAAAATATGTTAATTATAACTTGGTCTGTCTCTTTACACGGGAAAGCAGTCTGATGTGCCCATAATGGAGGAGTGGTACAGGCGAAGGAAGTTATAAATTCAAAGCTGGTTATCAAAGTACGAACATCAAAATGACTCAGGCACTGTAGCCAGATAGGGAGGAAGCAGTGAGTATGTACCAACATGTGGATAACCAAAAGAATCGTCACACAAGCTATTTTTGTGTGGCAAGCAATCACTTGAATTAACAAACACGCTCGTAACAAATGAACAACTGTGACATCTGCGCGTTAGTAGGATAATGAGCCAGAATTTGTTAGAAATCTGCTTGTAGTGGGGACTTTTATATGAGCCAAAGCACATAAAGTACAAAATAAATAAGTTGTGGCATTGGGTGAGAACATCCTTAGGTAGCTCTAAAGCCCACATGCGAAACAAATTGTTGTTTCTGGCAACTACCCAGAAGCATAAGGATGTTAGAAAAGTCAGAAATGCTGACATAAACAGCAACAAATGTACAAAAGTTAAAAAAGAAACTTTCCTACAAGATTCAGTGGATTAAAGCAAATGTATTCTGAATTGGGGCCTTGGTTCAATTCTTGGAAAAGCAAAGATGAGTCCGGTTTTGGGCAGCAGGGCAGAACTGAGAGATTTGCCAAATTTCAAAGGAAAATCTTGGAAAATTCAACACTGCATAGGTGTCTGTTGAGAGGTTTGATTCTGTACAAACAACTTATGACAACGTCTTAGTTTTAACAAAGTTGTTTTAATCCAAAGTTCAATGAGATTTTCGGTTTCTGTGGAACTTCGACCAAGAACCTGGATCTTCTATTTCGGATCTATGTTTGTTAATTTGGTTCTCAGTGTTATCCCAAGAGAAAGGGGTTGAATGAGTATTGCCAAAGTTGCCACGGATTGTACACTGATGTTTCCTTCAGACGAGCAGAGAGCGGTTTGAATTTCTACTTTTAGGGGTTTTTTTGGAAATACTTTTCAACAAGTATAACGTTTTTTGGGTGTTGGTATGTTATCACAATAAAAGTTCAAAGCAATCAATGTAATGTACTTTACGCTAAATTGACTTATAACCTAATTTAATTACCTATACAACATTAAAGTGCATTGGTCCACCCTTATAAAAAAACTTTTGATATGTGGTAGGGCATTCTCCCTAGCCCCAAACGCATTAAATTATTCATTAGAAAGTCCCCCGATTCTACTTACTTCCCTCTGTCCTCCGCCACAGTGTTCCGGCCGCTGCTGCATGGAATGCAAAGAGGGTCGGGCGGAACTGGCAGCCGCGTCGTGATGAGGTTGAGAGGGCAGCCAATCACTGGTCGGCTGGCTGCCGGGAGTTCTGAACAGCGGAGGAGAGCGAGAGGGAAGGTAGTAACGGAATTGGCGGGACTTGTCTATACAGATAATAGTAATGGTGTTGGGGCTGGGGAAGAGCATGCACTTACCGCCATATCAAAAGGTTTTAGTTAGGGGTGAGGGGATGAGAAAAAACTGGAGGGAGAGGGATGGAGGGCTGCAATGAGCAGGCCTCAAAACCTTGACAAGGGTTGACGGCAGACTTCCGGACACGATCGAAGTTAACCACATGCTCCTAACACAGCGTTCTCGGACTTTGGAAGGGGGCACAGCGGGGAACTATTTTGAGCAGAAATGTAGGTATCAGGCTGGTGTTTTAAACTTCTTAATCGTAGGGCCAGTAAGGGGGTTAAATTTTTGCTTTGGGGGTGGACACAGCCCTTAAGAACACAGGTGGTGGCACGAAGAAAATAATTTTCAAGTGTGTCTTGGGTCTAGAAAAAAAATTGAGAGCACTTTATAGCACATAAAGCCATCTGTCTGTAAAAGCGACTTTGATGATGTCACAGTATTAAAATAGTGATGGTGCACATCACTAGTAGTTTAGTGAATGTTGGCTAGTGTTGTGATGTAGCAGTTAACATAGCATGATAAATATTGTACTAGCAGTTACGAATGTTGGCTACAATGATGATGTGTACAGTAATACTATAGCATAGAGGAAAAATGCACTAGCAGTTACTGCATGTTGGTTACGTTATGATGTAAAGGTTATATACTGGTATGCGTGTACTATAGCAAGTTACTGAAGTTGGTTACGTGATATGTACAGTCTACTTATAGCATGGATGCGTTTGTACTAGCCAGTTACTTACTGAATGTTGGCTACTTGATGATGTACAGTATTACTATAGTTAAGGACACATGCAACTGGGCAGTTACTGAATATTGACTATGTTGATTGATGATGTACAGTATACAATAGTTTGGACCAGATGCACTAGCAGTTACTGAATGTTGGCTACGTTGATGATTGTACAGTATTACGATAGCATGAACACATGCACTAGTGGCTATAGGAATGTTGGCTATGTTGATAATGTACCAGTATACTTAAGCAGGGACCCATACTAGCAGTTACTGAATGTTTGACTATGTTGATGATGTTACAGTATACAATAGTATGGACACATGACTAGCAGTAAGGAATTGTGACTATGTTATGATGTACAGACATACTATGGTACTGGTGTACATAATTGCCACAGATTATTGACATGGGTACATAATGGCCACAGATTCTCTGTACAAGTCATTCTGAATTGAGGAAAGCCAGCGGATGACTAGCGAAACGTCCTTCAAGAACTACCATTTCAAGTCCAGGTGATCTACTTTGAATACAACGATATGTATGGACCACATGCACAAGAAGTTTACGACGTTGGGCTACGCTATGATGTACAGCCATACAATAGTATGGGAACCAATGACAACTATCAGTTACGGGATGTTGGCTTACGTGATGTGTACAGTATACTATAGAATGGACAACATGCACTAGCAGTTACTGAATGTGGACTAAGTTGATGATTGTAAGTATACTAAGTATGGGACAACACGCACTAGCAGTTTACTGAATGTTGGCTAAGTTGATGATGTTACCGTATACCATATCATAGGCAAATGCACTAGCAGTTACTGAATGTTATCTACGTTGATGATGTACAGTAAAACTATAGTATGGACACATGCACTATAGCTACTGAATGTTGGCTATGTTGATAAATGTAAGTATACTTTAGCATGGACACGTGTAATAGGCAGTTTACTGAAGTTGACTATGTTGATGATTTACAGTATACATAGTATGGACACTGCACTAGCAGTAACTGAATGTTGGACTATGTTGATGATGACAGTTACTATGGTATGGAAACATGCACAAAGCAGTTATGAATGTTGCTTACGGATGATGTACAGTATACAATAGTATGGAAAATGTGCACTAGCAGTCAGTTACGGGAGTTGATACGTTTGAATGATGTACAGTGATACTTATGTATGGACAATTGACACTAGCCAGTTACTGAATGTTAGGCTAAGTTGGATGTACGTATACTATAGCAGGACAACATGCACTAGCAGTTACTGAATGTTGGCAAGTTGAGCTGTTACAGTTATTTACTATAGTAGGGAACCACATGGCACTAGCAGTTACGGAATGTGCTAAGTTGATGACTGTACAGTGTTATACCTATCATAGGCAAATGCACTAAGCAGTTACTGAATGTATCTACGTTGATGAGTACAGTAAACTCTAGTATGGACACGATGAATTAGCAGTGCTGAATGGTGCTGGTAGCGTTGCTAATGTACAGTATACTATAGCATGAAACAATGTATAGCAGTTACTGGAATGTTGCTATGTTGATGAATGAACAGTATATTATAGTATCGGACAATCTGCACTAAACAGGGTTAATCCTGAATGTTTTGGCTAGTTGAGTGATGTTACAGGAGTACTGATAGCGGCCGTATGGACAGAGATCACACGTGTACTAGGGAATTACTGAATGTTGGTAAGCTCTATGATGTTACAGTAGTAACAAAATAGTTTATTGAGCCAAATGTTCTAGGCAGTTACTGAATCTTGGCTAAGTTGATGCTGTACAGTATTACTATATATTGGACACCATGAACTAGCAGTTACCTGAATGTTGGCTAAGTTGATTGATGAAGGGCAACTAAATAAGAAAGGGGAATGGAGGGGCTTGAATATGCAGGCAGATTAGACAAGTTAGGGTGTTTACATTGGGAGAAGCACTTTGCGTGGGGACATGATAACCTTATACAAAATATATAATGGCCAACATAACTCTCTGGTGTATTGTTCACAATAGGTCATATCAGAGGACACGTGGACATCCTTTAAGGTTGGAAGAAAAGAAGTTTCATCTTACAGTAGGAAGGTTTCTTACAGTGGAGAACGGTTAACTGATGAATGTATTCCGAGTGATGTGAGTTGGAAATGCTTGATGAATTGGTGTGTGATAATTGATGATTGTTACTGATTTGATGAAATCTGTGGGATACTTACATATACTAGTAGTATACGCGTGGTACGGTATGTAAATTGGAATATATAAATATAAACTTTAAAGGGGTACTATTATATTGAGAATTACTGGTATTAATAATATAGATCTGGTTGATCCAGGGATACTTTCCGATTGCCGTTTGGAGTCAGGAAGGAATTTTTTCCCCCTTTTTTAACTGGGTTTTGTTGCCGTCCTCTCTGGATCAACTGTTAGGTAGGGTTATAAAAAAAAAAAAAAAAAGGGGGAATAGGTTGGACTTGATGGACGTATGTCTTTATTCACCTAATTACTAGTTACTATGTTTACTAGACACGTATACCATATCATAGGCCCAAATGCACAGCAGTTTACTTGAATGTGTATATACGTTTGATGATGTACCATAAACTATAGTATGGACACATGCACTAGTAGCTACTGAATGTGGCTATGTGAAAGTTATCAGTTATACTGTAGCATGGACACAGTTGACTAGCAGTTACTGACATGTTGCACTATGTGTATGCATGTACAGTATAACAATAGTATGGACACATGACACTAGCAGTAACTGAATGTTGACTATGTTGATGATGTCAGCATACTATGGTATGGACACATGCGCAAGCAGTTACTGAATGTTGGCTACGTGATATGATGTATCAGTATAAATAGTATGGACACATGCACTAGGCAGGTACTGGAATGTTGGCTACTTTGATGATGTACAGTATACCCTATAGCTGGACACATTGCACTAGCATTACTGAATTGTTGGCTTAGTTGAGATGTCAGTATACTATATTATGGACACTTGCACTAGCAGTTACTGAATGTGGATTAGGTGATGGATGTACAGTATTAACTATAGTATGGACACATGCACTAGCAGTTACGAATGTTGGCTAAGTTGATGATTACAGTATACTAGAGTATGGACAAAGCACTAGCAGTTACTGAATGTTGGCCTTAGTTGATGATGTACAGTATTAATAGTATGGACAAATGCACTAGCAGTACTGAATGTGGGCTAAGTTGATGTGTACAGTTTACTGTAGTATGGACACATGCACTAGCAGTACTGGAATGTGGCTTAGTTGATGATGTACAGTATACTATAGTATGGACAAATGCACTAGCAGTTACTGAAATGTTGGCAAGTTGCTGATGTACAGTATACTATAGTATGGACACATTGCTATGCGTTATGAATGTTGGCTAAGTTGATGATGTACAGTAAACTATAGATGGACACATGCACTAGAGTACTGAATGTTGGGTACGTTGATAAATGTACAGTATACTGTAGCATGAACACATGTGTTACTACAGTTATTGATGTTGACATGTGATGATGTACAGTATATCTATAGTAGGGAAAGCACTAACAGTGACTGAATGTTGGCTACGTGAGATGACAGTATACTATAGCATGGGACACGTTGTAACTAGCAATTACGGATGTGGGCTACGTGATGATTGTACAGTAACAATATTATGGCCAACAAATGTTTTCTAGCAGTCTAATCTGGCCTAAGTTGCTGATTGTACAGTTATATCTATAGTATAGACACATACACTAGCAGTTTCTGAATCTGGGCTAAGTTGATGATCTGTACAGTAACTATAGCATAGGCAAATGCACTAGCAGTTACTGAATGTTGGTTACGTTGATTGATGTCCAGTATACATGCATGACACATGCCACTAGCAGTTACTGAAATGTTGGCTACATTGATATGACAGTATTATATGATGGGACACATGCACTAGCAGTTACTGAATTGTGCTACATTGATGATGTACAGTGTAATATAGTATGGGCAACATTGCACTAGCAGGATTGCATTGAAAATGTGTGACAGGCTGTGTTGTTAGTTTTAATTTCTAAAACAGCGTAGGTCACAGAAGGGACAAACTTCTGCAAAACCACCAGTTTTTATTCAATGAAAAAGTAACAATTAGCATAATTTACAAAGAATCGAGTTGTAGGGGTTTTTATCAATCAACACAATTGATTGGCAGGTCGGTAAGCAATACATTCAGACTGTTTTCACCTTTAGATAACCAATATCCCTGTTAGTGTGAGATCAGACCACTAGCAGTGCGGGCCGCCCAATCTCACAGGGCCTCGCCTTCTAAAAAATGTTTTGTGTTAGCAGATCGAGGGGGGTTACAATCAGCACTTTGCTTTGCTATTGGCTGGAACTATAATTATTTAAAACATGTTACAAGGATTTCGATAATCGTCCTACCATTAATCCCTTTTTACACCCTCATATTGAGCCTTAATCTGCATCTGTAAAACTTGGCCCTCCCTTGTCTCCCCTACCCTCCAGCCGCCTGGTTTAATCCAGACTCTGCCATCCCCAACCACCCCCCCCCCCAATCACAAACACTCGATTGCACATTCTCTCCCGTCGGTCTGTTCGACCACTCAAATCACACTTCCTTCTAAGAAATAGAAAGGTCTTGTCCACAACACCCGTCTCCTCCCCTTTCTCCACACCAGGATAGTCACATGGCCTAAGTTTCCACACCCTCCCCATCACCATGCAAAAAACACTAAAATGAATGTCATCTTCCTTTCTGCTTAGATCGCCATCTCTCCTCCTACAATCACAATTATTTCTTACAAACAGATTGCTTCACCACTAACTCGCACCGTTTTTAACGGCCTGAATAGATAACCTCGGACTAAACACCCCTCACCTACTTACATCAGAGTTATTTTGCCATCGATTACTTAGAGATGAATACAGTGAGTTCCTTCCACAGTGGTTCAGTTGGAAAGGTGTTGAAAATCTGGCTGAACTGAAAAAAAATTCTAATTAAGCCTATTAAGCAATGGGAGCAGAATCTTCGGACACTGCTAGTTCATACATGAATTTAGAATTTTCTGTATTTCGACACTGATTTGAAATTTTCTACGAGAAAAGAGATTAAAATCATAATCGCGTGGTTACACCCACAACCGATCATAAAAAACACGAGTGATTCTAATTAGTTTTAAATTTGAAGACCTGAAGGTCAGAGGACGGTTTCCTCCTACCGTGGAAGTGGATAGCACAGCCTCTCACCATTTTGCAGCACATTAATGGGGGCCAGAGACGCCTTTTAAATTGGCTCTCTGCCCCAGAGAAAGTCACAAGAAAGAACATTCTGGACTTACCCCCACGCAAACACCACTGCTGTACTATCCCGGAAAGATGTTTCCTTTTTAAACATCCTATCATGCTGGCTAGTTTTCAGAGATGGAAAGGTGAAACACAAAGCAGCTATGTAAAAAAACAACTTCCAAGGCAAAGGTTGCATGAAAGGTTAAAAGGGAAACAGATTACACCTGTGAGCTAACAGGCAACACCGCCACGCAAACTCCAAACCCCCACTCCCAGGATAGTGATGCCCCCCAAACACCCCCCGAGACACGAAGGAAGAAAGAATGGCCCCCCAGTGAGGATGCAAAGTGCCACAAGAGCCATAGGCATTGGTACGGTTTGGAAAAAAAACAGACTAACAGAAAAAATAGCTGGAAGAAAGAAAATATTAAACCCTTTGCTCCCGTCAGTTATGATAAATATTATTGTTGGTTTTTAAAGGGACCACTAAACTATTAAAACAATATATTGAAAAAATAAGACATTTTCTAGATAGGTCGGGCACCCACTAGTTGAGCGCATGTGTTGATCATGTCAGTGGGGCAAGGAGAGGAAGTAGGGTGGAAGATCGGGAGACGCTGCAGTAACAGACGACTTTTTAAAAATAAAATTTGTGTAATCTGTGAGGTTAATTTGGGAGGTAGGATGTTGGGTCTCTTACTTCTAGAAAATGGGGATTCACGCTTTTTTTGAGAATAGTGTTATATTCATTCAATAATTATATAGCGTTTAGTGTGTAGGGGGCAAGCAGAATTATGATTTTAAATGGAACAGATGGTTCTTCCAAAGTAGTGGAACCTGCATATAAATCTGAGACCCTTGCTAACCAAGGGATCAGGTCCCTCACCCATGGTCCTTTTATACGGGCAGAAAGGTGTGGGTTAATGGAGTTTAAGTTGCCCTTAAGAAGGAAAATTTGTAGATAATCTGACAAGATTGGAGCGCCCGCTATCAGTTAAATATAGGTCTTTAAAAATTTCATGGGACTGCAAGCAAAATAATTAGTGCAAAAATGTTTAAGCTCCTCAACCGTTCAATCAATATTTGTAATTTAAACCACCTAAATTAAAAAAACGCCATTTGTGAGGTTGGGGGTTTTTTTCCCCTCCCCCCTGACAAATAATTATTACCATAGTTGGGCTTAGTTTCTAATGAGTTATAAACAATTTTTAAACAACAGATGCACATAGTTATCCTCATTAACAGATTACCGTGTGTTATATTCGCTGGCATATAGAATAATTGATGTTAAACATTAAAGCACCAAAATGTGTTTTAAATGTGGGTCGCCGGGATTCACTGTACTGTATGTTATGGTGTAAACAACAAAATACTACCAACAAAGCGGAATCGTTTAGGGGCCTATTTCTTTATGTCATCAATGCAAAGTACGGATTCTTGTTAAACTGGGGAAAAGTAATTACTCTTAATTCTTGCGCCTGAAAGTTGGGAAGACAGTCTCGCAATCTGCATTAAAGGGACACCAAAACCTTTATGTCACATGTGCAAAAAAAAAAAGGAGGGGGCCGGCTGCGGCGGTAAGTATACAGATGTTTCGCTACTATTCTACTATATGCTTCTGCTACCTCCTTGTGAATTTAATTTCTTTAACAATAAAGCATAAGGTTTCATATGGACAAGCAATAAAGCTGGGTTACACACTGTATCAATCTTGAATTTCTTTGAATTAGTACCGACGGGATGACCCTTTATCGTTAATGTTGTTGTACCCAGCTTAATAGTTGCAGAGAGCGCAAGTGCAACATGGATCCTGACGAGGTTTGGTTTTTTAAATACTTCAAGATTTCACTTTCTCTTTTATTTGAATTCTGCTTTAGGAATAACATTTTTAAGGACGAGAAAACCATTAGTTACATTAGTGGATAGTTGCCACAAGGAGGGATAAGAACAAGTCACCTCCAAAATTAATTTTTGGGGCTTTAACCAGTGTAGAACTAAAACATGCAGGGCCCCGGTCCCTTGGCATAGAAAAGCAGTTTAGGGTTGGTCCCAATAGGAGGGGTTTTGTTTGTGGCATGCGCTGTGTTAGGCGCAGTGCCTAGCCAGTGCCATACTCACACCAATGAAGTGGATGGGGATGGACCCCACAATCCCCGCTGCCTGTTCTGCCGTTCCCTCTTTAGTGGCATTGAATGTGGCGGGATAAGGTTACAACACCAGGAATACTTTGTAGCAGGCAATGCGCAGGGTTTAGCTCAAGTGTTGATCTGGTTGGAGGAATGGCAAGTAGCAAGTCTCACATAGGACGCATCCACTGGCCCACTGGACAATGGGAAAGGCCCAGAAATTTACAGAAAAGTCTATTTAAACGCTTATACTCCCAAGGTTAAGGGAAATTGAATTTATTTAACCCTTTAAAAAGGGTATCCTCCACTGAGGAAAAAGCATTTTTTTTTTGTGTATTTTAAAGTACCCATCCCCCCACACTCCCATACCTTTTTTACCCCGAATTCCCTTTCGTTTGATGGCAGCGCATGGGAAAGCCTGTGCAGGTTCTGGGGGTGTGTCTTCCCCTGTGCTGGGGGAGTGATGTCCTCAAATGTGCATACTCATGGTTTAGCAGACCACCCACTTGGCTGCCAGTAGAAATCATTTCCTCCCTGGATTCTAAGTTCATTTTTCAGCTGATATGCAGAGCGAGACAGGGGAGGAAAAGTAAAACCCTCTTCCCACACTACTTGTAACAACTACAGGGGAATTGTTGTGTGTTTAATAAAGATTGTTGTTGGCTAAATATAAGATGATTTCATAGAGGGATGCTGGGAATATGAGGCCATTGGTATGGGCGGGAAGTGGAGAGAGAGGGAAAAAAGGTAGTACCTGATTACTCCTACATTTAATTAGTGAGGTCAGAAAGCGCTGTGATGGTCAATTGTGTTCATTCCTCAAATTTAGCAGTGAAATCAGTGATTGGAGAGCAGATGTGATGGTAATGTGATTAGAATAAATTTAGAAGGAGTTGATGTGTGTTGTGTGGGTGTGTGGTGTGGTGTGTGTGTGTGTGTGAGTTGTGTTTTTTGTTGTGTGTTTGTGTGGGTGGGGTTTGTGTGGTGTGTGTGTGTGTGATGTGTGTGTGTGTGTGTGTGTGTGTGTGTGGTGTGGTGTGGGTGTGTGTGTGTGTGTGTGTGTGTGTGTGTGTGTGTGTGTGTGTGTGTGTGTGTGTGTGTGTGTGTGTGTGTGTGTGTGTGTGTGTAGACAGCAGTCCCGACGGATCCTCTCACATTCTGCGCATGCACTAAAGGAAAACGCGCGTCGGACATTTTACATGCAGGCAGTCACTGAAAGTGGGCGGACCTGCACCATCCACAGCGTTCTGGGACAAACTCATTGGATTTCTTCTAAACTACTGCTCAAAGACACAGGATACTGCAGGTACATTTCCACCTTACACATATCTATCCTTACAACCCAGGTGACTTTTAGCAGTGGAGATTCCCTTTAATTCCCTCAAAATCCTATAAAATCCTAGGAAGTAATAAAGCATAAAGCAAAGGATCTGTAATTTCTAATTTCATCGTCTGGTAAATACTCGGCCAATTGCTGTACTTACCTTTATAAGGTGCAGTTAATATAGGTGACATCACTCTCTTATTGTTTATACTGGATCCTGATTGCAATAAGCAACCTAACCAAGTATTAGTGTAACCTGGGGTCATACCAAATGTCTGGACCTGTCACTATTAAAGCTGGGTACACACAGTAACGGATACGATGGTAACGACGCTTTATCGTTACTGTGTGTAGTGCATTTTCCTAATGATTGTGAGGCCGACGAACATTCACTTTGGCCTTGCGGTCGTAAAGTATAGGGAAATCGGCTGTGTATTGTGTATATGATGTGTATATGCTGTGTATATGATGTGTATATGCTGTGGATAGGGAGAACGCTCGGGACTGTGTGTACCCTGATCTTGCAGATTATATCTGTCATCTTTCAAATGTCTTTACCATCTTTAGTGTGTGTAGCCAGCTTTAGGAACTACAGTAGTGTGAAATCTAATTAGTCAATGGGTTGTTAGGATAGAATAATCCCTCTCTCTGCCTAGAAATGTATGTAAACTACCCAGGAAACTGAGAGTTTGATGATTCCAATCCCTTCGATCCAAGCAATTAATAATATATTGGATATTGTACTACCTGCTGTAAATTATAAGGATATTAGAATTCACTGAGGATGTCTGTCAGCTTTTATAAATGTCACAGAATCCCAGGGTAATTTCTAAACATATTTTACTGTTAAGCGACCGATAGTCGCACGATCGGTCGCGGTAACTGTCGGATGCGGCTGCTTTTGCCGCGACCGACTGTCCTTCCTCCTTGCCGACCGGTCGAAAGTATCGAACAGTCGGTCAGGAGGAAAAATCGCTTACATTATCCATTGTAATCCACTCTTTCATTTAAAGGATCACTATTCTCACTGAAAAAAATTTATATTATCTGAAACTACAATTTGAGAGAGGTAAAATGGTGGTACTCACATATTTATCTGTGCTTGCTTTGTCAGTAAACGATTAATGTTTAGTGAGTACTCCTAATCCCCCTCCCTCCCTTACTTACTGCCTCCTTGTAGTGTCTGCGACACTTATAAGCTCTGCACAGCCTCACCATGGACGCTGCTCTGCTTACACATCTCCCCCTCTGTCCTGCTGTCTTTTCTTTGCTGATTCTCTTAAATGTTGCAGAAAGTGTGCTGGCAGGGAGGTCAGGAATGGGTCATATATTATAATTTCTGCTTCTGGAGTGACAGGTCTTTCCCTGTAAATGCTGTGATTTTAAATGATGATTTCTCAGGATCTACAGCTCAGATTTAAAATCCAAAAAAAGTTTTTGAGCAGTCGGATATTGTATCTAAAGGTACACTTTTAGAAAATTATTTTCTGTAGCGTAAAGACAGCCTTTAAAAACATTCCTGGCCTTAGAAACATTGCCTGTATCTGTGGTGCACAACCACCTGGCAATGACCACACCCACCAACCACACCCACCAACCCCGCTCAAAAATTTCTAGTAGTTTGACCATTATAAGGATATTTTTCCAGTTGGGTCCCATAGGGCTAAATGCAAGGGGTGATTATATATTACATTATATAATTGTCTAATTAAATAGCGTCTTCCATTACTACATAGAAGATTATTCATTTTAAGTCTCAAGCAAAAGAACAGAGGTCCCAAGCCAAGGATCCAAGTAAATTAAACAAACCTGCCAGACAGGGAGAATAAATAAAACCCATAATACATTGCTAGATACAAACAAAACCAACGAAGCACAAAATCCACCCAGAGCTTGACTGGCACAGAGGGGCAGAATACGCCCTTCACTGCATCTGTTTTTCATCTTATTACCAGGGATCTGGTTCATAGCATTTGAGCTTTATTTCCCTCAACTTAATTGAATAAAGTTTTAGTTGCAAAATGTCGAACTGAATTAACAAGGGGCGAAGTTGTATCTGGGCTATAAAAATAATCTTCCGTTACGAACCAACGAGCGAGCACAATTGGAATCTTGAGGTTCTGGATAGGTAAACGCAGGTGCGAACAGCCGCTAACTATGAAATGTTCTATTATCATTGACTGTTTTAACCCTTCCTCTTCCATTGGTGGATACGATCTGGGTAGTAATATGCTATGCAGATACCTAAAGAGGTAAGGGGCATGGATGAGGATTTTTGTGCCTTATTACTCCTACCTAAACCTTTTTGTACAATGTAATGGAACTTGTAAATGTCTGCCATTGGTTATAGGTAATATTTCCAGGAATCTAGAAAATGAAGTCAACAAGAAAGGTTGATAACATTGTAAACTACGACCTCATTTAGGGAGACTTTTATGGAGACCTAAAACACGAATGGATTGCATGTAAAAGAAATCCAAGAGCTTGTCCACCAATTACTAGTGCTAAATGATACATCTGCCAAAGAGCATCCAACTTTATAAGTCCTTTCAGGAAACCAACCCGTGTCAGCCCACAGTCTTATCAGCCTGCCCTCGGCAATCCTAAAGGCACGCTTTCTAAGATGACTCAGACCAAAATCTTTAAATCCAAAATCCTCATCTTGTTTAATTATATGAGCAGGCCTGGCACTAGGTACATGGCTCTGGTTAGAGCATTTCATGTTTAGGTTTCCAGAACTCTACAGCTCAGAAAGTGTGAATGGGGATATTCTTGTGTAGTGGAATTAAGGAAGAAATTTTATATTGTGGTAATTTTGCCTTGTGAGTTCCAACTTATTTCAACTGATTGTTTCCAAGTCTTAAGGTTCCTACACACGTGCGATCGCGGGTCCAGACATGTGTATGGGCCCTTTATCGGCCGAAATGGCCGATTGTTCGGAGATCCACCCAGTCGGTCGGGCAACGATCCCCGTTTCGCCCGATAAAGGGCCCATACACGGCCTATTATTGGCCGAAACGAATGTCGGGACCTGTGATCGCACGTGTGTACGAACCAATGAGTCATTACACCAATGAGATTAAACGAGATCAAAACTTTGGCTTACACTAGTAAAATGTCGATGATCAACCAATACAGTAGATAGAATTGATTATCGATTACCTATTAACCTCTACATTACCACACAGGAGTTTGAGATATAAAAGTGACCATTAACCCTACATTATTAGACAGGAGTTTGAGATATAAAACAGTGACATTAACCCCTACATTATCAGACAGGAGTTTGAGATATAAAACAGGGACTCGAGCAGAGCTGAATGTTATAGCATGTGACCTCTCTCTGCTACAGACAGCCGCTACACTTTCTCTCTGGCTTTCTGGTAACAAACTCTGGTGGACTCTGCTATGCCTGAGTGCCCACAGAGAGGGCTCCGAGTACCACCACTGGCACCCGTGCCATAGGTTCACCACCCATGCCCTAGACAGTTAATATTTTATAGAAAACTTGTTCCCCTTGCCACTTCTCAGTGTTCTGTAAAGTTTAGACAATTATTAGGGTTATTTTCCTTTGAAATTAAGCAAAAATAAAGTAAACAGAGACTAAAATAGGTTTCGCTATTGAATTTTGGTAGGTGATGTTCCTCAGAATTCCATTAAAACAGGGTTGTTTCATCCATCTTTAATCCGACATCTACAAGATGGTCCAATAGATCATTTTCATGTTATGAATAAAGTTGGTCTGACACTCAGTTAACCCACAAACATAAAGGAGCAATTTTGCATGTCTATAATTCTGTAAAGAAGGTTTAATTCTTGTTTTTTAGTCCTTCAAAATTCCATTCTGGATTGGTTGATACATTTATAAGCCCCATCACTTAATCATAACTTTGATTGATCAATTATCAATTTGTGTTTCTATTGGATGAGTAGTTTCCATTCTGTAACTTCTTTTACAACCCTGTTTATTGATTTCCAGAAAATTCTGATCCATGGAGGGAAAAAAATCCCACATTTAATGAATATAAATTGCTCTTGAAATCTGTGAAATTGGTTCACAACTAATAATTATATAGATATGCACATTTGAAATGATTAATATGCTAATGTGCAGTACAATTTTGATTTCAAAATTACATCCTGTAAAAATAATAACTGATAAAGTTAGCAGGCTGGTTAAGTCAGGCAGACATAAAGGAATCCATGACGTGATACAATAAGAAGACCATAAATAAACCCGCTGGTAATATCAAAGAAATGTGGAATATACAAAGGGGGGTCTAGGGGGAAATATAGACCTGACACCTATGAAGTTCAAATCTAGAGCCTCGTTTCTCTTGGTCTTCTGATGGTAACATAATGGTGTTAAATATTGCCCCCCTTAGATGGTATTGACTTTATAGTGGTAAATAAAACATGATTTGATCACTTTCAATCAAAGTTGAACTGAAAAATGAGTGCAGTCAATTTAATTCCCAAAAGATAAACAACATGAATATGAATATTAGCAAATCTCTGTCTGTGAATACTAGAGATGTCCGGACTTCGCAAAATCTGGTCCGCTCGAGGATCCGCGAATTTTCGAATAAATTCGAAAATCCGCGAGCGGACCCATTAAAATGAAAAAATATCCTCGAAATTACAAGATTTCTCGTATTTTCGAAAATACGTATTTTTGGAAAATTTCGAAAATACGAGAAATCTCGTAATTTAAAAATTTTTCGCAAATACGTATTTCGAAAATACAAGTAATCCTCGTAATTTCGAAAATTTTCGAAAATACGTATTTTCCAAAATACGAGAAATCTCTTAATTTCGAAAGTTTCCGAAAATACGTGGATTTCTCGTGTTTTCGAAAATACGAGAAATCCGCGGTTCGGAAGTTCAGAAGGCAGATAATCCGGAAAAACCCGCCGCCCATCCCTAGTGAATACCAGCCCTCGGATTGTAAAGCTGTCCATACACTACCTCGACGTTACACCGATTAGACATTTACTCTGCCATGCATGTCAAACCCATTTTAATATCGAGTAAAGCAGTCTCGCCTGAATTGCCTTATCATGATTGATATTACGGTGGTAAAATAATATCTCAGGAACATCAGGAGGAAAGTTTGTAGCGTATGGCCATCCTATGATCTCCAAGATATGATCTGTTGCGATTGGACAGAAGAATGGTAACAATCCTTTCTGCACTATACAGGAAACTGAAAAACAATCCAATTTCTTAGTTATGACCAAAAATAATATTATTCACCCTCCGAACATCAGCAATGATTGCCAAGAGATAAAACGTAAATGTATCCTCATGTAAACAATGAAGCCTCTACGTGATAAAACCGGCATCATAAACGGATTCCGAGACTCATTTCAACAGCAGGTGGTAAAACCCAACAGAGAATTCCCCAACGTGGACAATTATTTGGCTCATATTCTTTACAATCTCTGCTCATAACTGAAATAAAAGAAATATTTGCCGTATTAAGTTCAATCTACCCTGAAGAGCACCGCGCTATCAATGGAAATCGGCAATAAAACAATTTACTATAAAACTAATGGCCAGCCAGTTATTCTGATTGTGGAAAAGGTATTTCAGGTCCCACGGATGGCAATTCGCACATTGTATCTATAATACCAGCTCACACGCACACACAAAAAATCACTCACTGGTTCACTGCTTGTTTGTGTTTTCTGTCTAAGGGAAGATTTACCCAAAGAATTCTTTTAACATTTTGTAAATTGCCATTTTATTGACGATAAAAGTCTAATAGCTATTTTATGGAGTTGTTAAAACATACAGAGCATTTCAGTTACTATAGAAAGAAGAAAATAGACAGATAAACACATTGGGGATTTAGGAAAGTATTGACCATAATATTGTACACAAGATGTACAGAGATCCTCTCCCCGGTGCAATAAAGGGACGATTCTGCCGAAATCCACCGCCAAAGTAACATTTGTATAAACTTATCACCCTGCCAAACCTTGACCACACAAGGTTTAAATGTTTCTGTGAGGCTTGTTCCCCCAGTTATCCTCTGCTGCTGCTTCAGGCCAGCAGTGGCATTAGTCCTTGGCTGAGATGTCTCAGCCAATCACTGATGGTCCTGTCCATTTTGCTGCGGCATCAAGTATACTTACAAGCCTCACAAGCATTGAAACCTTGCAAGGTCAAGGTTTGGAGGGGTTATTATTATTATTATTATTATTATTGTTATTATTATTATTATTATTATTATTATTATTATTATTATTAGTTTATTATTGGCACCAACATCTTCCGTGGTGCTTTACAATTACATCATACAGTCATACATTACATAGTTACATAGTTACATACATAGTAATTAAGGTTGAATAAAGACATACGTCCATCAAGTCCAACCTATTCACCCCCCTTTTTTTTTCTTTTTTTTTTCTAACCCTACCTAACAGTTGATCCAGAGGATGGCAAAAAACCCAGTTAAAAAGGGGGAAAAAATTCCTTCCTGACTCCAAACGGCAATCGGAAAGTATCCCTGGATCAACCAGACTCTATATGTATTAATACCAGTAATCTCAATATTATATAGTATCCCTGTACCAACCAGAACTACAGTATATGTTAATACCAGTATTCTCAATATTATATAGTATCCCTGTACCAACCAGAACTACAGTATATGTATTAATACCAGTAATTCTCAATATTATATAGTATCCTGGATCAACCAGATCTAATGTATTAATAACAGTAATTCTCAATATTTTTAGTTTTAGAAACTTATCCAGGCCTTTTTTAAAGCTTCAATGAACTTGCCATACCACATCTGCCGGAAGACAGTTCCACAGTTTCACCGTTCTCACTGTAAGAAACCTTCCTAGCTGAAGATGAAACTTCTTTTCTTCCAACTTAAAGGATGTCCACGTGTCCTCTGATATGACCTATTGGTGAACAATACACCAGAGAGTTTATTGTATGGCCCATTAATATATTTGTATAAGGTTATCATGTCCCCACGCAAATGTCGCTTCTCCAATGTAAACAGCCCTAACTTGTCTAATCTGCCTGCATATTCAAGCCCCTCCATTCCCCTTATTAATTTAGTTGCCCTTCTCTGAACTGCTTCTATTTCCAAGATGTCCCTTTTGTATATGGGATTCCAATACTGCACCGCATATTCCAAATGAGGCCTTACCAGTGCCTTGTAAAGAGGGAGAATAATATTTTTCTCTCTTGAATCTATTCCCCTCTTTATACAAGACAATATCTTGCTAGCTCTAGCCGTTGCTACCTGGCATTGTTTGCTATAGCTAAGTCTGTTATCTACCAGAACCCCCAAATTCTTTTCCATTACAGATGCACTTAACACAGAGTTATTTATGGTGTAGGTGGCACAGGGATTATTAAATCCCAAATGCATCACCTTACATTTATCAACATTGAATCTCATCTGCCATTCTGCTGCCCATTTTGATAATCTATCTAGGTCTGCTTGCAGCACTTGCACATTATTGGAAGTTTCCAAAGCTCTGCATAGTTTAGTGTCATCAGCAAACACAGAGATCTTGCTCTCAATGCCCCTTCTAAGTCATTTATAAACAGATTAAACAGAAGCGGCCCCAAATACATACAGGGTAATAGATATTATACATAGTCATACATATTACATACACAGATTATCCATTATACAAGTACACAGAATGATGAGTTACTTCCTATAAAGGTTCCATACTGTTAGTTCCTATATGGGTTCCATACTGTTAGTTCCTATATGGGTTCCATACTGTTAGTTCCTATATGGGTTCCATACTGTTAGTTCCTTTATGGGTTCCATACTGTTAGTTCCTGTAAGAGTTCCATACTGTTAGTTCCTATAAAGGTTCCATACTTTTAGTTCCAATAAGGGTTACATGCTGTTTTTTTGATACGATATATGTGCACTTTCTATGCATAGGGTATCTTATGTACATGCTTCAGGAAGCTTGTTTAGTCCTTATTTAGACTTCATAAAGATTGGTCTGTTCTAGAACTTTCGAACTATCATAAAACTTCAAAAGTTTGAATTCAGACCAATTAAAGTCAATGGGAGAGTAATAGTTCGAAAAGTCCGGGTGATTTAAAGCAAAACTAACAATGGTAACTTACTGCAAATGGCTGTGGCACCTGGGAAATGGTCTGGGGAACAGGTCACTATCACCAAAACCTGTTAAAACACTTCTTAAACACGAGCAGGCAATTGTCGGGTTTTAGGCAAGCTAGATTCGAGGGTTACGGCAAATTTTAGGGTTACCGAGCAATACTTTCGAGGGTTAGTGGAAATAGAACCATACATTTGAGGGATACCGAACCAAAAATGGCACTTATCAGTGCTGCAAAGGCACTGATAAGTGCCGGGGAGAGGGGGTCCCGGTTCGAGCTGCGGGACCCCTTAAGCCCCAAATGGCCCTTGTCAGGGCCTTTGTGGCCCTGACAAGGGTGGGAGAAGGGAGTCCCGGTTCGAGCTGCGGGATCCCTTAAGCCCCAAAGGGCCCTTGACAGGGCCACAAAGGTCTTAGTAAGGACCCAGGAGGGGGTCCCAGTTTTGAGCTGTGGGACCCCTGAACGCCGATTTCGGCAATCTCCGGCCGTACGGGGATTTTCGGAAGCGGCCGTTCGAGTTTTACCAAACCTTCGTAAATCCATAAACGTTCGATCGAACATTTGAGGATTACCAGAAGTGGCATGTGGAAACCGGAAGTAGCGGGCGTGTGCGCTACGTCAATTTTTTATGCTGTTCCCCGCGCATGGACGTGTTCCCCAGACCATTTCCCAGGTCCCAGAGGCCTGTAAAGTAAGTTTACCCTGCCATATTTCGGAAAGTTTGAATTAACTTTCCGAACTATTACCCCCCATTGACTTTAATGGATCCGTTTTTGGACTTTCGAACTTTCAAACTTTTTTAGAAGTTCGAAAACAGACCGAACTTTCGAAAGTTCGGCCATCTCTAGCCCTTAGTCCACCATGTGATAAATATTAGGTGTGGTTATAATATTTGTGTATTCTGTCAATCCATTTTTCCAGCTTTCCTAAGGAGACAGAGAATCCACAAATTGTTGTTATATTTGTGACAATGGATATGAATTGAAAGAATAAATAACATTGTGAATGGGAAATACAGGGAATTTAAAGGCAAGTAACACACAGTTGACTTTTAAATAAACATGGCAATCAAGTTGTGTTTCCTTCACCTTTAAGAGATGGCTAAATAAAGGTCAACTTAGAAGTGCTTGGTGACTATTATTAATTCATATATTTTATGATCCTTTTTTGATCAGCATTTAAAGCTAACAAGTATTGCATTGTGCCAGTTTGAACTGCAATTCTCACTGAATTCTTGTTTTTGCCCTATTCACATTGCAGATGGCCAAACCTGCCATGGTTTGTTCTGCCAGATTTGAATTCTGGTAAATATCAACAATAAAATTTCATGATGAAAATTATATTGAAAAAGTATAAATCATGATATTTCAAGTGATTTTTTTTTTGGTAGAATTTTCATTTAAAAAATTGGTTTCAGCAATGAAAGTTTTTGAAAATTCACTGGTTGTTCGAAAATGAATTTTGATGTTGAAAACTGTAATTTTCATCCAAAATACTGCCCATGCCTATAGCTCAAAAAGTTCCAGCGATGTTCTGACAAAGGAGCCAAGAGAGCGCCTGCATTTATACTCCTGAGAGAACCCAAGGGACCAATCAGACCCCAGAATGGTTATCACCAAGCTAACTGAAAACCTGCCAGGGATGCAGCAACCAATAATAAGAGTGAGATCCACCAAGTGCACCACAATTTAAAACTACTTCAGCCCTAGTATGAGAAGTGAACTATTTATATGCCAACCCCCTCCCTCCCATGGTTGAGAAGGCTAATGGACCATCCAGAACATTTAAATTGTGGCTCTATCTGACCATTTGTAATTCAGACCTAACTATGGGTACCATATATACTCGTATAAACCGACCCGAGTATAAACCGAGGTACCCAATTTCAGCTAAAAATCCTAATAAAAGTTATTGACCCGAGTATAAACCGAGGGTAGAAACTTGGCATTCAAGATGTTTGGAAACTACAACTCCCAGCTAATAAAGCATGCTGGGAGTTGTAGTTCCCAAACATCTTGAATGCCCCCCTCCCCCTCAGTTCAGTTTGTACCTGTGGGCTCTTCTCCCTGTGGACTCTTCTCCCTGTGGACCCTGTAGACTCTTCTCCCTGTGGACTCTCTCCTGTGGACTCTTCTCCCTGTGGACTCTTCTCCCTGACTCTTCTCCTGGACTCTTCTCCCTGTGGACTCTTCTCCCTGTGGACGACTCTTCTCCCTGTGGGCTCTTCTCCTGTGGGCTCTTCTCCTGTGGGCTCTTCCTCCATCCAAGGGCTTCCTGGCAGGTACGGTATCGGCATTCCGGCAGCCGCGCGCCCATTCCTGTACCGGCGCGCCGGCTGACGTCACTGCCCGGCGCCGGGCTTGGCGCCGGGCAGTGACGTCAGGCCGGCGCGCCAGTGCAGAAAAAGATCGCGCGGCTGCCGGAATGCCCAGATAAGCGGTTGACTCGAGTATAAACCGAGTCCAAGTTTTCAAGCTGATTTTTCAGCCTGAAAAACTCGGTTTATACTCGAGTATATACGGTACCTTTAACAAAGGCCCTATTTAAAATTACAGTCACACTCATAATATTGTAATTGTACTATAGCCTATACAATTGTGTAAGTCTACTACGGCATGGTAGTAGAACGATTGTAAATGTACGGCCGTGAAAACCTGCAGTATTAGAACTTTCCCATTGCGCGTTTTTTTCCAGACCATAACGCACTTGGTAATGCAAGTTTTTCTCTAGGCACGCCTGTGTTCTTTATGTTGTTTAACGTTGTCATACATTACAGTATTTATTGTATTTAAATCAATGTAAAGTAAAGTTACTTGACATTGAGTGTGTTGAAATTTGATCATAATTTATCCTTTTAGAGAACAAAATAACTAAAATATAAGTTATACTGGTGATACTATTTCCATTGCCAATGTTCTGAGGCCCACCTATGGCTCTTTGAAGTCACACCAGTCCGCCCAGGCACTTCCTTGGAGAAACCCTGATACAGGTAACTGTAAACGGAGAATTCTCTCCTTTCTGTGTGTATTATGGAATTCTGTGCCACGTTTCATTCAGAAATTGTATCCCTCAAGCTTTCTCCAGAACCCAGACCCTTTCATTCTTGCAAATTGTAATTCAGAAATTAATTTGGTGCCTTTTAAGGAGAAAATATCATTTAATTACAATTTTGATGATGGAATTCAGGTCAGGAAGAAGTCTAATACGATTCCCCATGTTTGATATATTGCGTAACCCTGGGGTCTCTGTAAAACACTTAAAAATAGAAATAAATGGACCCAACCGTAATACTGTTAAGATTAATTAAAACTTTAAAGCCTTCTCCTTTACTAAGCATAATTGTTTTACCTTTCATTAAAAAAAACGCTTAAAGGGACACTAAACTGTATTTTTTAAGTACATTGCATCTGTATCTATTATTCACAAGGAGGTGAGAACATTTATCCCTACCTCCCTACGAATAATAGAACTCCCGGGGAACAGTGCAATACTTACCTTACCACAGTTCCACTTGCGGCTCCTTCTCAGCTGTCAGGCGCGTTGTCCCGATGTGTGGCTCGCATGCTCTGAAGATAGGCGCTCGTTTGAAACAGCAAGCTGGTCAGCTGAGAAGGAGACGTGAGTGAAGTGGCATTAGGTAAGTGTTGCACTGTTCCCTGGGTGTTCTATTATTTCCAGGTAGGTGGGAATAAGCGTTCTCTCCTCCCAGTGAATAATAGATACAGATTTCATGTACTTAATAAACTACATGAAATCTGTTTAGTCTTCCGTTAAATCTGAATTTTTAGAAAGACAGCAAGGTTATTAAACTGAAAGATGAAATCTGTTTAGTTTATAGAATGTCCATGTTAAAACTATCCCCCTTTCTTTGGTGGTATCCATGGCTGAATTTCAAGTCTTTTGTTCATTTGCCACTGTGCAGATTTTGATGTTTTTTTGCATCTCTATTTAATATTTTATACGTACATAAATTATGCGCAAAGGGGTGAAAAAAAAGATGGAGTTGTCTTGAAACCTTTACTACCGTATTACAGTGAAAACTAATTTAAGTCTATACGTAGCTACAGGCGATAATGTTCCGTTCTGTGTTCTGTTCAATAAAAATATTGCAGCATTATCAGGATTATCAGAGACACACATCATACAACTGACATAAGATTTTGGGTAAACCTCTGATTTACAAGCCTTTGGTTTTTACGATTGTGCTAACTAAAAGGGAGCAGGACTATTTTTTTTTTGATGTGTCAGTCAAAATGTGAAATAATCCGCAGATAGTTATTATTATTTGTGTGCAATGTATTCTGGTCAGAGAACTCGGATCCAGATTGTACCCTAATGCATAACACATAAAAAGCAAAGAAACAATGGACGAGACATTAAAATTGTACTTAAACCTGTTGACTATATATTTTTTGATGTTACTAAATTTAAAATCATATCAAATTATTTTTCGACATTTTAATTTGTGTTTACATTTGCCATATATACAAGCCTGGCTTCTTTAGGGGGCCATATAAAACATGCTCTTATCTTTACATGTCTCCAATAAGCTTGTCATCTTGTCATAACATTTTCTTATGATCCCACATCTAGATGCATAATCTTAAAGAAAAGTTTTTATCAAAAAGTGAACCTATCCGTTTGCACCCTAAAGGGCAAACAAATTTTGGGGGTAAGGTAGGTAACCCCTACCCACCCCCAACCGCCACCCCCAAATCCCCAGATTTCGACTTACACAGCCTTCTCTCCTGCGGCAATCCATTCCGGCCTCCTGCTTGCAAGCAGGGGCCATACCTCAGCCATGTCTGTGATTGGTTGAGAGGCAGCCAATCACAGACGTGGCTGACGTCACTGGAAATGCTGCGGGAGAGAAGGCTCTGTAAGTACGGATCTTTTTTTTTTTAAAGAAATATTGCGGCAGTTGGGGGCGGGTAGGGGTTACCTACCTTACCTACAAAGGATTTCATGCTAGGTGCAACAATTGCTGAGGATGGTGGGAGTGTGTAGAGGGGTACTGCGCATGCCTCAGACCTTGATGAGGATGAGGATTCAGCATGGAACAGATAGCTTACAGACAACTTGGAGTCTTCAGTTTCCTGGACTTTAATAAGGCATAGCTGGAGAACCATAAGGAGCAAATATGTACGGTAGGGTTTATTTTTAACTACAGAGTGGGGCCAGTAGTGGGTTAAATTATAGTTTTGTAGGTGGACATGCCCTTTAAATATATTTTAACCCGGGAGGTAGTAGGAGTCAGCAAAGGAGCATGCTAGCGGGTAAGTTATTACTCTGTGTTCCCGACTCCTGTTACATTAATTAAAGAATGGGAGGTAAGACCACCGCTTCTTATCCCCCCCCCCCCCCCATTCTTCAATTAATCAGCAAAAGGATAGGTTCACTTTTTGAGTCAACCTATCTTTTAAGCACATTTCAAGATTAAATCAACAAGACTGTTGGCTCAGGGTTTGATGGGTTTGATTAATTACTTCTCATCAAGTTTCGATTAGAAAGTATCAGATGGGGCCATAGACAAAGTTGTGATTATCACCCCTTGGGCATAACAAATGTGGGACAGATTAAAAAATACCTCATTGAATCCCACTGTAATGTGTGTAGTTGACTAAAGGCTCTGTTAGTGTTTCTGTTGGCGATAATATAGTTTAAAGTTATCTAAATTTTGAAAATATTGAAAATTGAAATATTCTAGACTAGAGTTTTGTTTTGACGTCTAAATAGCCTAAGGCTGTGTGCTCATGGGATGACATTTGTCCCGTACAAATCACTGTCAGTTGCAGCAAAAATGGCCATGGCCAACAGTTCACTGCGACAAATCGTGTGGTCCCATAGGGAACTGCACTATCGCCACAATTTACCAGCATACAAGATCGTCTGTAAGTCCAATCTGGAGTAAAGGATGACCAAGATCAGTTGTGGCCTTTGGCACCAACACCAACACCATACAATATTTTAGGCCAACAATCTCATACACAGTAATATTGTTCGGTCAGCTGAAAATATATAAGGTTTGTACCCAACCTAATGAGATATTTCTGTACACATTGTTTCTAGCCTCATCTATGTGTAGTGAGAGTAATAATTAGCGAAAAGACCAGTATAGATATTAAATGTGTGTCGGCTGCAAGTGGACCATACATCTGTACAGTAGGGAAAAAAAGAGATGGAGAAATAAAGGAGAAGCTGGGTAAAGTAGATATGTTTATAATATGAACATGATGGAAATAATATGACAGTCTTTCCTGATGACGGACATAAACCCCCCCAGGACTGGTAGAACACCTACTCTGCTTATTAATGAAATGGAGATGTGTTGTGTATCTGATACCCAACTCCCAATAAATAAAATGAATTTAAACATGCCTAAGATTAACATACTGAATCCTGTTGGAGATGTATGCCCTCGGGAGACACAAAGCTGCTGTATAAGGTTTATTTGTGAGTTAACTATTTTCATGACTGTTTTGAACAATATCTGCTTATCTGCCACCCTTAGTTCAATACATATTGACCATCTGAAGAATTTCTAACAGACTATTTTTATACCATCAAGAAATGCAACAGGCCACTCCGAAATTCTTTAGTTTTTAATTGTATTCACCCAACTGTGAGGTTCATCTCCGGCAACGTTTCGGGTGGACCTCTACCCCTTATCAAGCCTAGAGACTCAGTGATCACAACAAACATTTTATACAGTGTGTCCTCCATATTGTGTATAAAATGTTTATTGTGATCACTGAGTCTCCAGGCTTGATAAAGGGTGGAGGTCCACCCGAAACGTTGCCGGAGATGAACTTCACAGTTGGGTGACAATTGTTTGGAGGAGTGGTATTCAAAAAGTCATGAGTTATATAGACTATTTTTATACAAAACTTTCTAACCAATCAAAATGATATCACTGGTCTATCTACTTTATTTTTGAAGTAATGTATATTTTCTGTTGGTTCTTTCTAAACAGGAAGGGATTTCCAAGGCCCTATTACCCTATTTGTAAGACATCTCATCTGATATTGCTTCAAACATTCCCACCTGAGATCTTCAGGCTCATTTAAAGAATACACTGACTCCCCTGATTATTGTGCCATTCAGTCTTCACTAGATATGGACCAAAAGGGGATTTGACCGATCCACTGGAACATGGACTTTAAGGACTTCTGACTTTTTTTAGAATTTTTCCAAACTGCTGAACTGTTTTGGATAATTATTGAATAATCAAGAAAATTCTAATTAAAAACAAAAAGGGAATTTTTTTGATATACCTAGAAATTTCAAATGTAAAAATCATCAATTTTTTTAAATGTCTAGAAATCTCGAAAATATTACACAGGAAGTGCATGAAGTTTCAGTTATTGGGCGGTGTTTTTAAAAACATTTTGACCATTGGTACGTGTTTCCCAGAACAATTTCCAGGTCCCTGAGCCATTTACAGTAAGCTACCATTGCTATTTATACCTTCATTTTAGGTGGAACCTTTGAAATTTTTGAGTCCGTCTGCAGATTTTAGAATTTTCGGATTTTTTTAAAAAATTCATGATTTTGCAAGGCCGTTTCTAGTTTTTATAGAGCAGTGTGAAGTTTTAACAATAAGTAGTAGATAGACTAACACTCAAACTCGAACGGACTCGGACTTCTCAAACTATCCCGGATTTCTCGGACTTTTGAACTTTCCGAACTTTCGATAATTATCGAACGTTTGTCGTTGCAGTTTCGAGAATTATCGAATTTTAATCGCTAACCCTTGAATGCATTGTTTGCTAACCCTCGAAAGTATCGTTCGTTTTCGCTAACCCTCGAAAGTATCATTTTTTGATAACCCTCAAATTTATGGTTCTATTTTTGGTATATAAAAAAAAAAAATATTTCAAGTATTTTCGGTAACCCTCAAATTGGCCAGAACTCTTGAATGTAGCTTACGGAAACCCAACTATTGCTGCTCTTGTTCAAGAAGTGTTTTAACAAGTTTCGGTGATAGTGACATGTTCCCCAGACCATTTCCCAAGTGCCACAACTATTTACAGTAAGTTACCATTGTTAGTTTTGCTGTAAATCATCCAGACTTTTCGAACTATCACTCCCCCATTGACTTTAATGGTTCAAACTTTCAAACTTTTACTGAAGTTCGAAAGTTCGAAAACAGACCAAACTTTATGAAGTTCGGACATCTCTAGGACTGCTTTACAATCTAGAAGCTATTGCACATAATTGAATAACTTTTGGACTAATTATAGGAAACTTCTGAAAGATATGATTATCCAAATGATCAATGCTAACCAGACCTCATCAGACCTCATACTTCCCTTGTTTCCTAATATGATAATTCAGGGAATCCTGCAATTTTACGCTCTTCGTTTCATGTAAACAAAATAATCAGATTATTAAATCAGATTATTTACTAGACCAAAATGATAAAATGACTCATTGAAGATAAACATTAGAGATGAACAAAACTGGTGAGTTGGTGAGTTTTGTTCCACCAGCGATTCCATGGAGCTTATTGAATTTCCGAAAAACTGATTCACAAACTGAACATTTACAAATCAAACAAAAGTTGGAAATAACTAATCTGAAAGGACCCAAAAATATTGTAAGATTTATAATCTTCCTGTACAACCAAATCAAGTATTTTGTTCTGTGTTGTAGACATGGCGTTGCCCTTGTAGGTCCTTATTAGGTCCCTTATATTTATTTATTTGTGTGCGCTAATGAGCCTTTGATCCTCCCAAGACCAGAGAAAACATGCCGTGAGTAATTGATAGAGATGAACTGTGGGTTCTAATAGAACCCAGTTTCGAATCGAATCCGAGGGTTTCAAAGTCCCGGCGAAACTTTCAGAAGTCCTGGAATTTATGAAACCCGTTTTTCCCGAGTTTTCCATTTTTATCGAAAATTCGATAATTATCAAAAATCGAAAGTAGACAATTTTCAAAAATCTAAAGTAGACAATTTTTGAAAATCGAAAGTAGATAATTATCGAATATTGAAAATCGAAAGTAGATGATTTTCGAAAATCGAAAGTCAAACTTTTGAATTTTCGAAATTACCGAAAACTTATAAAATTAGAAAACAAAACGAAACTCAACAGTTTCGAACATCTCTAGTAATTGATTCATTTTCAATCGCAACTGAATTTTCTGAGATCAAAAACCTGAGAATAGGTAATTTTCCCTTTTTATGCTCAACTCAGCTGATAGTTTCCTATTGTTTTAATACATTAAACAAATTATTTGTAATTTACAAAAAAAAAAAATTAATTAGAAAAATAAAAAAAGTTCCAATAACAAGGAAATGTGGTGTGAATAATCCTGTTAAAAGATGGGGGAAATCTAAAGAGATATATGGAGCTTATACAAGGATTTACATTTCAATGTGCCAAATCTGCCTGATGGTTTTTTTTTTTCTTGAGCGAATCCATGCATGAAACACTTACAGATTACTAGGCTACATTTCTTCTTGTCTGATCTATTTCATGCTTGTTATAGGCTTTCTATTAAGTGTGAAGGAAAATGTCAGCAAATGTCGAACCATTTGCTGCAAAACAGTTCCCGTCGCTACATTAACGACACTGGCTAGTTATATTGCTTAAAGTTTAGACATTTTCCCAAATAAAGAACAGAATGTAAAAGTTCTGACCCAAACCTGTTTTCAGGTCGGAATTCCCAGTTCTGCATTTCTTACGTCAACATTTTAACATAGGTAGATAATTCCCCCACACACCTATAGTATATTGTTAAAATCGCTGGGTACTGCTCCAAAAACCATAGCCAATGGAAATAGTATCCAAACAAGAGCAATTCAGAGCGCATTCCAGTCTTGAGTATTCAAATCAATTTATTAAACACGTGACATTTCGGTGTCCGTATACGTCTGAGGAAGGAGTCGCTCGGACACCGAAACGTCACTTGTTTAATAAATTGATTTGAATACTCAAGACTGGAGTGCGCTCTGAATTGCTTCTGTTTGAACATTTTAACATAGAACTATAGAGATTTATGTTTAGTTCCACACTAAAACTATGTCCGGTTCAGCAGGACAAACCCCAGTGAGTTCATTTTTCTCGAGTTACAGTTTATTATAGTAAAGGAGAAATATACTCATGCCACTAATGGACTTATTTCTGACTCCTCCCACAGGAATTGTCACTGACTATTTTCCCATCTCTGGAGAACATATGTTAATGAAGGAGGGTGAGGAACTTGAAAATTGTCAGTTACTGCATGAGTATAATTCTCCTTTATATATATTTGAATTGTCTTCTGTTGTCTTCTGCATCTCTACATATTCTCTAGGATCTGAGTACTTTCTTTAAGAGCTCACACATTGTAGATATATTGTTGCGGTCGTACTTTAACAATAACCCGATTTTAGCTTCAAAAACTGCCATAGCCAGTTAATAGCTAGACATGGAGATAGATTAAGATCAAACGGGTCCTAGACAGGGCTGTGATGTGGGCTCACTTCTATATTTCTACTTGGACTGTAATACTGTTTTTGCTTCTGAAGCTGCCCCCCCTGGGCCCGAGGAAGGCAGGTGTCTAGGTGGTCTTGTAGATAATCCTGCTCAGGCTGCACTTTGCAGAGATTATTTCAAGATGGATATGTTGTCCTATACATTTCTTGGATTCTAGATTCCCTTTCCAGTTTTGTCTGCTGAAGTACCATACAGACAACATTCCCTAACCATAACTTGAAGAAAGCCCTTAGTTGTAAAACAACTTCCCAGTCTTTTAGAGACCACAATCCTTTGCTTCTTCTAGTGTAGTGTGATCATATACATCATTAAGTAAAGGATTATGGTTTGTAAAAGTAGCCCTTTATAAATGGATCATTTTACAGGTATGTCATTTTTCACCTTTCAAGGTCCTTGAGGAACATTTTTTTTTTTTATAAATGCCAGAAGGCCAAAATTCTAAATTGCAAAAAAAAATGGCCTAAAAGATCTCATTGCAGTACCACACAGCTATGGCCAAGGTAAACCTGTCGAATACATGGATTATTACTGAAATTTATATATAACAATATAACAAGATATTGGGTTTCCTTTAGCTAGCAAAGAGCAAGTAAGAGATATACCCTGATATGATTATGGATCTGTTCATCTTAAATTATTTATCATAGTTTTCTATGAAAATGAACTCTGCTTTGGGATTGTTCATTCAAGTCATTCTTTCTCTTTTTTACTCAGCTTTCTTAGCCCTAAGCATTTTGTTTTAAGAAAGACCAGCATAGTATTGTCTCCACTGTCCATCAAAGAAGAGGCAATACACAGGTTCTTTGTGAACCAGGTGACAACTTTACATCTACAGAGATGCCTGGTTTAACGGCCTTTGCTAAGGGCTCACAGTTTGCAAAAAAAGTGCATTGCTTAATTTTACACACGTCCATATGTCCACCCCACATCTTAAGTTTCTCTAACAGAAGTTATTAGGTCTGCTGTTCGAATTTCCTAGTGCACATCTTCTGGCTCTTTCAGGTAAAGCTGTCAATCGTGGCGATGACCAATGATGTCGCAGACAATGACTGCAGGGTTGATTTGGGGATTCTTAAGGGTAGAGTATTACAGTCTTAGGAAAGTAGGAGGTTGAGTAGAAATGTTAGCATGTCCTACACATTATTAACATTACACAATCACTACTTCTTACAAATATCTAAAAAAGGTAATTTTGACTAGGAAGTAGAGTCCTAACTACAGTGTGAGTATTCTAAAGTATTACTGTGCTTTGTTTAAAGTAGACAAATTGGTATAAATATTGAACAATTGGAAGTGGCTAGCCAATAGGAGCCATAAGGGTGTGTGTGTGATTGCTGCATCCACTGAAGTCTCACAGTGTTCTATGTATTATTATTATGATGATGATGATGATTATTATGATTATTATGATTATTAATACTTTTACACTCTTGGTTACTGATTAGGTTGTATTTACTACCAAGACATCAAGGGCAGACATTCTCCATTTCATAGGGGTCATAGTAAATTTTCCAATGCTACCTAAGGCTGGAAAGTGAGCATCACAATGAATGTCCTCTGAGTGGTAATAGGCATAGAGATGTTGTGACAGAAACAGTTAAATACATACAACAGGAGAGCTGCACTGAACTGAATGTGAACGTCAGATTAAAAACAAGTGACAAGTGCCGCCTGAACATAGATTCAGGAGTATTAAATCAGGAAATTCATTGACTATGGATCAGTCACTTCCTCACTGTGTGTTAATTCCTCACTGTGAGCTAATTCAAAGTGGTTTTAAAGGAATTGTACTTTTTTTTTTTAAATGCCCATTACAAGAAGCTATAATTCTTTTCAACTAAACCATTTTTTCTCCTCTATTTCTTTAGATATCCAGTCTGAAACTTTTCAGCTGTCAATCAAGTGCGTTGTTGTCAAAAATGCTTCTGTTATGTATAGTTTTGTTGGAATGGTGACAGTTGGTACGTGAACTGCATGTTGGGAAATTCCCTCTTATAATGCTGCCTCATAGGGATTACTGAGCATGCTTGCTCTCACAGAGAGTCAGATAGTCTGGCAGGGGGCTGGGGGACTGAGGGACTGAGTTTGAGCAAAACAAGTACTGGATTGAAGTCATGCAGCAACACAAACACATCAGGGTAAGTACTACTTACATGTATTCATTTATAGATTGAAATGAGGAAACATATTTTTTTCAGTGTAGAATACCTTTAATTTGTAATTTAATTTGGAAATGAGAATCTGATAAAAGAAAGAAATGTCCCTGTAACGCTTGCCTCTTAAAGGTGTTGGGTGAAAACAAATAGTAACTAATTGGACTTTACTTTTAAAGGCAATGTATACATCGTCATTTGGTTTGAATCTGATTTTCATCCATTCCCTACATTTCTACTCCCATTCATTAAAAAAGAAGAAGGATATTCACACACAGGGGAAAGTATTTTTAGATCATTTTCTTTAAATAAGCGGAAAATTAAAATAAAAAAACATAAAAAAATGTTAGGACTAATTAAGAAAGCCGAAGGTTTTATGTAAATTATTTTTTTTCCACTCAAGACAAGTCTAATGAATGTGCCTGAAGTCGATTTGTGTGTGTTTTCGCCAAGCTGACAGCTGGCTCGGAGGAAGGTCAGGCAGAATCAGACGCGCGCAGAGCATAATCCTTCAGATTGGCAGCTCTGCCCCCTGGTCACTGTTTGATTATCTCCCAAATTGCTGTATTTCACAGAGATAATGATTTTTATGGTCACAGATTTGAAGACAACTGCTGTATCCTCGGGGATGTCGTTGCAAAAGAAGACATTGCTGCTTCCTCCCACGAAGGGAAAAAATAAATAAATATATATATATTCTATTAATATATACAGTATATCTAGTGTACCTAATCGAACATATCTTATAATATATATTAGTTCAAAAGGAACATTCCAACATTCCAACATTCCATGCTAATGTGTTTGTAAATATATAAGTCAGGGGTGTCCAACCTGTGACCCAGGGAATGCTGGGATACTGATATATGTGGCCTCTATGTGCTTTCAGGGTTTAGTAGAAAATATAGAAATTGCTGCAGTCTAGCTCAGTAGCTAAACTATTATTATGGTATATGACTTAAGAAGATCAGACAGTGTGTCTTCTGAACTGCCTTACCGGGCAATCACATGCTCTAAGCCATTCTCTCAATCACAGTTGCCGTCCATTGTCACCTGTTACTCCCTGCATAGTAAAGGAATTCTCAGCCCCCGGTGACTAGAAGCAGAGTTTAAAGGGAGACAAAAAAAAAAATGGTTATATTTTTTTTTAAGTGTCTTGGAATACATTTTATGTGATATTATTTAGCATTAACCTAGATGCAAGTCTTGCCTACAACTTACAATGGACGTCAATAAAAGTTTATCCTGTAGGAAAGTGATTTATCAACATGGAGGCTGACCCTCTAAATCAAGAGCAGGCAATACTTTTGCAACACTTTTCCACCAGGGGGCCGTGTGAGAAACTGGCACTGTTGAACTCAACCACACACCCCAACCACCCCAACCAATCCATTCCAAGCTTGGGCGGACCCCTAAAAAAGTGTTTTTACCACCAAAAACAGGACAGCTTTGGAGCTGTTTATTCTATCTGTTGCTGGTCCCTTACATGTATTTAATCCTTTCTTGCATATCTGTTTATATTTGGAAAGGGTTGCAGAAATCTAAGAAAGTGTTTTTTGTTTTGTTTTTTCAAATCCCAAGCCCTCAGCATACAAGTAAAATATTAACCTCAGTTTTCCCCAGTTCTGGAATCATTTAGAATTGTTATTCAGATTAATATTTTCCTCTTTTTGCAAAGTCTGGGAGCTATTTAATCTCCTCACATGTGCTGACATGACACAATGTGTATGCAAAGTACAGAATTTCACTCAAAAACAACTCATTTTAGACCTTTTTTCTCCCGGGGGCGATTCTGTGTCATAGTAGATCAACAATGTAAATGAGTAAAATTGCTACATATTTGCTTCAATTTCACAGTAGAAAGCAAAGGTGAGTGATCAGAGTACAAGTGAATAATAAATGATAAGATAGAAGCCTAACGATCTGTTATCTTGTCATGCTAAGACAGGATAAATGTACGGTATACCACAGGATACATCAAAGGAATTCTGAACTGACATACAGAAATGATTCAGGTAAAATACTATGCAGAGCCCAGTAGGTAGGCCATAAACATCATTGAGTTGGTTATGATTTATTTCCCAATTTGAAGCAAATAAAACTGAAATGTATTTAAGCAAAGTATCTCTGACTTATTTTAGAACACAGTAATGCTTATTTAAAGCTTCAGTTTAAATAAGGGTATTAGTGAATACACCCCTGTAGTGTATAGACTCCTGTAGACCTAAATAAAAACTATTACAGTAACCCAATAATGTAGTAATGATAATAAACACATTACAGTAGTTATAATAAACACATTACTGTAGTTATAATAATAAATATATTACTCTAGTTATGGCAATAAACACATTACAGTAGTTATAATAAACACATTACTGTAGTTATGGTAATAAACACATTACTGTAGTTATGATAATAAACACATTACTGTAGTTATGGTAATAAACACATTACTGTAGTTATAGTAAACACATTACTGTAGTTATGATAATAAACACATTACTGTAGTTATGGTAATAAACACATTACTGTAGTTATGATAATAAACACATTACTGTAGTTATGGTAATAAACACATTACTGTAGTTATGGTAATAAACACATTAATGTAGTTATGATAATAAACACATTACTGTAGTTCTGGTAATAAACGCATTACTGTTGTTATGATAATAAACGCATTACTGTAGTTATGATAATAAACACATTACTGTAGTTATGGTAATAAACACATTACTGTAGTTCTGGTAATAAACACATTACTGTTGTTATGATAATAAACACATTACTGTAGTTATAATAAACACATTACTGTAGTTATGGTAATAAACACATTACTGTAGTTCTGGTAATAAACCCATTACAGTAGTTATGATAATAAACACATTACTGTAGTTATGATAATAAACACATTACCGTAGTTATGACAATAAACGCATTATAATAAATACATTACTGTAGTTATGATAATAAATACATTACAGTATTTATAATAATAAACACATTACTGTAGTTATGATTAGAAACACATTACTCTAGTTATAATAATAAACACATTACTGTAGTTCTGGTAATAAACCCATTACAGTAGTTATGATAATAAATGCATTACAGTAGTTATGATAATAAACACATTACTGTAGTTATGGTAATAAACACATTACTGTAGTTATGATAATAAACACATTACAGTAGTTATGATAATAAACGCCTTACTGTAGTTATGGTAATAAACACATTACTGTAGTTATTATAAGAAACACATTACTGTAGTTATGATAATAAACACATTACTGTAGTTATGATAATAAACACATTACTGTAGTTATGATAATAAACACATTACTGTAGTTATGATAAATACATTACTGTAGTTATGATAATAAACACATTACAGTAGTTATAATAATAAACACATTACTGTAGTTATGATAAAAACACATTACAGTAGTTATGATAATAAACAGATTACAGTAGTTATGATAATAAATACATTACTGTAGTTATGATAAATACATTACTGTAGTTATAATAATAAACACATTACAGTAGTTATGATAATTAACACATTACAGTAGTTATGATAATAAACACATTACTGAGTAGTTCTGGTAATAAACCCTACAGTAGTTATGATAAAAAACACATTACTGTAGTTATGATAATAAACACATTACCGTAGTTATGACAATAAAACGCATTATAATAATACATTACTGTAGTTAGGATAATAAATACATTACAGTATTTATAATATACACACATTACTGTAGTTATGATTAGAACACATTACCTAGTTATAAATAATCACATTACTGTAGTTCTGGTAATAAACCCATTACAGTAGTTATGATAATAAATGCATTACAGTAGTTAGATAATAAACACATTACTGTAGTTATGTAATAACCACATTACGTAGTTATGATAAAAACACTTACAGTAGTTATGTATAAACGCCTTACTGTAGTTATGAATAAACACATTACTGTAGTTATTATAAGAAACACATTACTGTAGTTAGGATATAAACACATTACAGATTTATGGTAATAAACACATTACTGTAGTTATTATAAGAAACACATTACTGTAGTTTATGATAATAAACACATACTGTAGTTATGAATAAACACATTACTGTAGTTATATATAACACATTACTGTAGTTATGATAAATACATTACTGTAGTTAGATAATAAACACATTACAGTAGTTATAATAATAAACACTTATTGTAGTTATGATAAAAACACATTACAGTAGTTTGATAATACAATTACAGTAGTTATGATATAATACAAAATTACTGTAGTTATGATAAATACATTGTAGTTAATAATATAAACAATTAACAGTAGTTATGATAATAACACATTACGTAGTTATGATAATAAACATTACTGTAGTCTGATAAATAAAACATTACTGTAGTTATGATAATAAACACTTACTGTAGTTTTGATAATAACACATTACAGTAGTATGATAATAAACCATTACGTAGTTCTGATAATAAACACATTACTGTAGTTATGAAAAAACACATTAATGTAGTTATAATAATAAACACATTACAGTAGTTATGATATTAACACATTACAGTAGTTATGATAATAAACACTTACTTAGTTCGATATAAAACATTACTGTAGTTATGATATAAACACATTACTGTAGTTATGATAATAAACACATTACAGTAGTTATGATAATAAACACATATGTATGCTAAACATATTAATGCAGTTATGATAATAAACACATTGTTGTAGCTATTATAATAAACACATTACTGTAGTTATGAAATAAACACATTACTTTAGATATATTATACACAATATTATAGTTACACAAAATATTTCTCATAAATACTAAATGCAACTTACTAGAGAAGTAGCTTACAATGTATAGGTGTTCTTGGGAGAAAGGCTTTCATATTAAGGGTAAAAAAAGTTTTTGTTCTCCTTTAAATAAATTCTAGGGTAACTGTTGTCTCCATACAAGTGTGCACTATTTAACAGAGCTTTTTCATACCTTTAAAACAAGCCTAGGGTGATTTGTCTAGCTTCTCTGGAGTTAAAGGCATGTAAAATTAGTTCCTGGTCTGTCTGTGTGTCTGAGTCTCTGCGACAGTCCCATTATGATATTCTGTGTAAGAAGCCCCAATCACCAAAATTATCTTTTCTGAAGCTATTTACAGACCTGTAACCATTCTATATTGATTCCTCTACATATGGATAAATTAGGGAAAGAAAACCTTTTCTTTTCAGTCTTGTGGCTAGCTTTAAAAAATATTTAGAAATTCAGGGGTGGGGCTTATGATACAGCTGATGATGCTCTGTCCCAGCAGTGGGCATGCTCGAACCTTAAACTTGGAAGCAGACCCCAAAATTCTGGTGATGTCACAGCTCACAGTACTAGCAAGATTAATTAATACTGCTGTAACTTTGGATAGAATGAAGCTAGAAACTTGTATGGAGACACAAGAAAAGACACAATTCTCAGTCTCATTTTCCTCTCTCTTAACTGACTCCTTCCTCCATTTGACATGACTTTTTGAGAAGTTGAGCATGCTCTGTATTCATTATGAGTAATCACAGAGAGGGGGGATTTCAAACAATACAATTCACACATTTTAATTGCCGCTATTTAAGTTACAACAAAACTGTACACAGCAGAAAATTTATGATAATAAGGCAATCAACTGACAGCTGGAGGTTTCTAAAGATCTAAAGAAATAGGGACCAGGTCTACAAAACTATGGTACAGTGATAGTTGGCGAGAATTTTATATATATATATATAATATATATATATATTATATATATATAATATATATATATAATATTATTTATGAGCTGTCTACATCTAAAATCTAAGATTCCTTACATGTGTAATTTGAACAAACCATATAATACTGTAGGAAACTCACTTGGAAACAGTGAAACAGTCGCGGGGGGCGGGGACAGATGATTGGGCAAGGGGAAAGCCTTGGAAAGACCTTTCTTGGAAACATACAGATATGTATAGAGACAAATTTGAAAATACAACCGGAAACTCGGAAATAGTTTCCAATTGTATTTTCGAGGATCATCGAACGTTCAAGGCTATTTTCAAGAATTTTCGAAATAGCCACGAACATTCGATAAAAATCGAAAACGCACTCCAAAATCTCAAATTTAAGTTCCATTTTTGGGATTTTCAGATCTTCGGGATTTCCCCGAGATCCGAAAACCCGAAAACGGAACAAAGCTAGGCAGTTTCGTATGTATTTATTTTTGAATATAGCACAAAACATTTACATATTTACAATTAACTCCAATAAATCACAACCACATCAGGTCCTGCTCCAAAAAGCACGCAGGCTGATATTTTGGGTCAACCTGCAGGCCACCGTCATATTTGGTAGATCAGGTCAAAATATCAGCAACACTTTTTGCGATGACCAACAGATGTCAGTCATACTTTTGGAAAAAACGGACAAAAGTTCTATCAGACATGGAAGTAAATAAACTCATGGTTTATATTTCCGACTGACAGACTAGTAATTAGAAATGGCTGAACCCACAGAAATCCATTCTGCTTGCAGATTGAAAGAACATTCCGCCTATAAAACATAAAAATAGCATTGGTAAGTTAAGGTTCGTACACAAGTGTGATTGCGGGTGCCAATGCACGATGTGTACAAACAGCCATTTCAGCTGATAATCGTGCCATGTATGGACACTTTATCAGCCGGATATCAGGCCGGCCGGTCAGGGATCATTGCCTGGCTGTTTTGAAGGCTGTTTTGGCCGATAAAGTGCCCATACACAGCACAATTATCGGGCGAAATGTCCGTTCATACACATGTGCTTCGCGCGTTGCCACCTACGATTACACTGTGCACAATCCTTTACTGTAAATAGCTCAAGGACCTGGGAAATGGTCTGGGGTGTGGAACACATAAAAAGAAAGACCGTCCATTTCCGGAAACCTCACGCACTTCCTGTTTTGCCATTTCACGTTATATTTTCGACATTTTTAGATTTTTAGAAATTTTCTAAAAATAGTTCTGCAGTTCGGAATAACCCCCCTAAAAAATCAGAAATCCGTTAAGTCCTAGTTCTGGCGGATCGGTGTAATCAGCTTGGGAACTAGGTAAGGGTTCAGATTCGGGTCCATCTCTACTACAAAGTTTATTGTCTGTTAGTCTGAAAGATATGTACAAAACAGTACTATATGTACCAGGCCTTAGTGCTGGCCAACAAACCGACATCTCTTTCCTAATTCTCTGGTACATTATACACATAACATAATATGTACCAGGCCTTAGTGCTGGCCAACAAACCGACATCTCTTTCCTAATTCTCTGGTACATTATACAAAACAGTACTATATGTACCAGGCCTTAGTGCTGGCCAACAAACCGACATCTCTTTCCTAATTCTCTGGTACATTATACAAAACAGTACTATATGTACCAGGCCTTAGTGCTGGCTAGAGATGTACTTTGGGTTCTAATAGAACCCAGTTTCGAATCGAATCCGGTGGTTTTGAAGTCCCGACGAAACTTTCGGAACGCCCGGATTTTTCGAAACTCGAATTTTCCGAGTTTTCGATTTTTTATCGCCGTTTTCGGTAACACTCGAAATTATGGATCGATTTCGGTAACCCTCGAAAACTTATATCATAGGTGGGGATCGATTTCGGTAACCCTCGAAAACGTGTATCGTAGGTGGGGATCGATTTCGGTAACCCTCGAAAAACTTGTATCGTAGGTGGGGATCGATTTCGGTAACCCTCGAAACTTGTATCGTAGGTGGGGATCGATTTCGGTAACCCTCGAAAACGTGTATCGTAGGTGGGGATCGATTTCGGTAACCCTCGAAAACTTGTATCGTAGGTGGGGATCGATATCGGTAACCCTCGAAAACTTGTATCGTAGGTGGGGATCGATTTCGGTAACCCTCGAAAACTTGTATCGTAGGTGGGGATCGATTTCGGTAACCCTCAATAATTGTACGAATCCTGGTAACCCTCGAAATCGTAAGTCCATCAACCCTCGAAAAGTAGCGATCGATTTCGGTAACCCTCGAATTTTGTGCCGATTTCGCTAACCCTCGAATGTAAAAGCTGATTTCGGTAACCCTCGTATTTGTGATATCGGTAACCCTCGAAAGTAGTGTTCGATTTTGGTAACCCTCGAAAAAAGCCTGCGAAAGCTCGAAAACAGCCCGATCATGAGGAAAGATAGATTTTAAATGAGTTTTACTTATATTTATTAGTTCCCGAGACCATTCCCCAGGTCCCTGTGTTATTTACATTATACAAAACAGTTCTATATGTACCAGGCCTTAGTGCTGGCCAACAAACCGACATACTTTCTCTTTCCTAATTCTCTGGCACATTATACCATAATACAGCAACACAATTTTGTTCCATGATCCAAAACTTTTAAATTCATCAATTTATCTAATGCAATTTAATCATGATGAACATCAAATATATATTCTAATAACAAAATCTCGACATTAAAATCTAACTCGGAAATCAGGCATCCCTTTTTTTTTTCTGTGTATCCTTATATTTAATACGAAAAAAGCATTGGCTTTTATTAGAAAATGTAAAACTAATTTGATTACGGTTTAATATCTGCTCACAGCATTTGGAGTTCTTCGTTTTTATTATAAAAGTAAACTTGTAATTGCCGTATCAAACTCTCTATAATGACATGTAATGTGGTTGTGCTTAATATATGTGAAATTTTATTTTTTAATCCAATAATAAAAACATGAAATTTAGAAAGAAAAAAGTTGTGTTTTGCCAGTTTCGTTTGGATTCTTTGATTTCCTACCAGCAGATGGGATTGGGTTATATTTCTAATTTTAAATGTTATTATATTTTTATTATTGTTTTGTCGTGCACTACGTAACAAGCCCTTGTAAGGGTAATTTTACCACCAAGCTTTTCGTCCCTTTAAATGTTCATCACTATGTTAAAATTGAACAATGGACATACTGCATTTATTTTCTTTTTTATTAATATGTTCTGATCTAGAGAACATATTATTGGTTACAGGCTATAAGTTCACACACAACCTACCAGGATGTAATTTATAGTAATGGGCAAGGAATGAGTGCTAACAACTGGGCCACAACATACAAAGTAGGAGTCACACACAACTGAACCAAAAAGGGGTCCTTAAAGAAGAACTACTTTGTATATAAAGTTTTTTTTTAAAACAGTTAAACTGAAAAGTACTTGGGACAGGGATATAGGACTGGATATTCCTACCTCCTAATATTGTGTCTGTGAGGAGCACCAGCCCAAAGAAAACTGATTCTGCCAGTCTTCCTCAAACTTCAGCACTATCTTTAATTAAGGAATAGTCCAGGACTAAAATGGCAAATGAAAACTGTAAGTGCTGTAGCTCCTTATAGAAATGATATTGTGAGGTAGGAATAATCAATCCAACCTCCCTGCCCCAGGTACTTTCCATTTTTAAAAAGTTAATTTTGACAGTATAGTTATCCTTTAACCCATTTAATTCAGGGAATCCATGTGTTAACGTTTTGGGGGAACACAACAACCCTTCATCAGATACAAAGTGCAAGAGCAATACAGCCTCCCCCAGGTTCCGCCTCCAATGAAAGGATGTCCTCCTATGATAGGACAATTGTGTGTCTGCGGCTCCTACTTTGTATGTTGCTATACTCTTGGGAGGTGGCAGGGCGTCTAGAGACCAGCACCACACAGGGCCACCATGCCATCCACATAGGCTGTTAGGAGTGGAGCAATAATGTTTTATATTTTAAACACATTACTTATCTTGATTAATGTCTACGAAGGTTTTCATTCATCCAGGTCATTGTATATTAAATAATAACTCAGATACAACTTGATGCATAATTGTAATTAATGACAATTTACCACTCCAAGGGGCTTCTTCAGTTCATCTTAGTGGTAGGAAATTCCCCAGCATTTTACATGTTAATTATCCAAGTTATAGAACTGGAGGTATAAAGATTCAATTAACAGTGAGTTTCACTTTACTTGGTGACTGGATTATGTTAATTGGATCTTTCCACCTCCAGTCATGTAGCTTGGACAATTACCATATATCTCTGTATATGCCATCATGTAGCTTGGACAATTACCGTATATCACTGTATATGCTGGGGGATAAACCTACCGCTCAGTTCACAGTAGAAAGCCATTTGAGTATGTTGTCAAACATCGTCAATGATTAAAGTGGTCCAGGTTAATCGGACAATTGACAAATTTAAAGCACTAGTTATAAACATTAAAACATTTATTTATTTAGAGCTGGGATGTCAAACTTGCGGCCCTCCAGATCTTTGAAAACTACAACTCCCAGAAGTCCCTGGCTGCATTGGAGTTTTGTGGAGGGCCACACGTTCGATATCCCTGATTTAGAGAATGCACAGCAGAAACAAAAAATATAACACGATTTCAAACAAATCAGAAAATAAAACAAGACATAGAAAATAACTTTAGTTGAATCAATTCTGCCACAAACAAACCTCTATATTTAAAGCCTATAAATCTGGGCAAGGAGGTAGGATTGATTACTCCTTCCAATATTGTTTTGTTAAGGAGCGACAGCACATGCAGTTTTTATCTGACAGGTTAGTGTCCTGGACTTTCCTGTATTAAAGATAGTGCTGAAGCACTCGTGAAGCCTGGCAGAAGCATTTTTCTTTGTGCTGGTGCTCCTCACAAAAATTATATAGGGAGGGTCAAGGACACACTCTGGTAGAAGGGCTGTTAAACTGCTGAAAACCCATAGAATAAAATAGGTCATTTCTTGAAAATGCTGCTGATTTCATAGCTGAAAAATACAGCTAAATCTATCTATATAGCTAAGCGATGAATTATAGAATCTATTCAGGTTTATTTATACATTCGCTTTTATTCTGCTTTAAAAAATGGACTTCTCTAAATTGTGATCTGATTGACAATGCTTACCCTCTTGTTTCCATCCTACTTTTAGTCAGGAACACCCCCACTTGTAGTCAGTGACCAGGCAAACTGGAGTGGATGCAAAGGACATATGGAGGGATGAGTAGAAGTCAAATAACATACACATATATGTATTATATAACAATATGTATTATTTAACAGGAAACTTTAACATATTCTTTCAGGTATGTTCCACACCATTAAAAACACTATCATGAAAAATGAAAATGAATGCACTGTGACAATATTATAGTTATTGTAAACAAAAACAAAATAGTTTTCTAAAGGAAATCTAAAATCATTTACCCTTAAAGGACAACAATACTGTAAAAATGTACTTTTTCTGAGGAGCTACAGCAGATACAGTTTTTATCTGCCAGGTTAGTGCCCCGAGACTTCATGTGTTAAAGATAGTGCTGAAGCACTCAGGAAGCCTGGCAGAAGCGGTTTTCTTTGAAATGCCGATCCCCATAGAAATGATATTGGGAGGTACCGGTAGTAAGTACCAATCCTACCTGCCTGTCCCAGGTACTTTTAATTTTAACTGTTTTATTTAAAAAAAACTTTATACGTATTATAGTTCTCCTTTAATGTGAATGTGTTCCTCAGAAGCGAGAACCCATTATAGTCATATTCATTATATTGAAATAATACCCCACGGGAGTCCAGTATAATTAATCTTGATAACTTGATAACCAACACCCTTCAACTATAAAAGTGACAGAGAATTAAAGTCAAACAATAAATTGAATTTATGTCACATACTTGGAGAATCCTCTGAACTAAAATGTCATCTTATACATTATATAATCTACCCCCAATGTAATGTCTTTCCCCTCCCATTCCCAAGATGCCCATAAATGGCTTCCCACATATGCTATTAAGCATACGCACCTTTGCGTCTCTCTCTATGAAAACTGGCTGAGCGAGAGACAGGTGCAGAGGTGGTTTGTATCCATTGTCAGTCTGCTGCAGAGCGACAGGTACCAGCAATATTGTTGTTATAGTGTCATGGTCCTAAAATGATGGGGGTCACAATTTGGTGCAGAGCAGGGGAGGAGTGGCAGCACAGTCTGATATAGAGGTGTGTTGTGTTCTGTACAGACTAGTGTGTCATGTCAGGGAAGGTGGGGGTTATGACAACCTGGTGCAGAGCAGGAAAGCGGTGGAATCTCTATATGGTACAGGGTGGCGGAGTGCCATTAAAGTCACAGTTGTGTTAAAGAAGTCTATCAGGTATACCTTTAACTGATTATAATGAATAAAATACCCCTATTGTAAATTATTAAGATATTGTAAGTCACCTTCGAGTTCTGTGCCCTGTATTAAAGTGCTTAGAACACGGAACTCCTCTGTGTTAAACAATATCCTTATAATTTGGGGGTTACATTATTCACTATTTAAATTAACCACTCCTTAAAAAGCAAATAATACAGCCATGAAGTCAATATCCCACCATGAAAAGTTTTTTCAATTTCTTTTACGAAAGTGTATTTCAAACTTTTAAGAGGGGACATTATAACAGAAATGTATTGTTCTAACCGTGGTAGCTGTTGATTGATGTGATACTGATTAGTGATGCTCGAACCTGCCGGGATTTGTTCCACCAGGGGGGGTGAGGAACAGAGCTAATTTTTGGCCCATTATTTCTAAAGTAATTCTAGTATTTTAGAAATGTATTTATAGTTTTTTTACCATCTAATTTTCTTTGATAAATCTGGCAGTTTCGTATGAAAAAAAACGTAGATATTACTAGAGATGGACCTGAACCCGAGGTCGTCCGAACTTTCATAGTTCGGATGAACTCGAACTATTTAAACTTTCTGTACTATTCAAACTTTCTCAGGCCATTTCCCAGGTGCCACAGCCATTTACAGTAAGTTACCATTGCTATCAATGGGTTCTTTTCAGAACTTCCAAACTTTTACTGAATTTCAGGAAGTCCGGCCATCTCTAGCGATGAATCCCAGTTTTGAAACAAACTTGTATGAAACACACCTGGTTAAGGATCTGAACTGCTGGTTCAGAAAATCTGCAGACCTAAGAAATTTTTTGAAATTTTTGAAAATTTCCTATCAAACATCAAAATTTCCTATTCAAAATTAAAAATGTATATAGATTAATATATAGATTGATTTCCAAACTTTAATAGGTTCCATGGAATGGCTGTCATAGGGAATCTTGCAAGTTTTGTTCTTCTCTAGCAAGTAAATCCTATGTCCCATTGATTTTTCTTGTAAGGTTTCTCATAAATAACACATGTTATTGTTTACATGAATAAGACTGAAACAAAAACCAGATCAATCACACATTTGACATTTAGAAAAATAAAAATGCAGAAGTTTAGACGAGGTAGGTTTGGAACAGACCTAATAGTCAGACCTGTGATCCAAGTGGGTGAATAGGTTATGCCTTTAACATATGTTTTTAATTCTGAAGAATTCTGAGAAATAAGAAAGTATTTATGTACTGGTTTTTTTCAACCTGTTCCTTCTGTTTCTCGCAACCAATTCTCTTTCGGGGAGATTTACCCAAAGCCGCAATCACTCTGGGTAAATCTCTCCACCCAAATTAAATATCAGGCAAAGAAAGAGTTAAAGTCGTGCTAACTAGCGATGGATCGCAGATTTTCTGGAATTCCGCTTTCTGAATTTTTTCGAACCACATTCGAAAAGCTTTGAAAAATGGAAAATTAAAATTTTCAAGGAATTTTCGTAAAAGTGACACAGTAACTTACTGTAAAATGGCTCTGGGACCTGGGAAATGGTCCAGGGAACACCTCCCTCTGGGATGAACAGCAAAAAAGGGAAGTAGCACACACTTGCACCACTTCAGAATTTATGCGGGCCATTTTCAGTAAACCTCAAATGGCTGAATTTGAGAATCCTCAAACGTTTAAGCTTTCTCGAATTCACCCTTTCGAGGATTATTGAATGTCCGAAACTCCCATGGCCAGACGTTCGGGGATCCCGCGGCTCAACCTGGGACCCCCTTCTAATTCCTTAGAAGAACCATTGTGGCCCTGACATGTGTCTTTTGGGGCATAAGGAGTCCCGCAGCTCGAACCGGGAACACCCTCCCGCAGCTCGAACCGGGAACACCCTACCTGGCACTTCGGCAACATTGGCTACCTTGATGTCGCCAGTGCCAGCGGTGTCACTGGTGGCCACAGTGACACTGCCTGGTATTGGCAACGTCAGTGGCGTTTGTGTCACCAGCTGAGAGTAAAGAAGATTACGGATCAAGACAACGGCAACATCAGCTATGTTGATGTCACCAGCGCCAGAGGTGTGACTGGCGGCCACAGTGGTGTCGCCGGGGCACTTGTAAGTGCTGGGGAGGGGAGCTGCAGGACGCCTTAAGCCCCAAAGGGCCCTTGTCAGAGCCGCAAAGAAGCATGGAAGTAAGAATATTAAAATTTCAGTAAAAAGATTCTGGGGAATTGAATCTTAAACCTTAAGCACTAGGCTGTTTGAAAGCTACATAGACAGAAACATGTACTGTCAACAACATGGATGCTGTGTAATCTACAGAATCCAATTCTTAAGATGGGTACACACTGTCAGATCCTTCCTCCTGACCAATATCGACTGGTCGGCCAGGAGGAAGGACTGCCGGTCGCGGCAATAGTTTGTGGTCCATAGAGGACTACATGATCGGCTGTGGTTTTCGTACATGTCCGATTGTGCGTTTGTCCGATTTGGACGAACGAACCGGCCTTGTCCTAAAAACCATGCTATTATTTCAGCCTGATTGACCAACACCCTGACCTATTGGTCGATTGGGTGGAAATATTGTGTGGTGTGTACCCAGCATTAGATACACACACACCCCTGCACAATAAGTCCACTGCATGCAGTCTAATCTAGGAATGCTTTCAATATCAATATTCCAGTCTCTATCCCACCTCCATTGGTTCTTACAACTCTTACAACTATGCCATGTTCCTGGACATCACAATCCAACACAACATATTAAAATATGGAGTAATATAAAAACACTCACAGCCCATACGGTATTGTAGTTAAACAAGGATAATTGCATGTGTGAGTGGGTCTGCAATTAAATGCATCCTTGTTTAACTATAATACCATATGGGCTGTGAGTGTTCTTATATTACTCCATATTTTAATATTAGCAGTAGTGTTAATCCAGGAATAGTCAATGAGAAAAATAGGATAAAATATAAGTTAACGGTTTTCAGAAGGCATGTTTAGAGGGAAACAATTACATTTTGAATGCTTAGATCAGAGATTTTAGTTGACCAGATCCTCATTTGCCTGGTAATATTAACATCACAACGGTCTGAAGTCCTCCTTTAATTAATAGTTATTCCGCTGGGTTTGTCTGCAGTGTTACTATTTACAAAGTACTTTTTTTTATGGAAATATACAGGGAGATGTAATAAAAGTTCTTCAGGAAGATTCAATAAAAGTTCTTATCCTTTAAAATGGTGCTAATTTTGCCCCAACCAATCAGATATTATTTAACATTTGAAAGCTAACATCTGATTGGTTGGGGCAAAATTAGCACCATTTTAAAGGATAAGAACTTTTATTGAATAACCCTGCTTATCATTAAAAATGGTGCTCATTTTGCCCCAACCAATCAAATCTTATTTACCATTTCAAAGCTGCCATCTGATTGGTTGGGGCAAACTTAGCACCATTTTTAACAATAAGAACTTTTATTACATCTCCCTGTTAATCTAGAAATGCTGCTATAACATAGATTTAGTAGAAAACATTCTTACATGGAGGAAAACGGACAAAGGAAAACATCCTGAAACAAACAACATGAATTATCAATTATTATTAGCAGTGTAAAAAGCTTTTAATCAAATTTCAGCCTATGGCAGCTGGCATCTTACCCTCTATTTCACCACAGACTAAACACAGCAAAATGGCCCTTGAGTTAGAATTTACCTTATAATTTTATGCCAACCCTAGAGTTGAACCAAAGCATCTATGTCCCCACTCCCCATTAACTGTATGCTGTGTTTAAAACCCTTTAGCAAGTGTATGTATATTGTGCAAATCCACACTAATATAACTACTTTATCTGGACTGAACTTGTCATTTGTGATTGATCTATATCAACATGTGGAGCAAAGGTCCTTCACCAACAATGACACAACAAGATACATCATTGGTCTGCAGCACCTTTGATTTCTTTGAAGTTTTCTTTTAAATGGCCGCAGACTAATCTCACAACTAAAGTGTTCAATGAAATTCCATAAGAAAGGATAAGTAGAAAAGTAATTTATGGTGTGTCAGGTTTAATGGGTGCCTTATAGAGCCAGAGGTGTGCCTTAAAAGTTTGGTAGTAGAAATATCTTCACTAGAATAACTTACAGTTTTATTGTACTCCAATAATATATTATGATAAAATTGCAATGCGCTCGATTTAGTCAATTTGATTAGAATACACACCATAAAGTGCATAAAATATGCAAAGGGCATAAGGCATAGATAAAATTTGCATTGCGAAGAGCTTTTGAGGACCACTATTGTCCATGACTAGTGTTGAGTCTGGTTTTAATGGGAACCTGGTGTAAAGGTGAAACTTTGGGTTTCAAGAATTTGCAGATAGGGTGGAACTTTAGAAATTTTGAAGGTCTGAATTCTGCGGAAATGTGTTGAAATTCAATGTTGAAAATTCAAAACTTCCAGCCCCATTCACATCAGTTGGTTTTGTTTAAAATTTTTGGTTTTGCAGAATTTCAACACATTCCACGGAATCGCTAGGGGAATGAAACTCACCAGTTTTGTATATATCTACACATGGCCTCCCATTTGATGGATATTTCTTTACAATAGTTGTTAATCAAAATATATTTCAACACTAGGAATGAAGATTCCGATTTAGAACCAGATTTCGATAATTCTCGAAAATATGGATCTTGTTTTTAGGATTACCGAATCTACTTTCGAGGGTTACAAAATATACAAGGCTACTTTTGAGGGTTACCAAATATACAAGGATACTTTTGAGGGTTGCCAAATATACAAAGCTACTTTTGAGGGTTACCAAATATACAAGGCTACTTTCGAGGGTTACTGAATATACAAGGCTACTTTCGAGGGTTACCAAATATACAAGGCTACTTTCGAGGGTTACCAAATATACGAGGCTACTTTCGAGGGTTACCGAATATACAAGGATACTTTCAAAGGTTACTGAATCTATTTTCGAGGGTTACTAAATTTCAAGGCTACTTTCGGTATAAGCGGAATCTCAAAAATAGCTCATGTGTAAAGAGGTTTGTTTTATTTACGTTTTGGTGATTGGTCCCTGCGTCATTGACACTAATTTACTATTATTATTTCTACCTTTAATTTGATCAGTTTTTTCTTCAAGGTCCATTTTAGGATTTTTACATTTTTAAATTTTTCAGAAAATCCAAAAATGTAACGGAACTCGCCAGTTTCGTACAATAATCAACACCAGTTCTATTTATCTGCTTCACCATCTCCCAATTTGTTTGATCTTTGCAATGGGTCACTCAAATTTTAAAACCTAGGTAATAAAAAAACGATGAATAAAAAGCATTAGACTGTATTGCTACTGCTCTACTGGAGAATCGCTTCAAGCACCAGGTCACAGCAGCACAAGCTTTTAATTACTGTATATACTTGAGTATAAGCCGAGGTTTTCAGGCTTTAAAAATAGCCTGAAAACCGAACCTCGACTTATGCTTGAGTCACTTACCTCAGTCAGCAATCTGGCTGCCGCTCACTCTGCATCTGACGTCACTACCCAACGTCTGTCCCGGTGCCGAGTAGTGATGTCAGACAGCATATCAGTGGATGTGGAGCAGTGGATTGAAGACTGCCCAGGAAAGTTAACACTGAACTGGGGGGGGGGGGGCTCTTGGAGGGGGGTGGGGGGGGGGGGGGGGGGCGGGACAGTAATCCCATACAGTAAACCCCAATTCCTTGCCCCTGCAGATATTTGGAAACTACAACACTCAGCAACTAAAGCATGCTGGGAGTTGTAATTTCCAAGCATCTGGAGTGCCAAAGATATGGAGTTACTGTATGGGATTACTGTCCATTTAAAGAGCAACTAATGCCTCAAAACAATACAGAATTAGGAGGATTGCCTTCTGATTCTATATTGTTTTGAGGCTTTAGTTGCACTTTAAATGGACAGCAAAATTCCCATACAGTAATCCCATACAGTAATAGCCAAATCCAGCATGTCTGTTACTGTATGGGAAATCTGCTGTCCAATTAAAGGGCAACTAAAGCCTCAAAACAATATAGAATCAGAAGGCTGTAGTGGTTGTACAATACAGAATCAGAAGGCCGCAGTGGTCCTATACACAAGTCAATCAAGTTTTACTCCTTTTTCTTTTTCTAAAAAAATAGGTACCTCGACTTATACTCGGGTCGGCTTATACTCAAGTATATACGGTATGACTTTTTTTAAGCACCCAGACAGTTGCCTCTAATTAACAATGGGGATCACAATGAAAAAATGGAGGATAGAGAATGGGTGATTCTGTTGCTTTACACACTGAAACTTCATCTATGATAGTTTATATATCTATTTTATAATTTTTTTTTCTTCAAAATTATACTTTGAATGTTGAAAATACATAAATAAAAGTCTCCTAAATAATCAGGCTGAATATTTGTTTGGCTATTTTTAAACGGCCAATAAACAGGTTAAAAAAATTTCTACGGGGAAAAAAAAACATTAACTTTGATCCCCAGTTCAACCATCGAGCGTAAAATTGAACTGCACTATAATTGCTTTCTCTCTGACCGATAAAGAGTTGTTACAAATTTGATGTGTGAATGATAATATCAGTTGTTGGCCTGTGGCATTTTCTTCTACTGTTCTTCCAAGGACATCGATGTCCCAAAGGGCTCGAGGCAAGGGGACATGGTGCCAAGGAATGGTTAATCTACACAAAGAATTGTTGTTTATTGTTTTCTCCACCACCACCCCCTCGTCTTTTTAAATAAAAGCCGTGCAATTTCGTTTTAAGAGTCCTTATAACGAGCGCAGGCTCGACCGGCGTTTGGGTTCTACACAGTGAATCTTCCTTGGGCTATTTTTATTTATTTATTTATTTTGGATCTGCTTGTTTGTTTGGGTTCCACATTACCGAATCGTATTGAAAGCAAAAAAAAAAAAAAATTTGTTTGGTATAAAATATATTCATACGCCAGCTCGATAACAAAATATAAAAGAACATGGTTCACGACACGGAAAAATCAATGTGATAAATCAGAATGATAAGTGGAGAACGTTCTATAATTTCAGGGCATTTTTTCAGTTCTGTATTATTGGAAAGCAAGAAGGATAACTAGGGGCGTAATAACTTCTTGGCGCAGAGAAACCCCCAGGAAAAGGTGGGATGAATACATTATAATAAAGCTCTGTGAAGGGCTGTTTGGTTTGCTTTGTGTTGATATCAATGACAAATGTTTGAATAAATATATTGGTATTTGTTACTGTATTTTTATTCTAGTCCTTGTCTAATTCCTTGACACTTTAACTGATAAAAAAAGCACTTGGAGCTCAGAAAAGTCATTTTACTTTGTAGAAATCTCTACAAGGCATGTCTGTTTAAATGAATTCATATTAGCATAGTTGTACATTGGGATGGGTGAACTGTTTGTGCGGCCTTGGGTTCATGGCAAACTTTCCCTATTCGCCAAAACTTTAATAATGTGATCGTCTGTGGTAATCAAACTCACCCACCATCTTCCTTTAGGTGTGGCCACCAAGGCAGAATCCACGCCTATGGGCTTGTCATCACTGCTGCCTCCCTTGGGGCTGGCACTGCCAACCTGGAAGTGTGGCCAACAATTGCAGTGCAAATCAGCCATTTTCTGGAGGTGGAGGGTTTGGGCACACAATCACAGTCAGCATGCCATTTTCCTGTCTGCAGAGAGTGTTTTATTACAACCAGATAGATAGTTTAACAAACAGCAACACTGGTGTTGCTTTATCCAAAAGTGCACAATATATCTATACCGTGCCTTTATAAATATACCCCACTAAGATTAATCAGAGGTGCATTTAACACCCCTAAGCCATACAAGAGTAATGATGACAGGAACTCATGGGTAGAACTCACCTTGCTCAGGAGCCTGATGAAGAGACCCCCAAACATTGTTTGTAATGTTCAACACTATTAATAAAGTTGCATTTTCCTTTCTGCGTGTGAATTCGGGGGTAGGTATACCAGCTATATGGAATGATTACTGTCACCCCACAGACCAGCCATCAAACTTAACTAATGGGAGTTCACTTGCACAAAGTTGCCAATGCTGAGTAGTGTGCGCTTCTATAACATTATTTCTTGTGCTATAGCTTGGAGGTGGAGGACTGACAGAGGCTGCACCTACCACCATACTGGCAAACTGCCACAAGAGTGCCTAGGTCCAAACCAATCAGGCATTTATTTACCTAGTTTAGTAATGATGAAGGAATTTATTTATCTAGTTTAATAATGTCTTCTTATAAAAGAGGTATCTTAAAGGGAAGTTATACACAGACCAAACAGGTGTTGAAATAAAGGAAAAGGGAAAGTAAACAACCAATTTAACAACTTTCCGTTAGAGATAGCCAAACTCACTGAAATCTGTTCAAAGCAGACCCATTGAAGTCAATTGGAGTTAAAAAATCTGAAAGTTCTGCTTACATTTATGGTATACATAGCAATGGTAACTTACTGTAAATGGCTCAGGGACCTAGGTAATGGTCTGGGAAGTATCAATGTCCAAAAAAAAAGAAAAAGCCCGTCCATTCCCGGAAACTTTTACAAATTTCTAGTTTACAATTTACATAATTGAAAATTTCAAAAAATTTCAAAAATAGTTCTGCAGTTTGGAAAAATCCTAAAAAGTCAGAAATCCGTGAAATCCACTTCAGAACTGGGTTAGCGTTTGGATCCATCCATTTATACAGGGTATAGGGTATAAATAGACGCTTTATCCGGAGGAGGCTCCCCTACCTATGAGTCCTCCATGTGGGAACGAAACGCATCAGGGGCTCTTGACTATGGGATTTTCTGATTTTTAACTCTATTATAGCATACCTACCTGAGTCTCTCTGGTTGCCTGACCCTCCTCAAAACATCTCCTTGAGGGGGGGGGCATCCACCTCCCTGCCTGATATGGTATCTTCCATACTTGATGCTGCCTGTTATGACTTAATAAGGCTTCTTGCTGTTGCTTTTTAACTTTGTGGGACTGCATACACTAGCATAGGGACCTAGGCCAGGGATCCTTATCATCTTTTTGGACTAGTAGAAGCACTGAGTGTTTTAGGGGTACCTTGGGGTTTTGAGGTTTGGTTAAGGTGGAGAGGTTTCTCCCCCCCACCCACCCCCCTCATTTTGGGCATTGTTGGCTAACTTAGGTCAAGTCACCCTGCCCTGTCCTCTACTTGTATACTACATATTATGTGTGTGCTCCCACTATGTATATCTTTTTAACATTATGTGTATTTTCTAGTTTTTAATGCATATCCAATAAAATTTGTTAGTTTTAACTTTTCCCCTCTGGATTGTGTCATTGGATAAGGATAATACTATAGGGGGATACTTTGTCTCTCTCTCTCGCTTTATTCATAAGAAGGAGAGCGGGACAGTTATTTTGTTAGTTAGAAATAATAGAATCTGTTCATGCTCCTTGGAATTTGGCTTTAAAATATTTTTAGAAATTTTAGAAAATCGAATGTTCAAGGCTATTTTTGATCATTTTCTAAAATAGCCTCGAACTTTTGAAAATCTTAGAAATTCGATCGTATTAGCCCCGTACATTTTAAAATGATCAAAAATTCGTTCCGGTTTCGGATTTTGGGGATTTCCCCGAGATCCGTGAATCTGAAAAAGGAACGAAACGAGTGCATTTCGCCCATCTCTACTAGACATTAATATAAACACTTTTTCATACACTTACCTTGTATGAACAATATTTTCTTTTCTTTAGGATCTATATACACCAACAAGTATAATTAGAAGGTTATAAAAAGAACTGCGCATTATTTTGCCCTAAAAGATCTTTAGCCTCCATTGTGTTCATTCAGAGGTTAGAGGAAGAGTCTACATGTGATGATCTATAGTACAAACCTTCAGATGTCTTCAAGTGACAGACCCAAGGCAGTGGATTGACCATTAAGTTTCTCTTTTGTGGTGTCACCTTACTCATAAGCGTTTAGAGCTTTGTTCCCATCTCCTTGCCTGTGGCAGTGGGCCGGAGAGCCTTTGGTGAGAACGAGAACACTGAAAAAAGTGTGAGACTAATTGATATGACAAGGAATTATAGCTTGAAATTATATTTCTTACTAGTGAACACATTGCATTTTATATTACTTTATTGGAAAGTGGGAGGCACTGAAGGTTGTTGAGCTCGCCTGGATATAAAATAACTTTCCATAGCTCTACAAAGCTCAGAAAAAATGGTCTTTTTCAGTGATAATATCATAATAAGTAGAAATCGAGAGCAATCCTTTATTGGTGTCAAATAAAACAGCCAGTAGCGGTATTTTGTCAACCGAACTGTTAATTTTGGCAGCGGCAAAAATGTTTGCTGCGGTTGAAAAATGGGTGAAACATAAGGTACGACCCATAGGGATATTATATAACCCATTTATGTATTTTCAGTTTTATACCAGGTTTGTTGCTCTTTCACTAATAACAGAAACTGTTGAATGGTTTCTGATTGGCTACACTTGATGAGTCGTAGAGATGTTCGAAAAAAGTTTTGTTCTGAAATTTTCAAAAAGTTTTAAATAATCTAAAAGAAAACCCAAAAGAAGTCTATGGGAGTCTAAATTCCGTTTGTTTTCTGTGTTTGGTATCACATTTTTGAAGTTAGATATTGAATATACAAAGTTCAATATTTGATGTTGATTGATTGATAACCCATCAAATATTTTAATTTACGAAAAGTTTGGTTTTGAAGCATACCAATAGTTGTGCTGAACTTTGAAACTTTGGAATTTTGAGTTGGAACCAAGTGTTAACTGGACCCAAAACTCATCCCTATTGATGATACCATTTTGACTTGTTAGAACTAAAGGTGTTCCTACACCAACACTTACCTACAGACTTTCCCGTGACATTCTGGACAACTGTCTGGCCAATAACTTTACAACTGATGTTACAGGCTAACGTTGATGGCAAAGTGTTCTGCAAGGCAAAAAGTTTTTACCACCTATTGCAAGGCCACCAATTAAAGTGTTATGACAAAAACTGGCAAGTTCCGTTCTGATAGTGGTTCCCCGCAGAACTTACTGAAGTTCCCGAAAAACCGATTCAAACCCTATTGATTCTGATTTTTTAAAAAAAATTTTGTACACTTTGGGCCTCATTTATCCAGACTCGCTGGGCAAATATATGGAGGTAAACGGTTTGCTACCAGTTAGCGCCACTTTAACTCCATATTAGTGCCGGATGCGCGAGTTATGCAAAAATCACCCGTGCATCCGCCGCTCGCGGTTTAATATTGCATTTGCGCTAGTTTTAGTGCAGGATTTTAACGCCAGCAAATAGCAATATTTGAATAATATCAATTTTTCTATAAGAATTTTTAATTCTTGAATGGAAATTTTAAATTGATTGATTTTTGAATTTTCAATGAAAAGTTCAGAGCTTTGAATATTTCTAAAAATATGCCAGATTCGTGGATTTTCAAGACTAGCAGTTTGGAATCGAAACCAGGTTAGTTTTCAAACTGGGATACATCACTAATGATTAGAATCTGAATGATCTGTCCGAATACGGACGGATCGTCCAGATTCCGGGACTTCAGAACAAATTTTTGAATGTTCGTATGTTCGAAGATTTTTGAACGTTCAAATCTATTTTTGAAAACTATTGAAAATAGCTCCGTACATCCAAAAAAAAAGTTATGCTTCTAAAGGTACCCATGCACATGGGATCACTTTTGTACCAGCTGACCCCATTGGATCTGTTGATATACATGCAGTGGCATACACATCCCAATTGATCCCCATAAGTGGTATGGGTTAGCCATGCACCCCCATGAGTGTATCGGCTTACTATACTATAGAGGGATACTGACCGATGGAAATTATCCATCTGGAAAGACTGTTACTTTTTGGCCTCCACACCTTGCAGATACTCCGCAAATTACTTAGCATTTTGTCAGGTATCTGCATTTTGTTATCTCTGGATCCAAAGAACCTACTTTGTGGATTTAAGCCTTTGAACTGATAGTAAAGTTGAGGCAGGTACCATTTTTTTACCTTACAAATTGGCTTGGTGGTTTTCGGACCAAGAAAGGTAAGTCTAATAAATGCACTGCACCTTTAATAGGAAGTAATAAGAAGATACAAAACTAGCCTATACTCATCACTATCAAAGGTTCCAATGAAGTTACCTTCTTCAGGAATGAAATCTGCCCTGTATACAGAAAGATAGATAATTATTATTACTCTGCTATCTTTTCCCTTTAAGTTGTGTGTTTTTACAGTGTTTAGAAAATGTAAAGCTCTTCAGGTCCCCAAAACCTGGGGAATCAAATGAACTTTATTTATTCTTAGACTTCAGTTCTCTTTCAAGTAGAAAAGCCCCAACACCTCTTTACATAATCTACCCCTTATCTTCTATGCCTGAGAAAAGCATCCAGCAGGGATGTAATTAGTAAAAACAGAGCCCCCGGATAGAATGGGAAATTCTGCCTCTAACTCCGCAACCAAAGAGCATTTTTCTACATTGACTCAAATTAAATTTAGATATCATCTATACATATAGAAAGCATATGTATGTAATAACGAAATAAATGTTGATTCCATTAAAAGTAGAGAAGCATTGATAGGATTCGTTTTAATTCGGATAATTCTGCATGGCTGGATCATAGCTGGTAAATGTATTGTTAGGATAGGTCAGGATATACATTAGAAATGATGAGATCAAGGTTAGAGAGTGTTTAGGTTTTAATAAAATAATGGGCAAATAATGAAGGGAACTAGTAGTGTATGGTCAGCTTAAAGCTAAGTACAGACAGATTCTTTAGAACAATCCAAAGACAATTATACAAACATTTTTGTACAGACTGTTTACAGTCCTGCCTGACCAAACGGATTACTAAATGATGTTAGTGCAAATGGTCATTTATTTGTCACATTTGCAGTTAAAAACATCTGTATTGAGCTTAATGTTCAGATGAGTAAGACTTTACAGCATTAAAGGACAACAATAGTGTTTGTGAAGTAGAGTGCTCGCAGGTGAGGGCAAGAATACAAGTGTTCGTAGCTTAATATAGGGAATAGAACCTAGGGGCTTTAGGTCGTCACCCTGGGTACTTTCAGATGCAGGAAGAAGAGAATCAGGGCTAAGGTGCGTATAGATGATCTTTAAGTTCTAAATATTGTGCATTAAAGAATGCTCTTTGCTTTAATTGATGCAATTACTGTACTTTCACATGGATTTAATACTATTTGCTCCTTTTAGCAGTGACCTGTGATGTCAGTGTGACACCAAATCTGTGTGTGTTGGGATTGTTTGCAACCAGCTGATTGAAAGCACAATAGGTATAATCTTGCCCCAACAACATCTACAGTCTTGTTATAAGTAGGGATGGCCGGTTCGCGCATCCGAACCCGGATCCGCCGCGGATTTATCCCGTTCGCGAACGGCGAATTTTTCTGGATTTTCCGCCTTCCGAACTTCCGAACCGCGGATTTCTCGTATTTTCAATAATTTTTGAAATTACGAGATTTCTCGTATTTTCGAAAATTTTCATTTTAATGGTACGCTCGCGGATTTTCGAATTTTTTAATTTTTTCGAAGATTTGCGGATCCTCGAGCGGACCGGATTTTGCGAAGTTCGGACATCTCTAGTTATAAGTAATAAATACTCCTTCAAAAGTAAAATACAGCTCACGTTGAATGTCACAAACACACAAAAAAAAGATGGAAGCCACTTAGGTCTACCATTTCAATTATGTAAAGCCATCAGAAGGATGAAGTATCTTTCTTGGAATGATTTCCGTTTCATGTTTTTCCACCTGGATTTTGCAAGGAGCCCAGAGCTAAAATTCATTGTGTGTTGCACAGGTAGAACAGGCCTCTCTGGCTCGTAATAAACCCAACAGATGATTCAGGCTGGTATTAGAATCTACTCGTTTGAAATGCACATTTGAGAATTGAATGCATTGATTAAGTAGAGTATTATTAATAACAATTCAGCCGCCAGGTAAACTGCATTTTATAGAATCCTCCGCAGATCAATTGCTCTTGTTTTTACCTAGGCCTGATATATAGTAATGAGTCCCTGTGACCTTATGCTCTACACCTTTGTTCTATCCTGCTGGCCTTCATCTCAAATACGAGTGCATATTGTACCTTTGCATTATGTGTCTCCTATGACTCCATAGCTTGGAGATTTCGATTCTGAAAATGACAGATAGCAGTTCCCACCCACCCCCTTCCTCTTTTGACCTCATGAACATCAGAAAAAGTTTTAGATCTTATTCATCTTTGACAGGTTTTGAGCACAGAGAAGAGACAGTCTCCCTGACACAAAGGCTCCTGGCCTGGGGTAAAACGGAAAAGAAAGAAGAAGAAGAAATCCTTTTGAAAAAAAAAATGAAGACGAAGAAAAAAAATGTCGAACTCTCAACAGATCATCCTACTTCATATTCAACTGGAAACTTGAGTTTGTCGGTTTGGAGCCTTGTGTGTCTTTAGTGCACATAGACATTTGGATTGTTGAGATCAGACCTTTAATACAATTGTAGCTTGGATGTGGTTTTCATTCTCAGACCTATGAGCATAAGAATAAAGAGATTCCCCCCCCCCCCTGTTTGTAACACCGTTAATTACTGTCTCTCTGGGGAGGCAAAGGGATTTGTCATCCTTAAGTAAAGTTGACATGCTGCTTTAAGGAGATGTTCACTTTTATTTATATTTGATAGTAACATGGCCATTAATTGTAAGAGTGAATAAAATCTAGTATAGGTTTGCAGCAAGGCCAATGTTTCAGTGGAGGGGCCCTGGAAAATAAAGGAAGTCCAGGTTCCTTTAGAAAATTCCCCTGTAAAGTACTAGGGCAGGGAGGTAGGATTGAGTATTCCTACCTCTTAATATCATGTTGAGAAGTTACATCAAGTATTAAACAATGTGTAGATTGATGTTGAAACCACATACAACAATTGGACATTTTATGCTTGGTGACCATGGATTTTAAGGATGTTTTACAAACTGTAAAGGTGTGTACGAATGGCCGTTTCGGCCAATAATGGGCCAGTGTATAGGCACTTTATCGTCCAAGACGGCATTCGTTTAGAGATTGTTGCCCGATCCGCCGGGGGGGATCTCCGAACAAGTGGCCGCTCTGCCCGATAAAGTGCCCATACATGGGCTGATTATCGGCAGAAACGTTCATTCGTACACATCGTGCACCGCGGGTCGGCACCCGTGATTGCGCGTGTGTACAACCTTAAGAGTTTGAATTGTTCACATTACTTGGGATTTGTACAAGGATCACTGGACTTTTTAAAGAGATATGTATTTAGGAACAAGGGCAATGGAGACACCACTTGTTTTGCACCTTATAACTAAATGGAGATAATTACTGTATAATTACTGTATATCTGCACTTTATGCTATTGGCAATATTGTATTTTCATATTTTAACAGTATTATTATAGCACTGGCACTTACAATGGTTAATTGAATGAGGGGTGGGGTTACTGAGTATTGAATGGTGGTTAATATAGGTATGTACACACTTGAGAAAGGACCTTGCTGTCCAAATCGCTTGTGTGTGGGTCAGCAATACAATGCATCTTTGTGAATTAAAACACCTTATGGGTTGTGAGAGTTCTTATACTGCTCCACATTATTAAATGTGTTTTATCTTGATGCCCAGGAACAAGGCAAAGGAGTCAATAAGAACCAACGACGGATAGGAACTGGAACACTACTTTTGAAAGAGCTACAGCATGTAAAGTTTTTGTCTGCCAGGTAAGTTCTAGACTTTTCTGTATTAAATATAGTGCTGAAGCACTGAGGAAGCCTGGCAAAAACAGTTTTCTTTATTTTGGCACTCCTTACAAAAACAATATTATTAGAAAGGAATCTTATCTGTCGGACCCAGGTAGATTTTAAAAAAAATTCACACACTGATTAAGCCCCCCTAAAACCCTAGATTTTGTTTTACCCCAAACATGCCCAGGAACAAGACCAGGTCCCTCACCGCCTGGGTGTCGCCCCCAGGAGCAGTGTGACTGTTGCTGACAGACGCAGAATGGAAACAGAGAGGCGAGGGACCAGGTCTTGTATGTATGTTCCTGGGCATCTTTGGGAAAGGTAAGTAAAAGCAGTGTGTAAGATTTCATTTTATGGGTGTACATGCCCTTTAACAGTTTTTTTCCCCCCAATGCCTCAATTTTTCTTTATTTACTAGCCCCACTTAGACACAGGTACACACACACACTGATACACTGCTATGCCCAGTCTACTTTTATGCTTCTATAACAACCATACATAAACAGTTTAATAGTTAATTTTATGTTTTAAAGTACAAAACCACACAGACACAGTTACACACTGCTACCGATACACTGCCCCACATAACCTACCTTTTAAATCATCAAAAAAGTTAGGTTTATGATCTAAAAAGCAAACACATACACCCTAACACCTCACAAACACACACTGAAACACTTTTACACCCAACCTATCCTAAGTTTCCATAGCCACCATACATAAACCATTTAAAAGGTTTTGTGGTCTTTAACTGTCTATTTTAAAAATGGCACACTCCTAGCTTCAGTCTATCCAAAGTTAAAGCAGTATAAAGGGCGTTTTTTCTTGCTAGTACAGTGATCTCTGAAAAAAAAAAAACACCGTATCCCTGACTGCTTTAAACCAAACAACTCACGAGGCAGCAATTGGTACATCTGAACGACTAAATACATCTTACCCTGGGCATTTCTATAGCCCTTGCATTCAGGAGGTCCCTAACACCTGGCTGTGATATGTTAGTTGGGACTTTCCAGGGTACATAATTGCCAACAGATTCTTGTACAAGTCATTCTGAATGGAGACAGCCAGTCGGATGACTAGCGAAATGTCTTCAAGAACTAAACTTTAAGTCCAGTTGATTTAAATGAATACAACAGATTCTCCAAGTTTAAGGTTGGAGCATGTCCACTGCTGGGACAGGGTATCATCTGCTGTATAATAAGCCCTGGCCCCAAACCTCTAAATAATTTTTAAAGCTAGTCACAAGCCTGAAAATATTTTTTTTTTCTTTCCCTAAAGTTTCCAAAGGTAGAGGAAAGGACAATTGAAGACCATACCATAAAGTTACCCTTTAGCCGCAAAAACACACCCCATAACACCACACAGACAAAGTAACACACACACATTGATTCACTGATACACATAATCTACCTCTACATTTTTAAGGCAACTATACTAACAATAATTGAAACTATAGTCCTTATATTATGTACAACACAAAATATATAACATTATAAATGTACTTACATGGAGGGAACCCCCTATTTTAATATGGAATAGTCAAAATGAAAAGTTTAGCCACACCTCTGTCGCAGCTTTAACCTCTGCATGTGTTTTGACCAATTAAAACTGAAAGGAAGTGTAAGACAATGTAAGGAATTTCCTGTATTACAACCAATTATGTGCTGTTTGTAAAACATGTGACAGTCTTAGCCAACCAAAAAATAAAATCTATATGCCAGAAATATCACACACCCCTCCCTTCTCCATAGGCAAAAGGAACACTTTTTGGGTGAGTACAGCTGCTGTTTGCTAGACAGGAAGTTATGTATATGTATGACAGAGGACATAAAGTAAAATCTTTGCATGTCTCTTCCCATTTCTCTAAAGAATGCTGGTGAGAGACAGAGAGTTTTTTTTCTCCTTTTAATTATTGCTATTTTATCCACTTCATGGTCTTTGGAGAGCTTTTTCCTTCTTAAGGCACCTCACATTAAAATAAATAGCTGACTGGTATCTTGTGCTTCCAAGTCCTATCCCAAAATAGCCATGAACACGTGTCCTGCACTGATGAAATCTAACAAGATTGAAACATGTTTACTTGGTAGGTTGAGTTGCAGCTGGACAAGTGGACAAGATGTTCTCGACCACTTCACAAGCACTTATGTGTTCACTCTGGTATTGGGCATGAAAGCACCAACCCTGGGCTTTTAATAAAAATTAACAAAACATGACATTGTGTAGGGACAGTCTGGGTCTTTTTTGGGATCTTAGAGATACCTCCACCCAAACTAGCTCCAGGGCATTTATAGTGCCCATACATTAGTGAACATTTCTCATGGTATTTCTATGAATAGTAGGTAACACTTGCAAAATCCAGATTTAGCAATCTGATCATCTCTTATCTAAAACAACTGTAATAAACTCAACAAGTGCTTCAAGTGTAATTAGTATGAGGAATGTGACACTAATAGAACCAGGATTTCATATGATATCTTAATTAACTGTTTCTCATTTATTTTTAACTTCTTTCCTTTGTTTCTTTTTTTATTGTACAAAACCCTATAATTTTATTGGATGTGTAACAATTTCATATCCACTGTATCCACACATAGCTAAACATGTAATTGATAACTTAGGTTTTGTTGATGAGACCTGGAGTCTCTTGACACTAGAACATTCCTGGTCTTGGTTCCTAACACAATCAGAGGCAATGTCAGCAGAAAAAAAACATTAACCAGATGGAGAATTTGTATTTGAGAATATCCCTTGCATGTCATTAAGAAAACTTTGTAGTTCACTAAATGAGTTTGAACTAGGACTGAACTGTTCACTGCATGTTGTATACAACCGGAGAGGTCTCCACCCATAACGTTACCCTGTATTATTGGAACAGCTTGAAGTCCAGTGGACTGAACATTATTTTAAGATTGAGCTCATGGGGTCCCACTGGTCGCACTGTGTTTTTAACCACTGGTTTGTAGGGGTTGTTATTTTTTGCTTTTTTTGATAAAAGGTATTTTTATACACGTGTACAGGTTCATATATATTGGTTCTGTTGAGAGTTTGATATATATTATTAAAGCTGAAGTGGTACGTTCCACGTAGACATGGCTGTTTGATGGTTTTTTAAGTGTCTTTAGTAGATTCTGCCTCCTTGTTGTGTAACTTAATGTTTGTTGACACTTTGATAAACACAATAAGCATCTTCATCAGGACACAGATTAAAATATTGTATGTTCCTCCCCCACACTCAAATCCCAAGTTCCCACCTCATAAACATGCCCACTTCTTTTGTCCTCTGTCTTCTTCCTGGTAGCAGCAGTCAACCCTGTCCATGATGGCTGACATCGCAGCCAATAAATGACTGTTGTTGACTATGCCATTTCCATTGAAAATGTGGGAGTGTATGTCAGGCTTCACAAGCATCTTTAAGGTCAGTGGGTCTTGCTGTCTTGGGGTTTGGGGGTGGGAAATGTTTACTTTTTGTGGGGGGGTATGCCCTTTAAAGTCACACTAAACTTTTGTAAATGGGGTAGTTTAAATTTAGGACTAGAAATTTGTGGTTGTCTCTATCTGTAAATTCACCTGATTAGAGAGTATGGTCAGGATTGTAGATCTAGGGTACTTAGGGCTTAGATTCTGATGCAATTATTTAGCATCAACCAATCAGATGTAATCCCTCTGCATTAACCAAGTAAAAAGCAAACATCTGATTGGTTGAGGCAAATTAATAGCACAGTTTGCACTTATAATTGCATCATCCCCATTCCACAGAGACAGTCAGTATTTCTCCCATATATATCATGTGAACCAGTGTTTTTGCTTACAGGAAAAGGCCTTAAATCCTAGCTAGACACATAAGATAATGGAGATACAGTTTAAGCTAAACCTGCAATTATGGGTTTTAGGTTTTAGTTAATGATGCCCAGAAGCACTTGGTGAAAGTGAGAACATTTTTCCCCCTGAGATTATATTAACACACCTTTCTATTACTGTCACCTTTGTAGTCAGACTCAGTACTTTTTGTACAGGCTCAGATTCCTGGCAATGAGATACGATACTAAATCATATTAATAATAATATATAATATATAAAGATGACCGAACTCACTGAAATCCGTTCCACAAAAAAACAGACCCATTAAAAATTACAAAACTTTCGCCTAAAATGAAGGTATAAATAGCAATGGTAACTTACGGTAATGTCTCAAGGACCTGGGAAAAGGTCTGTGGATCAAGAATCAATGGGCAAAATTTAAAAAAAACAAAACACTGTCCAGTGCCAGAAACTTCATCTGTTTCCTATTTTCCTGTAGTATTTTTGAAAAAAAATGTAAATTTCTAGAAATTTCTAATTTACAAAATAGAAAAATTTTGAAATTTCGAAAATTCTCGAAAATAGTTTCGTGGTTCGGAAAAATCAGAAAAAGTCAGAAATTCCGAGAATTCCATGTTCCGGTGGATCCGCTTCAAAACCAGGGTCATTTCAATCTCTAATAATATATATTATATAATATAAATAAAATGTGTATTTTTTCATATAAAATTGTTTTTACTGCACTTGGACATGTACATTATGGTGTTTGCAAAGTTTTAGAACTCTAATGCTGTATGCTGAATTCCACAAAGTTACGCCCTTTCAAAATTCCAATACTTCTATATGTACATTTTTGTAACCTGGGCTCATCACTAACTCTCTGTACTAAAAATTGATTGGCCTTGGATACCTTCTGCAGTAAGTTGATTGTTCCTTTGGGCTAATGCACTTGGTTCCGTATTTTGGTCCAGCCGATCACATGAACGATCTAACCAAAATCTCAAGACAACTATAGTTTTCCACCAATTATTAACCAAAATTGGTCAGTCCAGACAATCATATTTCTCCGTAAATCATATAATAGGTTGTCCCGAAATTTGGCCTGGGAGCACTTGACCGACACATGCTGATAAATGTATTTATTGGTGCATCTGTCAGTTGATTTTATTGCATTGATATTGTATTGTGTGTACCAGAATTTACAGTTTAGTAAAGAAGACACCCAAATGGACATAAACGGATACATGTTTTTTACACAACAGGTCTGTGACATTTACAAGATTCTCAAAAAATTTGCTAAATCCTTGACAGACTGACAAGAAAGGATTAATGGGGAATCAGGGAATTAGATATATATGAAACAATACAAGGTACAGACAATACAAGAGAAAAGCCTCAAGCTAAACTTCTTTAGCCAAGCTACCCTGGCTCTTTAAGCCTGCACATGTGACAGACTTACAGATAATTTATTTGTAAATCATCCGAACTTTTCGAACTATCACTCCCCATTGACTTTAATGGGTTTGTTTCGGTAAACTGAACTGTGTGGGTTGCCCTTTTTTGGGGGTGCTCAAAACAAACCGAACTTCTGTAACTTCGGCCATCTCTAGTTATCACAGGAACAGGAGTCATAAATATGGCCTTTTGTCTAATGACAAGTGGATTTCTATGTATTTCAAGACATCCCTGTTTAGGCTGCAAGTAAAATACAACTTTAAGTATAGTAACTAACTAATGATATTATTATACATTTTCATTCTCATAGACATGTAGTGCGGCCTATTATATAAATCTGTGTTTGAATACCCGTCACTCGATAGGAGACTATTAACATGCTTTGGAAATGCATATATTACTTGTTGTACTTCAATTACTTCAATGTGGCTAGTCTTGCAGGAATTGGTAACCTGGAGGCATTACAACTTTGCAGTAGGAAACAAGGAAGAATCTTTAAGGTAGTTAATTTATACTGAAGATATGAAGTTTAGCTTTACTGTTCCTTTAAGGACTTTTGTCTTTAGTATGTCCCTATGGGTGCATTTCAGGCCTAATTTCGCAGGCATTCGAACCTCACAAATATTCATTAAGATAATAGTTTATTAAATAGCTTTAGGAGTGGGCTGGATACGTTTCTAAAATTCAAAAATATAGAAAATGACTTACCTTAAAGGAGATATACACCCCCTTCCCCTTTCCAAACGGTTTATTTATTGCCTTTCTATATATCAACTGATAGGTAGGAATAATGATGGAGCAGAGCCATCTTTAACAGAAGGTATCCTGCAGTCTCATGCTATATGAATAGCATTGCCCACAAAATATGGATGGACGTATGTCTTTATACAACCTCCAATACTATGTTACTATGTAACTGTTATACAGACATTATGGGAAGGTATAAAGGTGGACTAGATGGACGTATGTCTTTATACAACCTCCAATACTATGTTACTATGTAACTGTTATACAGACATTATGGGTAGGGTATAAAGGTTGGACTAGATGGATATGTCTTTTATAACACCTCCAATACTATGTTACTATGTAACTGTTAACAGACATTATGGGTAGGGTATAAAGGTTGGACTAAAGGAAGTATATGTCTTATACAACCTCCAATACTATGTTACTATGTAACTGTTATACAGACATTATGGGTAGGGTATAAAGGTTGGACTAGATGGACATAGTCTTTATACAACCTCCAATACTATGTTACTATGTAACGTGATACAGACATTATGGGTAGGGTATAAATGTTGGACTATATAGACGTATGTATTTATACAACCTCCAATACTATGTTACTATGTAACTGTTATACAGACATTATTGGTAGGGTATAAAGGTTGGACTAGATGGACGTATGTCTTTATACAACCATCAATACTATGTAACTGTTATACAGACATTATGGGTAGGGTATAAATGTTGGACTAGATGGACGTATGTCTTTATACAACCTCCAATACTATGTTACTATGTAACTGTTATACAGACATTATGGGAAGGGTATAAAGGTTGGACTAGATGGACGTATGTCTTTATACAACCTCCAATACTATGTTACTATGTAACTGTTATACAGACATTATGGGTAGGGTATAAAGGTTGGACTAGATGGACGTATGTCTTTATACAACCTCCAATACTATGTAACTGTTAGACAGACATTATGTTACTATGTAATTTTTTATTGTTATAAAGTGTATGGGAGGATAATATATTAATTGCATGTTGTGCAAAGTCAGGAAGTCCATATAATGAACAATGATCATTTATTTGTCTTTCCCTAGACGTGTGCATTAGAAATCTTCTTCCTCTAGGTTTATTTGGAAATAAAACAGGTAGCTTTTTTTCCCATTTTCTTTAAGACATGTTAACATTATGTTTTTCCATTTTCATTTTCACAATATGGTGTTTTGTTTATTATAGCCTGAATATTCCATCCATCTGGGATCTTCCATTTCGTTAGTAATTATTTGTTGTGTTGTGTTTAAGTTCACAAGGTAAGAACATAGTTCCTGAGAGAAATTTATACCAATAAAACAAAACAAAACGTAGATTATTTTAAGGAGCGTTTTGATGTTGTAATGTTTTACATGAACATTATTTGGGAAGTTTTTTCCTCTCACGAGGTAAGTTGAACTGCTTAAGGATATCAGATGGCACTGATATTTCTTTTCAACTTCACTTTGTAGAACAGAATTTTTTTGCACTTTTTATCCTCTGGGATTTTTTTTTTTAAAGGCCCCTGAAGGTAGAACTTAAATTTGTCAAAAGTTTAGCGGCAAATGAAAAATAAATGTAAACCAAATCAAAAAGAATTCATCTGATTTGTTTATTTGAAGCTGAATTTCATGACCGTGAGAATAACTAAATACATGTCATTTTCTGGAAACGAAATAAGTAGAAAACTAGTCTGTGTAAGTTTGTTGGGGATAAAGGTTTTCTTTTTTTTATCTTTGCAGGACTTGTCTATTTAAAAATGGTAACCATTTCAATTAAAGGGTATCTCCACTCATAATATTGACTTTAAGGAATCCAGTTCTATTGAAGAACGGGAGGAAAAGGAGCTGTGCCTTACCTTCCGTTCTTCAATAGAACAAACAGGAGCCAGGAGAGAAGGTAAGAAACTTACCTGCTCGCTCGCCCCCGGCGCTAAGTCTGACAGGTCCAGACGGAACTTGTCTTCTATGCACATGCGCAATCTATGCGCATAGAAGACAAGGTCTGTCAGGACTTGTCAGACTAAGCGCCGGGGGAGCGAGCGAGCAGGTAAGTTTCTTACCTTCTCTCCTGGCTCCTGTTTGTTCTATTGAAGAACGGAAGGTAAGGCACAGCTCCTTTACCTCCCGTTCTTCAATAGAACTGGATTCCCAAAAGTCAATATTATGAGTGGAGATACCCTTTAAACAGGGGTGTCTCTAGGGTTTTTGCCACCTGAGCCAAACTTTTGAATGCTGCCCTTATGTACCACTAGGTGCCATGAAGTGCGCCACCGCAAACCAAACATTTATCCATACCATAATTCCTGCTGTTTTTCTTAAAACAAATTAAAGCGAGCTCTGCCTGCCGCCTCTCTGGTGTTTATCAGGTGTGCTGCCCTGAGCATTTTGCCCATATTGCCTCATTAGAGAGACACCCCTGCCTTTAATATAGGATTAAAGGGTCACCACCAGGGTTGCCAGATATCCCCCATGCCTGAGCGGTAGGGGACATTGCAGGGTGGAGTAGGAAGTGTGGTGGAGGTAGAGTGCATTTGGAGACTGGGCAGGGTGAAGGCGTAGACATGGTGGAGTGAATGTAGGAGGTGGGTTAGGGCATACCGGGATCGTAAAGGGGAGTAGTTAGTAGTTAGCTTGACTAGTGTCCCTTTAATATCAATTAATTAATATTGGAATCCAGTTAATCATTGTTATTGAAGGCTGTCAGTCTAGGATATATCAGCAGCAAGTTTGCAATATAATTTCTCACAGGATGCAGACGGAGATGGGATCCAGGACTCAAGACTGCAGGGTTTTATTTGACACTAACCACAGTTACCCTTTAATTATCTTTTAGGTGCCAACATTCCCTTCCCCCCAAATTATTATTCTAAAGGTTATAAATATATCCCACAGAGTCCAAAATGAACTGGATAGGTGAGAGACATGTTTACCCTATAATAAGTGTTTATTATAGGGTAAATATGGCAAACAAGTTAAAATGATCCTGTTCCCAAAGATTTTCTTCTGTGAGTCATATTTATTTATTTACATATTTACACTGGGATTTCAGAGGGAGGGTGATTATTATCATTCTGGTGAATTAAAACATTGGATTCCAATACTTGGTAGAGTGAGGATGAAATACTGTAAAGGGGCAGAATGTTCTGATGTATCTAGGTAGAAAGAACACATGTATTTTTCTCTTTATAGGTGGATGTGAGAGACGGACTATAAAGAATTAGGAAAAGTCTTTAAACTTTACTATTACTTTGAACAGAAAGAACAACAAACCAATAGATCCTTCAGGCTGCTGGTACCAGCTGTGATGAGCGTCATGGTGAGTCAAAGTAATGTACCTTACAAACCCCCATGTACCTCCAAAGCTAATACTGGAAATAATGGTCCAGGAATAAGAGAAGGGAAAAGATAAAGAGAATGACCTAAAGGATGGACAGAACAAACACGACACTGACAAGGTTAAATCCCCTACTGAGACTGGACTAGAGAATCCATATATTTACCAGAACCCAGTATTAATATTCATCATCATTATCATAAAATACAGTTAGCCATTATTTACTTTATGGCTATTCTTCCTTTCAAGTTGGCTTTTTAAATATTTGGATCAGCGAAATACATTTTATTGTAGCTTCCCCTTTATAAAAAATGAATGACTTTGTCATCAGACCGTGATTAACATTATGACCTCAATGTCAACTGCAAATTATAATCTGGGTGAGAAACGCTGCAGGGATGTTAGCAGGTGAAACTGCAGCTCTGGACATTGCAATCCATTGGATGATCCGATGTTGGATGGATGCAATGTCTAGTCAGGGTATGGCCAGCATTAGGCTGGGAACAGTCAAGCACATGGACTACAACATGGGAAATCCCAGGGAAGCCCCTAATGGTAGGTTATGTAACACTAGGGAACGTGTGTTGTAATAGCCTTATAATGCACAGACTATTCCCACTGCTATACTATTTGGATTGGAAACGGTGAGTTTACAGAGGCTATTGGTAACTACCAGTCATTTTTACATCCGATAAGAATAAAACCCTCTATCTTTAAAGGCAGTGACATGAATTGCTTCCCACATGTATTCAAACACCATGAATACAGATCCATTTACATAACTGACAGCTACTTTTTACCTAGTGCAGGACTTTTGCAAAGACAGAGGTTTTACTATGCAAAAAAATAAATATATATATATATACTCTTAATAGGCAAGTAGTTCCCCTTTTATATAAATATGCCTCTAATCTACAGTAAGTGGTCAGTGCTGTTCCCATGCCAGTCCCCTGCCCCCTCTGGTTTAAAAAACTCATGATGCTACCTGGAGTGGCTGTCTCAATTGGCAGAATCCAGCCTTAAATGGGTCATAGGGCAGCACGGTGGCTCAGTGGTTAGCACTGATGCCTTGAAGTCCTGAGTTCGATTCCACCCTTGGACACATCTGCAAGGAGTTTATTTGTTCTCCCTGTGCTTGCGTGGGTTTCCTCCGGGCACTCCGGTTACCCCCACAGTCATAAAGACATACTGATGAAGGTGAAGCTGGGTATAGGAGGCATCCCCTACGCTGCAGGTATTGCAGCAGTGGGTCCAATAGCAGACGGGCGCTACAAGTGCATGGGCCTGTTTCCAATAGTGGAACTTGATCCTAGCCAGGCAATACCAATGGGAGGAGTGGAAATTACCCAGGTCTAACCTGCATTACTTCCTAACACTTATGGACAGGTGATGGCTGGAGATAAAAGGTTTTGAAATCAATAGAGAAAGTTGACGCGAGTGTCAGGGTTGGATGCTGAAGCTTTCTGTTTATCACCGAAGATGAGTTAAAATAAAAAATGCAAATAGCGCTGCCACACTGCTTGAAAAAAAACTTCAGGGAAAAAAAAAAACATCAGCAGGCAATTAGACTAATCTCTAGCAAGCCAGGCTTGTGGGATCATTGTTTGGTATTTGCTAGGGCCCAAGCTGTGTGCCCTGGAGCTGCGACCTTCCAATCATTATCTGTCTGTTTTATTACCCAGCCAAACTGGGGCCCACTTTTAAATAAAATATGCAAAGGTTTCTTAAATTATCACCTAGGGCAAAGCCGATCGCCTTTCTTGCTGTACATGTTGTTAATCTGTGAAATGCAAATTCCCTTCATCTTATAGTTGGGCTTTATTAAGTTTTTTGAATTTAAAATTTCTCGAACAATGAGTTCTGTCAGCTCCAGAAATTATATTTTTTTCTCCTTCTCTTTGTCTCTCTCTTTCCTTCTCTCTCTCTCTCTCTCTCTCTCTCTCTCTCTCTCTCTCTCTCTTTCTCTCTCTCTCTTTCTCTCTCTCCCTCTACGCCCCTCAAACTCCAACACGGAAGGCATTTTTTTTTAAAGCATTAAATCACCAGGGGAAATAAGAAGGGTTTCATCTCGCTTTCACAATTTAATTGGCTCCTTAGCAATTATTAGCTTTTTTTTTTCTGTAAAAAAAAAAAAAAAAAATCATTTTTTTATTACTATATTTTCTTAAAGAGGCCGTTTAACTTTAAGGGCGCAAATAAAAACAGAAATCGGTCCTAGGAATTAAATTCGAATGTCATAATAACCAATTAAGGTGATCGTTTCGGATTGTGTTGCACGGAAATTTCCTAATGAAAAAAAAAAGAGCTAAATCTGTTATTTATGGGAACTGTAGGTGAACAATCCAAATATTAAACCCACAACTGACAGAACTATAAACCCAACACCATGATGAAAGAGTATGATGAAAGGTACATACACACGGACGATTCTCGGACGAAACGGACGTTTGGCGCGTGTAGCTGTTGCGGGTTGTGGGTCGGGACGTACATTGTGCGTGTGTATGAGCCTTAAAGGACAACTAAATCCACAGAACAACACTGAACCAGAAGGCAGAACACCTTAATATAAAACCAGAAATCTGTGTCTTACCTCTCATTTTGATACAGGCGCTGGGAAATTTACCTAAATAACACATGGTTTGTGCTTTACTTCACAGCATTCTAGTATCACACAGTTTGGTCAACAACCATTATGTTCTGCACATGCTCAGTCCTTAGCTATGGCAGAAACTTGTTACAGTTGGTCACACCCATTAATAATCTCTAGCCAATCCTTTTACAGGACAGATAAAGCAAGGAAGCATGTGACTGAGGTCAGGAGGTCTGGTCACATAAACACAGATACTTCATCCAGTTCTTAACAGGCTACATTTACTTTAATACAATTAACTGGAGTGGGATTTTATAGCTTATTGGTGTTTTTAGGGGGATTGTTTTTAGATTCTGGAGTATGAAAAATAGCAGAGTCATTTGCGGTTGCGGGAAACATGCAGTCCTGAACGTTCTCTCTATTCTGTGTATACAATGTGTATATGCTGTGTATATGATGGGTATGTGATGTGTATATGCTGTCTATATGCTGTGTATATGATGTGTATATGATGTGTATATGCTGTGTATATGATGTGTATATGCTGTGTATATGATGTGTATATGCTGTGTATATGATGTGTATATGATGTGTATATGCTGTGTATATTCTATATATATGCTGTGTATATGATGTGTATATGCTGTGTATATGCTGTTTATATGTGTATATGCTGTGTATATACTATGCATATGCTGTGTATATGATGTGTATATGCTGTGTATATGCTGTTTATATGTGTATATGATGTGTATATGATGTGTATATGATGTGTATATGATGTGTATATGTATATATGATGTGTATATGCTGTATATATGCTGTGTATATGATGTGTATATACTGTGTATATGCTGTGTATATGATGTGTATATGCTGTTTATATGTGTATATGATGTGTATATGATGTGTATATGATGTGTATATGCTGTTTATATGTATATATGATGTGTATATGCTGTATATATGCTGTGTATATGATGTGTATATAATGTGTATATGCTGTTTATATGCTGTGTATATGATGTGTATATGATGTGTATATGCTGTGTATATGCTGTTTATATGTGTATATGATGTGTATATGCTGTGTATATGATTTGTATATGCTGTGTATATGATGTGCATATGCTGTGTATATGATGTATATAAGATTTGTATATGATGTGTATATGCTGTGTATTGATGTTTATTATGATGTGTATATGCTGTGTATATGATTTTTATATGATGTGTATATGCTGTGTATATGATGTGTTTATGCTGTGTATATGATGTTTATATGACGTGTATATGCTGTGTAATGCTGGTATATGATGTGTATATGCTGTGTATATGATGTGTATATGATGTGTATATGATGTTTATATGATGTGTATATGCTGTGTATAGGGAGAATGCTCGGGACTATGTGTACTCTGATCTTTAAGATCTGCCTGTCATCTTTCAAACATGTATGAAGTAGGATACACCAAAGTCTGTTGTAAAAATTGTTCCTTCTTATTCACCCAGAATGTGAGATACAGGCAACGTTTCGGGGGGACCTTGATAAAGGGTGAAGGTCCCCCCGAAATGTTGCCTGTATCTCACATTCTGGGTGAATAAAAAGGAACAATTTTTGCAACAGACTTTGGTATATCCTACTGCAAATTGTTTATTCGTGATTATTGACTAGTGAGAAGCCCAGGTGGCAGAGGAACCAATTTGGAGGAGTTATTCAATACCCCGTGAGTTTATCTTTCAAACATGTGTGAGGTGTGTACCCAGCTTTACTTTGTACCCTATTGACTGATTGGCAGCAGTTCTGTTATATCAGCTGGTTAGGTACATTATTTATTTTTTTATCCTGAAAAATTGGTTGTATCTAATATTTTTAATGCAATTTACTAACTCAGTATCAGAATTTACGCAAAAACGCCTTGAATATAAAGTATCCTTTCTGTGTGCACTAGCATCAATCTTCAACAGAATGAAGCTCTTTTTGTAGTCCTGGTGCTTATAATACAAAGCTCTAGGGCAAAATTTGCATAGTAAATAACTGATAAGCCATTTAGGATGGTTGTGAGTGTTTGTATAAACAAACAGAGGCCAGGGGTCATTTGTAGCGCCATAGTCCTGCAGAGAATGAAAAAGTCTCTTTCTGTAAAGTAGAGGGGGATTTTTAAAAACAGAGATGGAATTGGTGTATTATTTTACAGGAAGACTGTTTCATTTTGTGATGTTGCTGAAGTTGTCAGCCAATCCGTTAACTGTCTGCACTCTGTTTCATGTTTTATTGTTTCATTTCAGTGTTAGAGTATCAGCCCTGCAGTATGTGTAGTAAAGTAGGTATATAGTAGATATACTGCAAGTGGTATAGTTAGTGCAGTTGGTGTTGTATAAACAGAAGCATTGTTGATATAATTCTAGGTTTGATATAATAGTAGTAGTATAGTAGTACAGCAGGTATACCACATAGAGTGGCATTTACAGAGACTCCGAGAGGCACCGAGGAGCCGCATTGCTCTCTTAAGGGGTTAAATCTTAAGTTTGGTTCAGAGTAAGCTGGAACTTTCTTCCAGCAGATGTAGTAAAGACTTTCTTAAGGGACTGGATACTTTCTAAAACTAAAAATATTGAGAATTACTGGTATTAATACATATACTGTAGTTCTGGTTGGTACAGGGGTACTAATAATATTGGAATTATGGTATTAATACATATACTGTAGTTCTGGTTGGTACGGGGATACTATATAATATTGAGAATTACTGGTATTAATACATATACTGTAGTTCTGGTTGGTACAGGGGTACTATATAATATTGAGAATTACTGGTATTAATACATATACTGTAGTTCTGGTTGGTACAGGGATACTATATAATATTGAGAATTACTGGTATTACTGGTATTAATACATATACTGTATTTCTGGATGTAGTTCTGGGAACCTTTCTGATTGCTAATTGGAAAGGCTTGAAGGAAGGCATTAAGGGGGAGATGCAATATATTTAGCTATCGCAACCTACGTGCACTTGTTTCCGCAATGTATCAATCACTTTGCGACTGTTAATACATAGCGAAAACGCTAGCGGTAAGTTGCGACCTTTTGTCCGTATTTTAAAGACGCTGTTGAAGAGGCATTAATTGTGGCACAAAAAATGGCGCAAAATTTATTGCAACGCTTTGTACTGCGCAAAGAAAAAAATTGCTACATGGTGCAGGCAGTGCAAAACCTTCGCTAACAAATTAGTACATGGGTTAGTGCAATTTTAGCGCTTATTTTCTCGTTAGCGTGGGATATTACATCTCCCTGTTAATACTTTTGCAAAGTTGAGAATTACTCAGAGGCTTGTGCAGTTCTGCGTGAATCTTCCTATATAGCAGGTATAGTACATAGAGTAAAGTTAGTTTTATAGCAGGTATAGTACTTAGGGGGCGATGCAATATTTTTTCCGACGCAGCTTACCTTCCCGAGTTCCCGAGATGCAAAAATCCTTGTGCGAGATTTTGTACATCGCGGGATCTCTGCCAGGTAAGTGCGCCGGCTAATGCCTCCTATTCAGTGGCGTAAAGTTTCGCGCTACATGGTAGCGCAAAACTTTACTAAGGGCGGTTTTGCATCGCCTGCGCCACGCTATTTCCGAGCATTTCGGAAATGGCGCAGGCAATGCAAAACTCAGTTGTAAAACCCACGGTAACCTGATGATACATCGGATTGCGTGGGTTTTACACTGACTTGGGCATTTTGCGCCCAATATTGCATCGCCCCCATAGAGTATAGTTAGTAGTATAGCAGGTATAGTACATAGAGTATAGTTAGTAATATAGCAGATATAGTACATAGATTATAGTTAGTAGTATAGCAGATATAGTACATAGAGTAAAGTTAGTAGTATAACAGGTATAGTACATAGAGTATAGCTAGTAGTATAGCAGGTATGTACTAGACAAGTTAGTAGTACAGCAGTATAGTACATAGAGTATAGTTAGTTAGTATAGCAGGTATAGTACATAGAGTTAGCTAGTAGTATAGCAGGTATAGTACATAGACAAAATTAGTAGTACAGCAGTTTAGTACATAGAGTTAGTTAGTAGTATAGCAGAGGATAGTATAGAGTATGTTAGTAGTATAGCAGGTATAGTACATAGAGAAAAGTTAGTAGTATAGCAGTATAGACATAGAGTAAAGTTAGTATATAGCAGGTATAGTACATAGAGTAAAGTTAGTAGTATAGCAGGTATAGTACATAGAGTAAGTTAGTAGTATAGCAGGTATAGTACTAGAGTAAAGTTAGTAGTTAGCATGTATAGGGGCGATGCAATATTTTTTTCCGACGCAGCTTACCTGCCCGAGTTCCGCGATGCAAAAATCCCTGTGCGAGATTTTGTACATCGCGGGATGTCTGCCGGTAAGTGCGCCGGCTAACGCCCCATTCAGTGGTAGTTTCGCGTACATGGTAGCGCAAAACTTTACTAAGGGCGTTTTGCATCGCCTGCCCACGCTATTTCCAGCATTCTCGAAAGGGCAGGCAATGCAAACTCAGTGTAAAACCCACGGTAACCTGATGAACATCGGATTGCGGGGGTTTTACACTGACTTGGACATTTTGCGCCCAATATTGCATCGCCCCCTAGTACATAGAGTATAGTTAGTAGTATAGCAGTATAGACATAGAGTAAGTTAGAGATGCAGGTATAGTAATAGAGTAAAGTTAGTAGTATACAGTATAGTACATAGAGTATAGTTAGTAGATAGCAGGTTAGTACATAAGTAAAGTTAGTAATAGCAGGTTAGTCTAGAGAAAGTTAGTAGTATAGCCGGTATAGTACATAGAGTAAAGTTAGATATAGCAGGTATAGTAATAGAGTAAGTTTAGTAGTAGCAGTTATAGTACATAGAGTAAAGTTAGTAGTATAGCAGGTATAGTACATAGAGTAAAGTTATAGTATAGCAGGTATAGTACATAGAGTAAAGTTAGTAGTATAGCAGGTATAGTACATAAGTAAAGTTAGTAGTATAGCAGGTATAGTACATAGAGTAAAGTTAGAATATAGCAGGTATAGTTACATAGAGTAAGTTAGTAGTATAGCAGGTATAGTACTAGAGTAAGTTAGTAGTATAGCAGGTATGTACATAGAGTAATAGTTATATTATAGCAGGTATATACATAGAGTAAAGTTAGTAGTATAGCAGGTATAGTACATAGAGTAAATAGTATTATAGTTATAGCGTATAGTACATAAGTAAAGTTAGATAAGATAGCAGGTATAGTACATAGAGCAATTTAGTAGTAACAGGTATAGTACATAGAGTAAGTTAGAGTATAGCAGGTATAGTACGAGATGGGTTTTACACTGACTTGGGCATTTTGCGCCCAATATTGCATCGCCCCCATAGAGTATAGTTAGTAGTATAGCAGGTATAGTACATAGAGTAAGTAAAGTTAGTAGTATAGCATGTATAGGGGGCGATGCAATATTTTTTTTTTCCGACGCAGCTTACCTGCCCGAGTTCCCGCGATGCAAAATCCCTGTGCGAGATTTTGTACATCGCGGGATGTCTGCCAGGTAAGTGCGCCGGCTAACGCCTCCTATTCAGTGGCGTAAGTTTTCGCACTGTAGCGCAAAACTTTACTAAGGCGGTTTTGCATCGCCTGCGCCACGCTATTTCCGAGCATTCTCGAAATGGCGCAGGCAATGCAAACTCAGTGTAAAACCCACGTAACCTGATGATACATCGGATTGCGTGGGTTTTACACTGACTTGGACATTTTGGCGCCCATATTGCACGCCCCCATAGTACATAGAGTATAGTTAGTAGTATAGCAGGTATAGTACATAGAGTAAAGTTAGTAGTATAGCAGGTATAGTACATAGAGTAAAGTTAGTAGTATAATAGCAGGTATAGTACATAGAGTAATAGTTAGTAGTATAGCAGGTATAGTACATAGAGTAAAGTTAGTAATATAGCAGGTATAGTACTAAGAGAAATTTAGTATACAGATATACTAGTTAAGTTAGTATAGCAGGTTAGTACATAGAGTAAAGTTAGTAGTAAGCAGGTATAGAACATAGAGTAAAGTTAGTAGTATAGCGGTATAGTACAAGAGTAAAGTTAGTAGTTAGCAGGTATAGTACATAGAGTAAAGTTAGTAGTAAGCAGGTATAGTCACATAGAGTAAAGTTAGTAGTATAGCAGGTATAGTACATAGAGTAAGTTAGAATATAGCAGTATAGTACATATAGTAAAGTTAGTAGTATAGCAGGTATAGTACATAGAGTAAAGTTTAGTAATATAGCAGGTATAGTACATAGAGTAAGTTAGTAGTAATAGCAGGTATAGTACATAGAGTAAGTTAGTAACAAGCAGGTATAGTACATAGATTAAAGTTGTAGTAGCGGTATAGTACATGAGTAAAGTTAGTAGTATAGCAGGTATAGTACATAAGTAAAGTTAGTAGATAGCAGGTATAGTACATAGAGTAAAGTTAGTAATATAGCAGTATAGTCATAATATAGTTAGTAAGTATAGCGTATAGACATAGAGTAAAGTTAGTAGTATAGCAGGTATAGTACATGAGTAAAGTTAGTAAGTATAGCAGGTATAGTACATAGAGTAAAGTTAGTAGTATACAGGTATAGTAACATAGATTATAGTGTATAGCAGGTATAGTACATGAAAAGTTAGTAGTATAGCAGGTATAGTACATAGAGTATAGTGTAGTATAGCGGTATAGTACATAGAGTATAGTTTAGTAGTAAGCAGGTATAGTACTAGAGTAAAGTTAGTAGTATAGCAGGTATAGTACATAGATTAAGTTAGTATATAGCAGTATGTACATAGAGTAAGTTAGTAGTATAGCGGGATTATAGTTACATAAGTAAAGTTAGAGTATAGCAGGTATAGTACACATAGAGTAAACGTTAGTAGTATAGCAGGTAGGTACATAGAGTAAAGTTAGTAGTATAGCAGGTATGTACATAGAGTAGTTAGTAATAAGCAGGTATAGTACATAGAGTAAGTTAGTAGTAAGAGCAGGTATAGTCATAGAGTAAGTGCTAGTAGTAATGCAGGTATAGTACATAGCTTACAACTGTTACTCCTGTGCTTGGTGGGTTTCCTCCGGGCACTCCGGTTACCCCCACAGTCATAAAGACATACTGATGAAGGTGAAGCTGGGTATAGGAGGCATCCCCTACGCAGCAGGTATTGCAGCAGTGGGTCCAATAGCAGACGGGCGCTACAAGTGCATGGGCCTGTTTCCAATAGTGGAACTTGATCCTAGCCAGGCAATACCAATGGGAGGAGTGGAAATTACCCAGGTCTAACCTGCATCTTTCCTAACACTTATGGACAGGTGATGGCTGGAGATAAAAGGTTTTGAAATCAATAGAGAAAGTTGACGCGAGTGTCAGGGTTGGATGCTGAAGCTTTCTGTTATCACCGAAGATGAGTTAAAATAAAAAATGCAAATAGCGCTGCCACACTGCTTGAAAAAAAACTTCAGGAAAAAAAAAAACATCAGCAGGCAATTAGACTAATCTCTAGCAAGCCAGGCTTGTGGGATCATGTTTTGGTATTTGCTAGGGCCCAAGCTGTGTGCCCTGGAGCTGGCGACCTTCCAATCATTATCTGTCTGTTTTATTACCCAGCCAAACTGGGCCCACTTTTAAATAAATATGCAAAGGTTTCTTATAATATCACCTAGGGCAAAGCCGATCGCTTTCTTGTGTACATGTTGTTAATCTGTGAAATGCAAATTCCCTTCATCTTATAGTTGGGCTTTTTATAAGTTTTTTTGAATTTAAAATTCTCGACAATGAGTTCTGTCAGCTCCAGAAATTATATTTTTTTCTCCTTCTCTTTGTCTCTCTTTTCTTCTCCTCCTCTCTTCTCTCTTCTCTCTCTCTCTTTCTCTCTCTCTCTCTCTCTCTCTCTTTCTCTCTCTCCCTCTACGCCCCTCAAACTCCAACACGAAGGCATTTTTTTTTAAGCATAAATCACAGGGGAAATAAGAAGGGTTTCATCTCGCTTTCACAATTTAATTGGCTCCTTAGCATTATTAGCTTTTTTTTTCTGTAAAAAAAAAAAAAAAATCATTTTTTTATTACTATATTTTCTTAAAGAGGCCGTTTAACTTTAAGGGCGCAAATAAAAAACAGAAATCGGTCCTAGGAATAAATTCGAGTCATAATAACCAATTAAGGTGATCGTTTCGGATTGTGTTGCACGGAAATTTCCTAATGAAAAAAAAAAGAGCTAAATCTGTTATTTATGGGAACTGTAGGTGAACAATCCAAATATTAAACCCACAACTGACAGAACTATAAACCCAACACCATGATGAAAGAGTATGATGAAAGGTACATACACACGGACGATTCTCGGACGAAAGGACGTTTGGCGCGTGTAGCTGTTGCGGGTTGTGGGTCGGGACGTACATTGTGCGTGTGTATGAGCCTTAAAGGACAACTAAATCACAGAACAACACTGAACCAGAAGGCAGAACACCTTAATATAAAACAGAAAATCTGTGTCTTACCTCTCATTTTGATACAGGCGCTGGGAAATTTACCTAAATAACACATGGTTTGTGCTTTACTTCACAGCATTCTAGTATCACCACAGTTTGGTCAACAACCATTATTGTTCTGCACATGCTCAGTCCTTAGCTATGGCAGAAACTTGTTACAGTTGGTCACACCCATTAATAATCTCTAGCCAATCCTTTACAGGACAGATAAAGCAAGGAGCATGTGACTGAGGTCAGGAGGTCTGGTCACATAAACACAGATACTTCATCCAGTTCTTAACAGGCTACATTTACTTTAATACAATTAACTGGAGTGGGATTTTATAGCTATTTGGTGTTTTTAGGGGGATTGTTTTTTAGATCTGGGTAGAAAAATAGCAGAGTCATTTGCGGTTGCGGGAAACATGCAGTCCTGAACGTTCTCTCTATTCTGTGTATACAGTGTAATGCTGTGTATGATGGGTATGTGATGTGTATATGCTGTCTATATGCTGTGTATATGATTGTTATATGATGTGTATATGCTGTGATATGATGTTAGATGCTGTGTATATGATGGTATATGCTGTGTATATGATGTGTATATGATGTGTATATGCTGTGTATATTCTATATTATGCTGTGTATATGAGTGTATATGCTGTGTATATGCTGTTTATTATGTATATGCTGTGTATATACTATGCATATGCTGTTGTTATATGATGTGTATATGCTGTGTATATGCTGTATATGTGTATATGATGTGTATATGATGTGTATATGATGTGTATATGATGTGTATATGTATATATGATGTGTATATGCTGATATATGCTGTGTATATGATGTGTATATACTGTGTATATGCTGTGTAATGATGTGTATATGCTGTTTATATGTGTATATGATGTGTTATATGATGTGTATATGATGTGTATATGCTGTTTATATGTATATATGATGTGTATATGCTGTATATATGCTGTGTATATGATGTGTATATAATGTGTATATGCTGTTTATATGCTGTGTATATGATGTGTATATGATGTGTATATGCTGTGTATATGATGTGTATATGATGTGTATATGCTGTGTATATGCTGTTTATATTGATATGATGGTATTGCTGTGTATAGTTTGTATATGCGTGGTATATGATGTGCATATGTGGTATATGATGTATATAAGATTTGTATATGATGTGTATATGCTGTGTATATGATGTTTATATGATGTGATATGCTGTGTATATGATGTTTATGATGTGTATATGCTGTGTATATGATGTTTATGCTGTGTATATGATGTTTATATGACGTGTATTGCTGTGTATATGCTGTTGTATATGATGTGTATATGCTGTGTATATGATGTGTATATGATGGTATAGATGTTATATGATGTGTATATGCTGTGTATAGGGAGAATGCTCGGGACTAGTGTACTCTGATCTTTAAGATCTGCCTGTCATCTTTCAAACATGTATGAAGTAGGATACACCAAAGTCTGTTGTAAAATTGTTCCTTCTTATTCACCCGAATGTGAGATACAGGCAACGTTTCGGGGGGACCTTGATAAAGGGTGAAGGTCCCCCCGAAATGTTGCCTGTATCTCACATTCTGGGTGAATAAAAAGGAACAATTTTGCAACAGACTTTGGTATATCCTACTGCAAATTGTTTATTCGTGATTATTGACTAGTGAGAAGCCCAGGTGGCAGAGGAACCAATTTGAGGAGTTATTCAATACCCCGTGAGTTTATCTTCAAACATGTGTGAGGTGTTGTACCCAGCTTTACTTTGTACCCTATTGACTGATTGGCAGCAGTTTTGTATATCAGCTGGTTAGGTACATTATTTATTTTTTTATCCTGAAAAATTGGTTGTATCTAATATTTTTAATGCAATTTACTAACTCAGTATCAGAATTTACGCAAAAACGCCTTGAATATAAAGTATCCTTTCTGTGTGCACTAGCATCAATCTTCAACAGAATGAAGCTCTTTTTGTAGTCCTGGTGCTTATAATACAAAGCTCTAGGGCAAAATTTGCATAGTAATAAATGATAAGCCATTTAGGATGGTGTGTGAGGTTTGTATAAACAAACAGAGGCCAGGGGTCATTTGTAGCGCCATAGTCCTGCAGAGAATGAAAAAGTCTCTTTCTGTAAAGTAGAGGGGGATTTTTAAAAACAGAGATGGAATTGGTGTATTATTTTACAGGAAGACTGTTTCATTTGTGATGTTGCTGAAGTTGTCAGCCAATCCGTTAACTGTCTGCACTCTGTTTCATGTTTTATTGTTTCATTTCAGTGTTAGAGTATCAGCCCTGCAGTATGTGTAGTAAAGTAGTATATGTAGATATACTGCAAGTGGTATAGTTAGTGCAGTTGGTGTTGTATAAACAGAAGCATTGTTGATATAATTCTAGGTTTGATATAATAGTAGTGTATAGTAGTACAGCAGGTATAGCACATAGAGTGGCATTTACAGAGACTCCGAGAGGCACCGAGGAGCCGCATTGCTCTCTTAAGGGGTTAAATCTTAAGTTTGGTTCAGAGTAAGCTGGAACTTTCTTCCAGCAGATGTAGTTAAAGACTTTCTTAAGGGACTGGATACTTTCTAAAACTAAAATATTGAGAATTACTGGTATTAATACATATACTGTAGTTCTGGTTGGTCAGGGGTACTATATAATATTGAGAATTACTGGTATTAATACATATACTGTAGTTCTGGTTGGTACGGGGATACTATATAATATTGAGAATACTGGTATAATACATATACTGTAGTTTGTGTGGTTACGGGGTACTATATAATATTGAGAATTACTGGTATTAATACATATACTGTAGTTCTGGTTGGTACAGGGATACTATATATATTGAGAATTACTTGTATTAATACATATACTGTAGTTCTGGTTGGTACAGGGATACTATATAATATTGAGAATTACTGGTATTACTGGTATTAATACATATACTGTATTTCTGGATGTAGTTCTGGGAACCTTTCTGATTGCTAATTGGAAAGGCTTGAAGGAAGGCATTAAGGGGGAGATGCAATATATTTAGCTATCGCAACCTACGTGCACTTGTTTCCGCAATGTATCAATCACTTTGCGACTGTTAATACATAGCGAAAACGCTAGCGGTAAGTTTGCGACCTTTTGTCCGTATTTTAAAGACGCTGTTGAAGAGGCATTAATTGTGGCACAAAAATGGCGCAAAATTTATTGCAACGCTTTGTACTGCGCAAAGAAAAAAATTGCTACATGGTGCAGGCAGTGCAAACCTTCGCTAACAATTAGTACATGGGTTAGTGCAATTTTAGCGCTTATTTTCTCGTTAGCGTGGGATATTACATCTCCCTGTTAATACTTTTGCAAAGTTGAGAATTACTCAGAGGCATGTGGCAGTTCTGCGTGAATCTTCCTATATAGCAGGTATAGTACATAGAGTAAAGTTAGTTTTATAGCAGGTATAGTACTTAGGGGGCGATGCAATATTTTTTCCGACGCAGCTTACCTTCCCGAGTTCCGAGATGCAAAAATCCTTGTGCGAGATTTTGTACATCGCGGGATCTCTGCCAGGTAAGTGCGCCGGCTAACGCCTCCTATTCAGTGGCGTAAAGTTTCGCGCTACATGGTAGCGCAAAACTTACTAAGGGCGGTTTTGCATCGCCTGCGCCACGCTATTTCCGAGCATTCTCGGAAATGGCGCAGGCAATGCAAACTCAGTGTAAAACCCACGGTAACCTGATGATACATCGGATTGCGTGGGTTTTACACTGACTTGGGCATTTTGCGCCCAATATTGCATCGCCCCCATAGAGTATAGTTAGTAGTATAGCAGGTATAGTACATAGAGTATAGTTAGTAATATAGCAGATATAGTACATAGATTATAGTTAGTAGTATAGCAGATATAGTACATAGAGTAAAGTTAGTAGTATAACAGGTATAGTACATAGAGTATAGCTAGTAGTATAGCAGGTATAGTACATAGACAAAAGTTAGTAGTACAGCAGGTATAGTACATAGAGTATAGTTAGTAGTATAGCAGGTATAGTACATAGAGTATAGCTAGTAGTATAGCAGGTATAGTACATAGACAAAAGTAGTAACAGCGGTATAGTACATAGAGTATAGTTAGTAGTATAGCAGGTATAGTACATAGAGTATAGTTAGTAGTATAGCAGGTATAGTACATAGAGAAAAGTTAGTAGTATAGCAGGTATAGTACATAGAGTAAGTTAGTAATATAGCAGGTATAGTACATAGAGTAAAGTTAGTAGTATAGCAGGTATAGTACATAGAGTAAAGTTAGTAGTATAGCAGGTATAGTACATAGAGTAAAGTTAGTAGTATAGCATGTATAGGGGGCGATGCAATATTTTTTTCCGACGCAGCTTACCTGCCCGAGTTCCCGCGATGCAAAAATCCCTGTGCGAGATTTTGTACATCGGGGATGTCTGCCAGGTAAGTGCGCCGGCTAACGCCTCCTATTCAGGGCGTAAGTTCGCGCTACATGGTAGCGCAAAACTTTACTAAGGGCGGTTTTGCATCGCCTGCGCCACGCTATTTCCGAGCATTCTCGGAAATGGCGCAGGCAATGCAAACTCAGTGTAAAACCCACGGTAACCTGATGATACATCGGATTGCGTGGGTTTTACACTGACTTGGACATTTTGCGCCCAATATTGCATCGCCCCCATAGTACATAGAGTATAGTTAGTAGTATAGCAGGTATAGTACATAGAGTAAAGTTAGTAGTATAGCAGGTATAGTACATAGAGTAAAGTTAGTAGTATAGCAGGTATAGTACATAGAGTATAGTTAGTAGTATAGCAGGTATAGTACATAGAGTAAAGTTAGTAATATAGCAGGTATAGTACATAGAGAATAGTTAGTAGTATGAGCAGGTATAGTACATAGAGTAAAGTTAGTGTATAGCAGGTTAGTACATAGAGTAAAGTTAGTAGTGATAGAGGTATAGTACATAGAGTAAGTTAGTAGTATAGCAGGGTCTTGCAGGTATAGTACATAGAGTAAAGTTAGAAACATAGCAGTATAGTACATAGAGTAATAGTTAGTAGTATAGCAGGTATAGTACATAGTAAGTAGTAATAGCAGTATAGTACATGAGTATAGTTAGAGTAGATAGCAGGAAGTACATAGAGTAATGTAGTAGTATAGCCGTTATAGAATAGAGTAAGTTAGTAGTATAGCAGGTATAGTAAATAAGTAAGTTAGTATATAGCAGGTATAGTACATAGACAAAATTAGTAGTACAGCAGTATAGTACATAGAGTAGTAGTAGTATAGCAGGTATAGTACATAGAGTATAGTTAGTAGTATAGCAGGTATAGTACATAGAGAAAAGTTAGTAGTATAGCAGGTATAGTACATAGAGTAAAGTTAGTAATATAGCAGGTATAGTACATAGAGTAAAAGTGTAGTATAGCAGGTATAGTACATAGAGTAAATGTAGGTAGTATAGCAGGTATAGTAATAGAGTAAAGTTAGTAGTATAGCATGTATAGGGGCGATGCATATTTTTTTCCGACGCAGTTACCTGCCCGAGTTCCGCGATGCAAAATCCCTGTGCGAGATTTTGTACATCGCGGGATGTCTGCCAGTAAGTGCGCCGGCTAACGCCTCCTATTCAGTGCGTAAGTTTCGCGCTACATGGTAGCGCAAACTTTACTAAGGGGTTTGCATACGCCTCGCCACGCTATTTCGAGATTTCGAAATGGCGCAGGCAATGCAACTCAGTGTAAAACCCACGGTAACCTGATGATACATCGGATTGCGTGGTTTTACACTGACTTGGACATTTTTGCGCCCAATATTGCATCGCCCCCATAGTACATAGAGTATAGTTAGTAGTATAGCAGGTATAGTACATAGAGTAAAGTTAGTAGTATAGCAGGTATAGTACATAGAGTAAAGTTAGTAGTATAGCAGGTATAGTACATAGAGTATAGTTAGTAGTATAGCAGGTATAGTACATAGAGTAAAGTTGTAATATAGCAGGTATAGTACATAGAGAAAAGTTAGTAGTATAGCAGGTATAGACATAGAGTAAAGTTAGTAGTAGAGCAGTATAACTAGAGTAATTTAGTAGTATAGCAGGTTAGTACATAGAGTAAAGTTAGTGTTAGCAGGTATAGTACATAGAGTAAGTTAGTATAACGTAAGTAATAGTAAAGGTAGTAGTATAGCAGTATAGTACAGAGTAAAGTTAGTAGTATAGCAGGTATAGTACATAGAGTAAGTTAGAATATATGCAGGTATAGTACATAGAGTAAAGTTAGTAGTATAGCAGGTAGTTACATAGAGTAAAAGTTAGTAATATAGCAGGTATAGTACATAGAGTATAGTTAGTAGTATAGCAGGTATAGTACATAGAGTAAGTTATAATATAGCAGGTATAGTACATAGAGTAAAGTTAGTAGTATAGCAGTATGTACATAGAGTAAAGTTAGTAGTATAGCAGGTATAGTACATAGAGTAAAGTTAGTAGTATAGCAGGTATAGTACATAGAGTAAAGTTAGTAATATAGCAGGTATAGTACAATAGAGTAAGTTAGTAGTATAGCAGGTATAGTACATAGAGTAAATAAGTTAGTAGGATAAGACAGGTATAGTACATAGAGTAAGTTGTATATAGCAGGTATAGTACATAGAGTAAAGTTATAGTATAACCGGTATAGTACATAGAGTATAGAGTAGTATAGCAGAGTATAGTACATAGAAAAGTTAGTAGTATAGCAGGTATAGTACATAGAGTAGAGTTAGTAGTATAGCAGGTATAGTACATAGAGTATAGTTAGTAGTATAGCAGGTATAGTACATAAGAAAGTTAGTAGTATAGCAGTATAGTACATAGAGTAAAGTTAGTAATATAGCAGGATAGTACATAGAGAAAGTTAGTAGTAAGCGGTTATGTACATAGAGTAAAGTTAGTAGTATAGCAGGTATAGTACATAGAGTAAAGTTGTAGTATAGCAGGTATAGTACATAGAAAAGTTAGTAGTATAGAGGTATAGTACATAGAGAAGTTAGTAGTATAGAGGATAGTACATAGAGTATAGTTAGTAGTATAGCAGGTATAGTACATAGGTAAATTAGTAGTAAGCAGGTATAGTACATGAGTAAAGTTAGTAGTATAGCAGGTATAGTACATAGATGAAGTAGATATAGCATATATAGTACATAGAGTAAAGTTAGTAATATAGCAGGTATAGTACATAGAGTAAAGTTAGTGTATAGCAGGTTAGTACATAGAGTATAGTAGTAGTATAGCAGGTATAGTACATAGAGTAAAGTTAGTAGTATAGCAGGTATAGTCATAGGGGGCGATGCAATAATTTTTTCCGACGCAGCTTACCTGCCCGAGTTCCCGCGATGCCAAAAACCCTGTGTGAGATTTTGTTACATCGCGGGATCTCTGCAGGAAGTGCGCCGGCTAACGCCTCTATCATGGCGTAAAGTTTCGCGTACATGGTAGCGCAAACTTTACTAAGGGCGGTTTTGCATCGCCTGCTGCCACGCTATTTTCCGAGCATTCTCGGAAATGGCGCAGGCAATGCAAACTCAGTGTAAAACCCAAGGTAACCTGATGATACATCGGATGCATGGGTTTTACACTGACTTGGGGCATTTTGCGCCCAATATGATTCGCCCACCCCCCCATAGAGTATAGTTAGTAAGTTATAGCAGGTATAGTACATAGAGTAAAGTTAGTAAATATGCAGGTATAGTCATAGAGAAAAGTTAGTAGATAGCAGGTATAGTACTAGAGTAAAGTTAGTAGTATAGCAGGTATAGTATAAGTAAAAGCTAAAGTTAGTAATAGCAGGTATAGTACATAGAGTAAAGTTAGTAGTATAGCGGTATAGTACATAGAGTAAAGTTAGTAGTATAGCAGGTATAGTACATAGAGTAAAGTTAGTAGTATAGCAGGTAATAGTACATAGGTAAAGTTGTAGTATAGCAGGTATAGTACATAGAGTAAAGTTAGAATTATAGCAGGTATAGTACATAGAGTAAAGTTAGTATAGCAGGTATAGTACTAGAGTAAAGTTAGTAATATAGCAGTTAGTACATAGAGTATAGTAGTAGTATAGCAGGTATAGTACATAGAGTAAAGTTAGTAATATAGCAGGTATAGTACATAGAGTAAAGTAGTAGTATAGCAGGTATAGTACATAGAGTAAAGTTAGTAGTATAGCAGGTATAGTAAGACAAAAGTTAGTAGTATAGCAGGTATAGTAACATAGGTATAGTTAGTAGTATAGCAGGTATAGTACATAGAGTATAGTTATAGTATAGCAGGTATAGTACATAGAGAAAGTTAGTAGTATAGCAGGTATAGTACATAGAGTAAAGTTAGTAATATAGCAGGATAGTACATAGAGTAAAGTTAGTAGTATAGCAGGTATAGTACATAGAGTAAAGTAGTAGTATAGCAAGGTATAGTACATAGAGTAAAGTTAGTAGTATAGCAGGTATAGTACATAGAAGTAAAGTAGTAGATAGCAGGATAGTACATAGAGTAAAGTTAGTAGTATGCAGGTTAGTAACATAGAGTAAGTTAGTAGTATAGCAGGTATAGTACATAGAGTAAAAAGTTAGTAGTATAGAGGTATATGTACATGAGTAAAGTTAGTAGTATAGCAGGATAGTACAAGAGTTAAAGTTAGATTATAGGCAGGTATAGTACATAGAGTAAAGTTAGTAGTAAGCAGGTATAGTACATAGAGTAAAGTGTTAATATAGCAGGTATAGACATATAGGGTTATTCAATAAAAGTCTTATCATTAAAATGTGGTAATTTGCCCAACCAATCAGAGTTAGCTTTCAAAGGTTAAGTAACATTGAATGGTTGGGGCAAAATTAGCACCATTTAACGATAGAAATTTATTGAATCTGCCTAGATAGAGTATAGTTAGTAGTATAGAGCAGGTAGTACATAGAGTAAAGTTAGTAATATAGCAGGTATAGTACATGAGTAAAGTTAGTAGTATAGCAGGTATAGTTACATAGAGTAAAGTTAGTAGTATAGCAGGTTAGTACATAGAGTAAAGTAGTAGTATAGCAGGTGATAGTACATAGAGTAAGTTAGTAATATAGCAGGTATAGTACATAGAGTAAGGTAGTAATAGCAGGTATAGTACATAGAGTAAAGTTAGTAGTATAGCGGTATAGTACAAGAGTAAAGTAGTAATATAGCAGGTATAGTACATGAGTAAAGTTAGTAGTATAAAGGTATAGTACATAGAGTATAGCAGTAGTATAGCAGGTATAGTACATAGAAAAGTTAGTAGTATAGAGGTATAGTACATAGAGTATAGTTAGTAGTATAGCAGGTATAGTACATAGAGTATAGTTAGTAGTATAGCAGGTATAGTACATAGAGAAAAGTTAGTAGTATTAGCAGGTATAGTACATAGAGTAAAGTTAGTAGTATAGCAGGTATAGTACATAGAGGTAAAGTTAGTAATATAGCAGGTTATAGTACATAGAGTAAAAGTAGTAGTATAGCAGTATAGTACATAGAGTATAGTAGTAGTATAGCGGTATAGTACATAGAGTAAGTTAGTAGTATAGCAGGTATAGTACATTAGAGTATAGTTAGTAGATAGCAGTATAGTACAGAGTATAGTTAGAGTATAGCAGGATAGACATAGAGTAAAGTTAGTAGTATAGCAGGTATAGTACATAGAGTAAAGTTAGTAGTATAGCAGGTATAGTACATAGAGTAAAGTTAGTAGTATAACAGGTATAGTACATAGAGTAAAGTTAGTAGTATAGCAGGTATAGTACATAGAGTAAAGTTAGTAGTATAGCAGGTATAGTACATAGAGTAAAGTTAGTAGTATAGCAGGTATAGTACATAGAGTAAAGTTAGTAGTATAGCAGGTATAGTACATAGAGAAAAGTTAGTAGTATAGCAGGTATAGTACATAGTATAGTAGTACTATATCAATATAATCACTGACTCGAGGTAATTGGTTAGTGGTAGTAGATGGGTTTCTGGGACTTGTCTGCCTCCCTAGGCTATCAGGTAAGTACACAAACTATATTAAGCAACTGATCAGCTGGTTAGTTTGACATATTATCAGGTGTGTTTGCACGTGAATTTCAACAATAAGGATTGACTGTCTTATTGATGAAATATTGGGCCATCTATATTGGACCTGCCGACGTTCTTGCAGTGTTCTCTACTCTGGACCAGACTGGAGAAAATTGCAGGAAAATCCAATATTATATCACAGAGACAGCCAATCCTGTAACATTGTCAGAATGTCAATGTCAGCAAGTTTTCTTCCTTGGAATTCCGTGAAACCGAAATACAGAAAAATGATTTTCTGAAAGTAGGAAATTTTAGCACTTTTTGCCACTGATTTTCCCTGATTTTTTTGCTTTTCAACACTGATTTGAAAGAATCACTGCACAGCTCTGTCCAAATTCCCAAAGTTCCGCCAGACCTGCTGTATTTGGAAACCATCAATTTCGCCTCTAAACCAGGTTGTTACGAAACCAAGAATCATCGGTTATTGGCAACAGCAGTAGGTAAGTCTATTAGTGACTGGCATGCATTACTATGGTTGGCTTTACATTTTAAAATGCAATAATCCTGATAACAATAATTTCATAGTTCCTTACTGATAGTTCCTTGTTAGCCTTTAATTCCGTTCCATGCACAATGCAATGAAATCAATGGTGAGATTGAACATCATGGCTTCTTCTGTTGCCTGGTCCATTGGAACAATAAGGGCAGATATGGAGCGGCTCACAGCCTAAACGGTTTAACAAAAGTATCTGTGTGTGAACATTAGTAATGTCATGGTGACAATGGCTGAATGAAATGGCCCCTGGTAACTGGCTATAGATGAATTGTCAATATGGCTAGAGACCAACACTAGGATTTATTTCCTATCATCTGCTGCTATTGCATTCCTATCTGTTCCTTAGCTTTGCCAGAAATCCCATTGGAAATAGAAATTGTTCCCGGTTTAACAGGATCCCATGTGATAGGTCTGTGGTTTGTACAGTAGCTTTTGTTCTATAACAATAAATTCTATGTATTTAAAAGGCCAAGCCTGTCTGTATATACATGGAAATATATTTATAAAAGATACATGCACATAGTAACAGTAATTGAGGTTGAATAAAGACATATGTCCATCAAGTCCAACCTTTTCAACTTCCTTTTTAACCCTACCTAACAGTTGATCCAGGGGAAGGCAAAGAACACACCTAAAACGGATTCCTTCCTTCCATTTATGACAAAGAAGAACTTTTTTTGACTGATCAACTGCTTATTGGTTTATTGATCAGTCTGTCAGTTCAAAAGATAGGGCCATGCTTATCAGCCTTAAGCTAGGTACACACAAGCGATAAAGTCCCAATACCGTTGGATCTGATGGTATTGGGGCTTTATCGGCAGTGTGTGTAGCTTCATTTCCGAATGAGCACACGGCCACCGAACGCTCGGATCGGCCTCGCGGTTGTTCAGGAAAGACCTAAAATTTCCCTTGGCCCTGGTACACTCCCTATAGGTTAGTGGCCGAGGGAAACACACAATCCCAAACGTTCTCCCTATGCTGTGTATATGATGTGTAAATGCTCTGCATATACTATGTATATGCTGTGTATATGCTGTGTAAATTATGTGTATATGATGTGTATATGGTGTGTACAGCTGTGTATATGCTGTGTATATGCTGTGTATATGCTGTGTATATGGTGTGTATATGCTGTGTATATGCTGTGTATATGATGTGTATATGATGTGTATATGCTGTGTATATGATGTGTATATGATGTGTATATGATGTGTATATGATGTGTATATGCTGTGTATACGATGTGTATATGATGTGTATACGCTGCGTATATTATGTGTATATGCTGTGTATATGCTGTGTATATGATGTGTATATGATGTGTATATGCTGTGTATATGATGTGTATATGCTGTGTATATGATGTGTATAAGATGTGTATATAATGTGTATATGCTGTGTATAGGCTGTGTATATGATGTGTATATGCTGTGTATAGGCTGTGTATATGATGTGTATAGGCTGTGTATATGCTGTGTATATGATGTGTATATGATGTGTAAATGCTGTGTATATGCTGTGTATACGCTGTGTATATGGTGTGTATATGATGTGCATATGCTGTGTATATACTGTGTATATGATGTGTATATACTATGTATATGATGTGTAAATACTGTGTATATGATGTGTATATGCTGTGTATATACTGTGTATATGATGTGTATATGCTGTGTATATACTGTGTATATGATGTGTATATGCTGTGTATAAGCTGTGTATATGATGTGTATATGCTGTGTATATACCGTGTATATGATCTGTATATGCTGTGTATATACTGTGTATATGATGTGTATATGCTGTGTATATACTGTGTATATGATGTGCATATGCTGTGTATATGATGTGTATATACTGTGTATATGCTGTGTATATGCTGTGTATATGATGTGTATATGATGTGTATACGCTGTGTATATGATGTGTATACGCTGTGTATATGATGTGTATTTGCTGTGTATATACTGTGTATATGATGTGTATTTGCTGTGTATATGATGTGTATATGATGTGTATATGATGTGTATATGATGTGTATTTGCTGTGTATATACTGTGTATATGATGTGTATTTGCTGTGTATATGATGTGTATATGATGTGTGTATGATGTGTATATGATGTGTATATAATGTGTATATGCTGTGTATATGATGTGTATATGCTGTGTATATGCTGTGTATATGATGTGTATATGCTGTGTATATGATGTGTATATGATGTGTATATGCTGTGTATATGATGTGTATATGATGTGTATACGCTGTGTATATGATGTGTATTTGCTGTGTATATACTGTGTATATGATGTGCATTTGCTGTGTATATGATGTGTATATGCTGTGTATATGATGTGTATATGCTGTGTATATGCTGTGTATATGATGTGTATATGATGTGTATACGCTGTGTATATGATGTGTATTTGCTGTGTATATACTGTGTATATGCTCTGTAAAGGGAGAACGCTCGGGACTGTGTGTTCCCTGATGTTTGAGAAATAACAGACAGGACCTTGCAGATTCTGTCTGTCATCTTTCAAAAATCTGTGATGTGTGTACCCAGATTTATTCTGGGATTTATTGGCCTCCATGATATTTTGACGACTCGTGTTGAAATAGTAACGGTCATTTTCTATGCAAGAGACCGGGGATAATCGATGATAATCAAACTCAGGGAAGCTCGTAAATTTCATCCAATTGTGTGGTCTTTAATGGACTGCACAATCACATTTCTTCTGACCAGCAGAAAGCAACTAAATTTGTGGGTATGGAAGATGGGTCAGAAATTGCCCCCCCCCCCCCTTACACGTGGTCGACCACTTGTATGCTGTTTTTCCCGATTGGCCAATTGACAATATTGAGTGGTTTGCTGCCAACCCCATTTTCAAGTCCACATCTCCTGTAAATTTCAAGGGTAAAGATCAGAACGACAATTGGTTGTTCTGATTCAATTTCCAATGATTGTGGTCGTTTGAAAATTCAATCGGAGAGTAAAGCAGACAAATCAATCAAGGTGGTTGTCCATCTTGTAAAGGGGATCAGATTGTTAGGAATTCTACTTATTGTAGACTATTTAACCAATGAACCTTAATGGCCTATTGCAGCTAAATTAATAAAAGAAAGCATCAGGGCTGGTATATTTATAAATATGGGTTGTATATACAGTATTATGTATATGGGGAATCTGATATCTTCTAGCAGTTCCCACTCTCTACCAAACATTCTTTACATTTCTCAGACTGTTAATATTCAGGAAGGAAGCAATTTATTCCGTGGTGTGGCATACTTGTTATATGTGCAGCCTGGTACTTATTAACTCATAAAGAATCTACCATTTTAAAGCATGCAGCCCACTGGGATATTTTCATTATGTTCTTAAATTACCCAGGACAGAATCTGATTCTAGACTATTAACAAATCAGCATAAGCCTCTTTCCCACTGACAATGAAGCCTCCTTATGTATCTGCAATTATCCTGAAATTGGTTATATTATTACCAAAATGGATTTTTACCAACTATCTAATAATTTTTTAGCTTTTTAGCTGCAAATGAATGGAGCATTGACCAAAATGGCTTTTTAAGATGAATCAGTCATGACTGGACCAAAACCAGCGGCTTTGTTGAGCACAAGGAATTTCAGATATACCTATGGAACTGCGTCTCCATAAAAGTACCTTCAATTCAGACAATAGAAACAAGCTCTCTTGTAACTTTTAAACAAGCAGAATGTCTTTAGCTGTTGTCGATCCAAAGTTATAGTTTTATAACTTTTCACTTCCTAGTCTGCACTGTCTCCGTATTTCTGTGACCTCTGTAAACTGTGTCATAAGCTCCACTGCACCCGCACTTAAGGAAATAAAATTAAAATTTTAGGCTTGTGAATAGCTGTAAAAATTATAGGAATTCTGGGGGCAGGGCTTAAGATGCAGCTAATAATGCTCTGTCCCAGCAGTAGGATACAAGTGTGCATGGTTAAGCCAGTGGTGAGGGGACAGAATAATAGAGCTTGTAATGTCCTAGTGTAAGCAGAAAGCACCATCCTTTATACTGCTGTTAGTTTGGATAGACTGCAGCTATATCCATGATCGTAGAGTAATATTTAGGTATGCATTTGCATTGCAGGAACCAATATTAGTTAACACTCCTAGAAGTAGTTGGTATGAACAGCAATATGATTTCTCACCTATATAAATATATATATATATATATAGGTAAGAGTCACTCAGTACTGTTATTTATAAGGTTAAAGTTGAGTTGCCTTGGGCTCCTGTCTCATGGTGTCTGGTATGTTTTTTTAGTGATTTTGAATTTATTATATATTACTGTAGGCAGTTTAATTATATATTGGATAATCTGCACCCTTTATAATAACTATACATTATTGCTAATTAAGGTGCCCATACACAGGCAAACTTGGTGCATGTATACACATAAACGAGCGTTCCGCATATAGTTTACACAGAACGATTGTTTGTTGCTTGCATACATGGACACAATGTTATCAGCCTATACCGTATCCTGTAGTATAGGGAGCCGATAACCCATTTAAGTTTCGGGTGAAAATTATTTGTGTATGGCAAATAAAATGGTTCCCTGAGCTGGTGTTTGTGGTGTTTACGTCTAGTCATATTAGTATGTCATATCTGTCTTATACAGACGACACATTTTAGTCCCATAGCCATCCTAATTAGCCAATGTAATTAGCATTGATTTTCCAATAGGGATTTGCATTATTCTTTAACAATATTCATAGATTGATAATTAAGAAGGGGTTGGAAGCACTAGAAGGGAGTCTTTCTGCTTCGAATCTCAATTGGTCTTCGAGGACAGTTAAAGAATCATTTACAGGTTCTTATGGGACAGATCCTTTTTATACGTTGTCATACGTTCCCGACAACTAAATGTGACACGTTAACAGTGAAACCTCCGTAGATGAATAACATAAAGTGGGTAAATTAATTAAGACCTGACACAAGCAATAAAAATATCACTGGGGGGACCACGATCGATCGTTGGGTTTTATTTCAGCAGACGTTAGACACGTAGACATTCAAAGATGAGAATGTAATACAATATATGGAAGGGGAGGAATTATATCGATACTAGGATTGGTTATTAAATAGGGAAACACATGAAATAAAATATAAACTGGAAACCGAGTGTATAGCAAAGCTCAGAAATGAAAAATAGAGAAGCAAATTAGATGAATCCATGTTACGTATTCACGTATTTATATTCTTATAATTCTACCTTTCAATGGAACCCTATGTAGGGGTATCTCAGGAATTTATTTATGACGCAGAACCTCTTTGGAGGCAGGACTGTGGCCAGGGAAGAGGGGGGGGGTTGTTTGGTAGACATGAATGTGTTTGGCTGGGTACACACAAGCATATTTTACTGCCCAACCATCTGATATTTTCAGGGACTGGTCGGTCCGCCCGGCAGATCGAGCGAATGGGCGATAGGACATGTTGGAAAATCATGCCCCCTATGGATTGCACGATCGTTCGTGGACATTTGCCGCTAGTGGCGAACGTTCGTTTGGGGTGATTTTGCTGGCGGCGGATGGAGCGATTGGACATGCTGGAAAATCACCGCCAATCGTGGAGTCTCCTGTGGACTACACGATCGGCCGTGGACATTTTTCCACTAGTGGCAAACGGTCAAACAGGATGAAAAATCCCCCCGTGTGTACCCAGCCTTAGGAACGGGAAATCTGGGGGTAGGGTAGTTGATTTATAATGAATAATGCACCCTCTACTATAAATTATACACCTATTAGAAGTCAACTTGCTCTAATATTGCTGTTATCCTTTAAAATAAAGGATGTTAAAGGAATTGTGCATTGAAAAAATGACTTTTCCTCATTTAAATCTATAAATGAATCTATGTAAGCAGCACTTACCGTACTATGTGTTGCTGCATAACTTCAATCCAATACTTGTTTTGCTCAAGCTCGGCTCCTCAGTCCCCCAGCCCGACATACTCTCTGTGAGGGCAAGCATGCTCAGTTAAGCTTCAGCAAAACTGCACACACCAGAAGAGTTTATGATACTCAGGCGTTTGATTGACAGCTGAAATGTAAGATATTTCAAACTGGATATCTAAAGAAATAGGGGACGGATCAACAAAAAAATGCTACAGTGATAGTTGGGAAGAATTATAGTTTACAGTAATGGGCCATTTAAAAAACAAATTTCCCAGTGTACACATCCTTTAATTGCAAGATTTCCTCTCATTGACATGTTTCTTGGGCAATAAAAAAAAATTGGCACAAAGCACCTTTCCTATTGGCAGATCTCAGGTACAATAAGGATTGTTTTACATCACGTGCCCCTTGTCTATATTTCATTATGTTACAGTATATTATGGGTCTGAATATTATCTTGGAAACCACCAAAAGCTTTGAAGAAACCAAATAGCAAAGGAAGTTGAGAATCATAATCCCTGAACCTGGCCACACTGTATAAGCTTGATGGCTGCAAGGTGATTGGTGCTTCTCAAAAATTGCCTGTGGCTACATTATCTTAGTAAGATTATGGAATAGCTGAAAAATATTCCAGACTAGACGGATCGCCTTCTGCTTGATAGGTTGGTATCTCTGGGCAGTCCATCAATCAGACGAGCATACACGCATATTTTTGACTGACACAATCTAACCAATCGAATCCAATGGAAATATAGGCCCATGTATGGTTCACATTACGATTACTCGTTCTGACTGCTTACGACTGGGTGTTTTTTTTCCTTCAACTGTTAGGCAGGCATTATGGGTAGGATTAAAAGGCAGAACTAGACGGACAATCCCCACTACAACATTGTTACATATGTTAATGTGTTATTGTGTAGCAACAGATACATTGTTTGTTTATTTTATTCAGAATTAATGTTATTCCAGCATTGCTTTAAATATTGTTCTCAAATTCAGGGCCCCAACATTGATATTATTGCTCGGGGGGCCCCTGCTTTCTTATTCCTTCTCCTGTTTGTACTTCTGCCCCCATTTCAATAACAGGAACACATTGAAATAAACCTACGTCTATTCTCAGACTGTCCCCGTCACACTCCTTTCCACCGCACTAATGAGGCGAGGGAACAGACCCTGACCTTAAATATTTATGATTTTGATTTAAAGAGAGAGAATAATAACGGTGGAAGCTGCTTGTATATAAAATGGGGGTTTAATGCTAACAAACTGTAAAAAAAGAAAGCACAAACAACATTTGAGGTTGCAACTTTAAAGCTTTTCCTCCCGCTGAGCGCCCCAGGCCAGCGTCCTTTGTGAGAACCCTTCCTTCGATAGCGTTGCAGTTTTCACTTTGAATATATTTCTTCTTTCTAGAATGTACAATAAAAACAACAAAAAAGAGAGAGAGAGAAGTTTTTTTCAGGGATAACCAAAAAAAAGTTAAAAATAAAAATAAAGAAAATTTTATTCCGAGAACTTCAAAATGGGGGTTTTTACTTGGTCATCTAAACTGATCTGCTGAGTCAAATTACAATGACAACCCTTCTAATGTTTCATTCTGATTGGCCGATTGATTGGAACCATTTTTAAGCTAGAACGGTCTCTCCGAGAGATCAGACATGCCGATAGATTACAGCCAATCAATGGATTGCAAGATCAGTAGATGGATTGCAAGATCAGTAGATGGATTGCAAGATCAGTAGATGGATTGCAAGATCAGTAGGGTAAAAAAATCTGTGTAACAGCTTTAATTCCCAACCTACAGACCCGGCCCTTAAATAAAATGTAAACAAGCGACTGTTTTCACAATAAATCTTTAGTTAATAAAGATGAATGAAAACCCCATCAGAATGCAACACCAATTTTTAAATATTAATTTTAACTTTTTGACATCAAATTTTTGTGAAATTCCCCAAAGTTCCATCCGTAGAAATTTATGACAGTCAGGCCGGACCAGGAAAATTTCAGAACTGGTGGTTCCTTAAGCCAGGTTTGTTTTTTCTTTGAGGAAACAAAATCAGTCTATGAATTTTACAGGTATCCCACCCTTCCCGGGAGTCTCCCTGATTTTGGGGCGGTCTCCCGCACACCCGCAAGACCACCCCAAACTCCCGCGACCCGAACCTACCTGAGAGTCCACCTCCGGAACGCCTCCTTTCTTCTGGCCATGCCTCCTATGTGATGTAAATTGCGTCACATGGGCCAGTTATGCCCCTAGCCACGCCTCTAATGTGACGTAATTTACGTCACATAATGTATTCCTCCCCTGACTCCGCCTCCACCCGCCCCTTTAGTGACTTCAGTGATGTCACGTCACCCGGCCATGCCTCCTTCTCCCCACCCTGCCCAGAAGCCAGGTTCAGCAGGGTGGGATGTCTGAATTTTGTTTTTCAACATGCAAGTGTATGCACCTATAGTTCCAATTTTGAAAGGGGAGCAGTTATGGTAATTGTAAAAGACTTAAAAGTTCAAAGGGTGAAAATACAAAAAAAGGAATAAATTACAGCAGAGATCACAAAAGGAGAAAAAAAAGCTTGGAAACACAAAAACTAGAGCTGTATATACTGTAAATTGCTGTTGTAGTTGTATTTGCTAGGGGCCTGGGCCCACTGCTGGTTGGCCTCTGTCTGTCCCTGCCACAGGCTTTGAAGACATTTCCCACTTTCTATTTGACTTTGTTTCTCCTTTGAAGATCAGACCATATGTTACCTGCTGGTACTGGGTAAATTATTATATGGCCAGGCAGGTGGGGGCAGAGTTACTGAATATAAATGGAGCACAACAGTTATGGTGGCACTAAGGTGAATTCTCTCTCACTCTGGAGCTGAACCAATCACTGGGTCCCTGTGTGAGACTGCCTGTGTATTCGGGGGGTTGGCGGAAATTGGTGAAGTCTATGGTCCTGGTGGGTTGACTTGGTGTTTTGGGAGGGTATTATGTGGGGTAACAACGGAGAGAAATTTGGGGTTTCCAGGGCCCTAAAAGGAGATCTGTGGGGTGTTTGGAGTATTTCTGGGTTTACTATAAGTAAATCGGATATTTGTGGGTGATTGTGAGATCTGGATAGTACCTGGGTGGTTTCTTGGTTTACTGGGGACAACTTTTGGGGTGTCTGGGAGATCATGCGATGCCTGGGGGGATCTGTGGGTTTACTGTGGGTAAATGGGAGATTTTGTGAGTGACTAGAAGATCTGAAGGTAAGAGGAATATCGGTGGGGTGACTAGGTGCCTAGGGTATTTTCTAGGGTACCTGAAGTATTCCATTACTTTGGGGTGCTGGAAGATTTGTGGGTAACTTAAAGATCCAAAATTCAAAATTTTATTACATTTTATTTTTTGTATTCGGACAAAGACTAGGCTGGCACAAAAGAGTTTTAATACAAAATGTAGTGACTGTAACTTTCTCACACCACAACAGTCTGCCCCGGTGCACAATCTGTAAATCCTGCCCTTAACTGAATTATCCCAAATGTGACATTGTGTTGAGACATTTAGAAACTGATATTAGTGCATGTGTGAGTGTTTCAGCGTTGTGTAAGTGTGTGTATGTATTTGTTGATGTAAGGATGTGTGTCTGTGTTTTATAAAGGTGTTGGTAAGTGTATGTTAGTGATACTGTTTGCCAGGTTCCCAGGTAAATATCTAAAATATCAAGGTTATTCAATAAAAGTTCTTATCGTTTAAAATGGTGCTAATTTTTGCCTCAACCAATCAGATGTTAGCTTTCAAATGTTAAATAAGATCTGATTGGTTGGGGCAAAATTAGCACCATTTTTAATGATAAGAACTTTTATTGAAAAACCCTGTATGTATCTAAAATCTTGCTATGAGGTCCCTGTGATTTCTAGCTATACCCCTGCCATAGTGGGTTATATTGAGATTGAGCCTGTTTTAAACCTAGAGGCTCAATCTCAAACTGTCTGGTTTAAATTTAGCTGGTCGAGCTACAGTACCAATAACATTTTGATGCACACTGTGGACGTTTCGTGTCACATTTCTACAATTTTTCGTTTTGATGGTCAAAATTCTGTGTTAAAACAAGTGACGTTTCCAATAACTTGCCAGTTGAACAAACTGGTTCCTGCAATCTTATTAACAAAGCAAGGCCAGTCTGCGACAAAGCAGTCAAGATTGAGCCTTTCCTGGAAAAGTTCTATATGAGAAGTGTCCTACCTGAGGCCCTACAGATGTTTGAAAATGGGCGCAGGACATCCCTGATACAGATATATGGGAGGAAATTATTTCTTGTTGGTGTAAAGGCTCGTGTGTAACGCTCGGCCGTCAGGGGTCATTGCTCGCTCAAAAATTGAGCATGTGTACGAGCCTTTAGCACAGGTGAGGCTGTATTTCATTTCGCTATTTCATAAATTCGCTCTCGTTCTCTTTTCTTCGGGAACTTTCACCATCAAATGTTTCTTTCCCCTCCTCCTTCTCCCCAGAAAATAACATTTGCCGTGATAAAATGCAAAGTTCTTCCTACAGCCCATCTGCATTTTTCATACAAGATTCTCCATTTTAATGCATAATTCTGTAATTCAAATCATAAACGTAAACACGATTTACATAAAGCTTTAAATGAGTAACGCTCACGCACACACGCTATCAGTGAGCGAGCAGGGAAAGAGTTTGAAAAACAGCTTTTGGCAAGAATAGTTAGAGATCCCTCAGGGAACTCAATAAGATAAAGCTTTAGAGTAGCCTAAGCTGCAAACTAGCTTCAAATTATTTGTATTTATGCATTATATCTGACAGTCTAAAGCATGCAACAGGGAAATAAGAGAGTTTTGCCATATTTAATAAAGCTTTGCAGGATAAATTAATTAATATCATTTTTAACACGTTCCTTACACAGCGGCTTATATGTGGTTCTGCGATTGAAGTTATATCGGTTACAGCTTATGTGGAAATTATTCCCTCAAAAAAAATAAATATTAAAGGGTAACTGTGACCTACAGGCTTTTTATATGAAAACGTTTTACTTTTAAATCAATCCTTCGGTGAGCTCTCTATCTGCTGCAGAAAGATCTGAAGATCCGATGGTCTGGCAGTACTCCAGGAGGCCAAGTTTAATTCAGGTGCACTGTCGCCCCTCAATGATGTCAGGGCAGGATCTGTCGCTTCTCTCCCATCATAAACATGTGACGGTGCATGCCATGATTGTCGGAAGAGAGGCGATGGTAAACTTGTGACGGTGCATGTCTTGATTGTCGGAAGAGAGGTGATGGTAAACTTGTGACGGTGCATGCCATGATTGTCGGAAGAGAGGTGATGGTAAACTTGTGACGGTGCATGTCTTGATTGTCGGAAGGAGGTGATGGTAAACTTGTGACGGTGCATGCCTTGATTGTCGGAAGGAGGTGATGGTAAACTTGTGACGGTGCATGTCTTGATTGTCGGAAGAGAGGTGATGGTAAACTTGTGACGGTGCATGCCTTGATTGTCGGAAGAGAGGTGATGGTAAACTTGTGACGGTGCATGTCTTGATTGTCGGAAGAGAGGTGATGGTAAACTTGTGACGGTGCATGTCTTGATTGTCGGAAGAGAGGTGAAGCAAGTTCTTCTCTCTCCATGAAAATCATACATTTTTTAAACCAGGGTCTGTATTTTATTTTAGTGTCCCTTTAACATCCCAAGATTTACAGGTTCATGTATCCAGAGCCGCTGGGCGATAATATGGAGTTAAGCTAGGTACACACCTAGCGATTTTTCCTCCTGACCGACCGTTCGATACTTTCGAACGGTCGGCCAGGAGGAAGGACTGTCGGTCGCGGCAAAAGCAGCCGCGTCCGATAGTTACCGCGACCGATCGCGCGGTCCATAGAGGACCGCACGATCGGACGAGGTTTTCCACCCTGTCCGATCGTCCTTTCGTCCGATTTGGACGAACGGTCGATCGGACATGGGCACCTTCGAATGCGATAATTTCGGTCCGATCGACCGATACACTGAACTATCAGTCGATCGGACCGAAATATCTAATCGTGTGTACCCAGCTTTAAAGTCACGTTAACTGGTTTGCTATCGGTTAGCGTGTTAGTGTGACTCCATGTTAGCGGCGAATATGCGGGTTACACAAAAGACACACGTGCATCCGTCGCTCGCGATTTAATATCATTTGCGCTACTTTTAGTGCTGGATTTTAACGCCAGCTAATAGCCCTATTGGGGATTTACCCACAGTCACAAATGCGATATTGAATCGTGTTCGGCAGTTTAACCAGAATGATAGCGGCTCTGGGTAAATGAGCCTGATAATGTTTCATGAACTTCTTCCCTTCATTCTGCAGATTAAGTGATGTCAAGTAAAGCTTTAAATTAGTGAACTGCAATTGTTTTGTAAATCTGTTGTTTTTACATTGTTATTTGAAAACAAGAAGCCCATGACTCTTTATAGAAGGCCAGAGCCAGCTCATTGGACTCTTTATAGCTGTTATATGCTCAGTAGACTTTTTATATTAAGTAAGAGCATGCTCAGTAGACTTTTTTATATTAAGTAAGAGCATGCTCAGTAGACTGTTTATAGCTGGATGGAGCATGCTTAGAAGACTCTTAGTAGCTGGGCGGAGCATGCTCAGTAGCTTGTTTTGTTTTAGGAGCTGCCAAAGATATATATTTAATAAGTCTGTGTGTAGCAGGCACTCCAGCCCTGTTTCCTTTGATTGCCCTGGTACTCCTGATAATCCGAATATAGAAAAGAAGAAAAGCTTCAGTGCACACAAAGGTCTTTTTCAAAACATATAAAGTGATTTTATTTATAAACGCATACTGGCAACGTTAGATTTTGTGGGCAATGCTATTCATATAGAAGAAGGTGTTTCTCCATTTTTATGCTCAGTGAAGGGCCCTCTCCCTAAGCTTTCTGGCTGCCTTATATATATATATATATATATATATATATATATATATAAATGTTTGAGTATTATATCTAATTAGTTTATGCTTATATGTGTATGGTTCCATCTTTCAATCAATTTTGTTTAAATAATTCTCTAGGACACCTGCTTGTTCACATAATCCACTATTATTATTGTGGATTTATATAGCGCCAACATCTCCCGTATCACTTTGCAATTACATGTATACATTCACATCAAGCCCTGCCACAAACAGCTTACAATCTAAGCACATTTATCCTAACCTATCAGGGAGAAACCGGAGATGTGTCCAAGGGTGGATTTGAACTCAGGACTTCAGCGCTGCAAGGCATCAGTGCTAACCACTGAGCCACCGTGCTGCCCATGGTTAATGTCAACGTTTTGGGTAAAAAACCTGAATAAAGTATAGTTGCATTCATTTTTTTTAATCCTTTGTAAACTTCTCGACATTACCTGGATATCACAAGAAGGATGTAAAACTCTTTTCTAGTTCCAATGAAAAGATCTCTCAATAATGAAAAAGAAACATTTTGGCCCAGTACACATGGTCTGACACTATATTTCCATTGATCATGTCGAAGTAATGGTGGACATTTTAGCCGCGACCGACAGATCTCAGTCAAATTTTCATCCAAATTGGACAAAAGTGGTCTTCATGGCCTGCACGATCGGGAATGACATGATGACAGGTGGGGCACTTTTCCTTCCAACCGCTAGACTACCACCTAGTTTATTGACGATGGTCCATTGGTCTGGTAAATAGCTACAATATTGTACCCTTTATACCAGGCCTCATTGTTCCCCTTTACAAATCAATCCTTTTTCTATATTTCCGTTACAATCTCCGGGGAATCGTGATACCTTTCTCATACAGTTTTTTTTCCTTGTACTTTATAGCATTATCTGCTTTGTGTCTCTGCCTCTTACCTTAATCCCTTCATCCTTTATAGGCTCAAGTTTCAAATGTCCATTTAGCTGACCCTTATTGCTACAGACTTAACAAATGAATGCCATTAACCACATCCAGACTATCAGATGCCCTTGTCTATTGTCTAATACAGAGAAAAAGAAACACAGGTTTCCAAACACTGAACATCCACTTAAATTGTTGATAAGCAGTGACCACAACAAGAAAATAGATTGTGGGTGGATAAGGCTCAGGACATCTGTTTTTATGTAGACAATCAGGGGGGGAAAGGGAGAGTAACATATTCCCCAGAAGAAGAGGGAAATGATTCAATTACTAAAATGTAATTGCAATTCAGGTTATTTTATTACAGCTTTAATGTCACTTATAGGGGAGTTTTCGTAATCTTTGCGGTATCTCGGATTTGTAAAGAGGAACAGTGTTCTTCTAATGAAACTATTTATTTAATAAGTACCCCTGGCACATTAATATCTATAACAGAGTGTTTAGAACATGTACCATTCACGTTAGGATGCCTACCCATCCTGGTTATACCAGGACAGTCCCCTTCAAAGTGTCTGCACCAGTGTCCTGTATTAGCGGACTTTGTCTTGTGGAGTGGGGTGGACCGAGGCATGGGCATGGCATTGGCAGTCTGTGTGTGTGTGTGTGTGCCAGAGCATTCCCCGGGGGACAAATAGGCTTTTTAGAATTTTGGGAGGTATGGAATTGTAACAGATACTACTTACTACACACAAGGGAGCTGGTGCATTGAAAGGGAACTGTAGTCTCCATACACATTGATTTTAAATGAAAGGCCAGGTTCCTGCCTTTAAAAAGAGCCACCAACCACCTCTCTATGTGCGGCACAGCCCAACATATGAAGAAATCACTGATCAGAAAGTTAGGCGGTGGGAGGCTGTCCAATGCCATTCCAGGGGCTGCTGCGAACACAGCCGCAGATTACAGTGTAAGTAGAGGAAAACAGAAGTCCCTCCGCACTCATCTGTAGACCAGTGAACATGGCAGAACTGGTAATTGACTTTACATCCCGTACCATCCCTGTGGCCCCTCCCCTTACTGTCCCCCATGGTCCTTCCCATTCACACATAAAAATGTAAATATCTTCAAAACGATGTAAAAAAAAATAATGAAACTTACAGGGAGATTCAATATAAGTTCTTATTGTTTAATTTTACCCCAACCAATCAGATGTTAGCTTTCAAATGTTAAATAAGATCTGATTGGTTGGGGCAAAATTAGCACCATTTTAAACAATAAGAACTTTTATTGAATAACCCTGATAGTTTGCAAAAATACGCAGGAAAGCAATTCCTGTCAAATTACCTAAAGTCATGTTTAGACAAGGGTTACCCTTTAATAGGTCTAGAAGTTTGCCTATGCTATTAATTTGTAGCCACCAATTGGATGTTGGCTTTTTATGTGGCTACTGCAGTTAGAAAACATCTAATTGATTGCTGCAGATTTATAGCTTGGACAAACCTTTTCACCTTTTTGCACCAGCCCCAATATTTAAAGATTAATTAGAAAGAATGAAGCTAGCAAGCTAGGTATGGGCAGTTTTATAGCTGGAGAGGGAGCAGTAATAATCCAGGAGATGAAAAGGTTACACTGCCTTAAACGTTCGGGTGACCACAAGAAAATTTCACTTGCAGGAATACTGCCCTTTATATGATTTACTGTATATGGGTTTGAAGACATTAAGGCAGGTGAATTCCAGCCATTGTTTAGCAATGAGACCTCTGTATAGTGTATAAGCTGGTCCCTTACTCCTTGCAGTCATTCCAGGCTGTGCTGTGACTGCTCACATCACTGATGATGCACTGCTGTTTCCCCTGCTGCCTCCTCTGCACATGTTCATGCAATAACAGGTTAGCAAAGGTTTAGTACTCATTTTGCATTGCCTGCGCCATTGACAAAGACTTTTGGAAATAGCACAGTGTAACCGATGCAATAAATTTAGCAATTTTCGCAAATTGCGCTCATTTTTTTTTGCACCAAATAAAAGCTTTTTTAACTGTGTCTCACTCGCATTCACATGACGCAATAACAGTCACAAATTAGTTACAAAATTGGGGGAATAAGTGCAGATCAGTTGCATAGGGAAATTAATTGCATCTCCCCCATTGTGTCTAGCTCATTTTCAGGACAAATGTCCGCCAGTCGCGGCAAATTCGCCCGAGGCCAAATTTGTGGACGATCGACTGTGCGTTCCCATAGCCGCACGATTGATCGGGATTTTCCGATACGTCTGATCAAGGTCGGCTGCGGCTGGCAGCCCCACACCAGTAGATATTATGGCCGATAATATCTTCTGGGGGAATAAGTGCAGATCAGTTGCATAGGGAAATTAATTGCATCTCTCCCATTGTGTCTAGTTCATTTTCTGGAGAAAAAACAGCAAAAAAAGTCCAGTGTGGACATTTTATAAATAAAACAAAAGGTTTGGTCAACAGCTCGACTGCAGTTCATAGATGGTTAACTATATCAGGTGTTACCTACAGCCTGTATTATTTCATCAATATGGGGTGCTGTTTGTAACCAGATCATTTAATCAACAAAAAACAATACTTTGGTGACAAAACTGTATGACCCAAAGAAATTCTGTGGGAACCAAAGCTACATTTAGTCAACAAAAAATACACTTTGGTGACAAAACTATTTTTAGTCGACCAAAGAAATTCTGTGGTAGGAAAACCTACATTTAGTCAATAAAACCAAAACTGCAAAGGTAAGAAGCACCGCTCTGCACCTCTACCTCATAGGCGGTAAGTTCTGTGCTACAAGGTAGCGTAACACTTAGTGTTGCCTATATTACATAGGCGTTAAGTTCTGTGCTACAAAGTAGCGTAACACTTAGTGTTGCCTATATTACATAGGCGTTAAGTTCTGTGCTACAAGGTAGCGTAACACTTAGGGGCATATTTATAAAGCTTTGTTAAGTTTTCGCGGCCGTTTTCCCTGACATTAACGCATAAATCGCGTTTAACACGATTTATTAATGTCCAAAAACGGCCGCGAAAAGTTAACGAAGCATTAACCCTTCGCGGCAATACTTACCTGTTACCAGGTAACCTGTTACCAGGTTAAGCGGCGGTATGTGTTTCGCACTGCTAGTATCGGCTGTTTTACTTCGCCACCTTGACGGTGGCGAAAGCAGCCGATACTAGCCTCCCTGCGGTGGGGATGGGCAGGCAACCCATGGCGGGTGGTCGCACCCGCCCCGGGAGGCACGCCCACCCCGCCTACAACCACCCGCGGTGGCGGAGACCACCCGCTGCCGCTTCCCAGCAGCCCCTCCCAACCCCTTCCCCGCTCGCGGCAATCTCGGAACAGGAGGCTAGGAGGGGCTGCCGGGAAGGGGCCGCAGCAGGTGGTCGCGACCACCCGCCGCGCACCCCCTCCCCAGCAACACCTCCAAGCCCCCCTGCCCCGGCCGCTCCCGGCCCTTGTAAGGGCCCTTGCGGCACTGACAAGTGCCTTTGGCGGGGTCACCCCCAGTGTGCGGCTCTTAAAAGAGCCCTTGGGCGGCGTCTTCTTTCTTCCAGTCCCGGCGACACCAGCTCCGCTGAGGCCGCCGACCCCCGAGAGGTACCCCTGCGGCCGCCAGGGGTACCCCCGGCGGGCGCCGGCGACCTCAACGAGGCCGATGTTGCCGGCGTCTTGATCCGACTCTGACGTCTTCTGGCTGGCGACACCAACCCCACTCAGGTCGATCACAACCCCACTCAGGTCGCCGATGCCAGGCAGACTCACTGCGGCCGCCAGTGAGCCCGCTGGCACCGCCGGCCTCAGCGGAGCCGATGTTGCCAGCCGCTTCTTTCTTCTCTATCTTCAGCATCTACTTGCGCTGGCAGTCTGAGTTCCGCAGCGGAGTGCACCTCTTTATATAGGTTTCTGGAAAGTTCTGAAATCTGATTGGTTAACGTAAAGCATGTAAACCAAGCATTAAAAAATTGACCAATCAGAAATGGATTAGGGTTTTCTGCAAACCTATATAAAGAGGTGCACTCCGCTGCGGAACTCAGATGCCATCGCAGTAGATAGCTGAAGATAGAAGAAAGAAGCGGCTGACAACATCGGCTCCGCTGAGGCCAGCAATGCCAGTGGGCTCACTGGAGGTCGCAGTGAGTCTGCCTGGCATCGGCGACCTGAGTGGGGTTGGTTGTCGACAGCCCGAAGACGTTGCGTCGGATCAAGACACCGGCAACATCGGCAACATCGGCCTCATTGAGGTCGCCGGCGCCCGCCGGGGGTACCCCTGGCGGCCGCAGGGGTACCTCTCGGGGGTCGGTGGCCTCAGCGGAGCTGGTGTCGCCAGGACTGGAAGAAAGAAGATGCCGCCCAAGGGCTCTTTTAAGAGCCGCACACTGGGGGTGACCCCGCCAAAGGCACTTTTCAGTGCCGGGGAGGGGGGGTCCCAGTTCACGCTGCGGGACCCCTTAAGCCCCAAAAGGCCCTTCTCAGGGCCCCGCTGGAGGGTGCCTCCACCCCTCCCAGCAGATCCCTCCCTTCCCCTTCCCCTCCCCGGGAGCGGCCGGGGGGCTTGGAGGGGTTGCTGGGGAGGGGGTGCGCGGCGGGTGGTCGCGACCTTCCCGGCAGCCCCTCCTAGCCTCCTGTTCCGAGATTGCCGCGAGCGGGGAAGGGGTTGGGAGGGGCTGCTGGGAAGCGGCGGCGGGTGGTCTCCGCCGCCACGGGGGGTTGTGGGCGGGGTGGGCATATGCCCCGCCCGCTTAGCAGAGGCGTCGGGAAGGGATTTTAAGTCTCTTCGCGGCGATACTGTACAGTATCGCCGCGAAGGGACTTAAAATTACCGCAACACATCGTGACGCGATACATATCGCGGCAATGGCGCTCGCCGTTATAAATATGGCGATAGCGCTATTTTCGTGGCCGCGATGTGCGGCAGTAAGTTTTTGCGCTAATTTCGCTTTTTTTATAAATATGCCCCTTAGTGTAAGAAGCACCGCTCTGCACCTCTACCTCATAGGCGGTAAGTTCTGTGCTACAAGGTAGCGTAACACTTAGTGTTGCCTATATTACATAGGCGTTAAGTTTTGTGCTACAAGGTAGCGTAACACTTAGTGTTGCCTATATTACATAGGCGTTAAGTTCTGTGCTACAAGGTAGCGTAACACTTAGTGTTGCCTATATTACATAGGCGTTAAGCTCTGTGCTACAAGGCAGCGTAACACTTAGTGTTGCCTATATTACATAGGCGTTAAGTTCTGTGCTACAAGGTAGCGTAACACTTAGGGTTGCCTATATTACATAGGCTGCGCTGCGTTATTTTCAAGAATTTTTGGAAATAACACAGTCAACGCAAAATTTGTTTTTTTCTAGCAAAAACATTGTTTTTTGTTTACTAAATGTATTTTACTACCACCAAAATTTATTTTCGTCGACAAGAAAAAAAAGGGGGTGAATAGGTTGGATTTGATGGACGTATGTCTTTATTCAACCTTAATTACTATTTTACTATGTGGTCTCCTGCAACTGCAAAGACCGGCAGCCTCCTCCCCTGGAATGCCCCTTACCTAGAAGCCACGCCCCAGAACACCCCTTTATGTCTCTAACTTCACTTCCACCCACCCCCTAGATGACATCACCAATGTCATGTCACCCTAGTCATACACCTGTCCGTGCCCCCTTTTTCCACCTTGACCGGAAGCCTCATATGGCAGGGTGGGATGTCTGTAATATGTGTGTTCAGAGATGGTCTGAGTTCCAGCTTTGCTGGTCAATGGCAGTAAGTCATTCCCACACTTTGATAGGTCCACTTGAGTGCCCAATATGTAATGTCTTTTAGATTGACCATTACTGATCTACAAATATTCTCTAATCACTGCTCCCCAGCGATTAGAGAATATTGGCTGCACCAGATATGCCCTGAAAGACATGTTTGGATTGTGGTAAATGAAAAGTCACCACTCAGATCCTTTGGTATATACTGTATACCCTTGGTCTACCCTGAAACATGAAACAGACCTTAGCTACAGGATTCAAGTTAATTGATCTTGTTCCTTGCTGGTTTTGTAATTTATTTTGTGGCTTTCCTTGTCTATTTCAATCCAGAAGAGGATTAAAAGTGCTAGAGATTTTATAATGTTGTTCTCGAACCCTAACAGTGAATTGGGGCACACAGTCCGGGCAGATATGATGATCATTCTCCTAACTGTAACCAGGAGAAGTTCTCGAAGATCAAAGACAAACGCTTAGCGCGTCTCCTCTCCCAGCACAGAGGATGTAATTCAAACCTTCAGTGAAGATTTAAAGTGATATTTTTCATGATTACTTTTCTTTTCTCACAGTGATTTCGTTAAGAATGCAATCTGTCATAGCGGATTGAGCTGCGCGCTTTCCACTGCGAACAAAAATATCAGTAAAACTTACCATCTGTGTCAATATGTGACTGTCTACATTTAGATCTGAGTGCATTTTCTGTACAAGTTCCCCAAAACACTGTATAACACTGGCATGTCCTAAATATCATTTAATTATGGAGAAGGATCCTTCTGATTGCGTTAAAACAAATGAATCATTTAATTTTATATTTATGTTATGACATGATGCCATATATTCTAGTTAAATGTATATACTCGAGTATAAACCAATCCGAGTTATTTATTTTTACCCAAAAAACAAGTAAAACATCTCAATCCGAGCATAAACCGAGGTTAGAAAACATAAAGACCAATGCACCGAGATCAGCTTCCCGATACAAATTTGCCAGCGATGTTATATACCGATAGGGGCTCTCGATGCATCACAAAGGGCCGGTGTCTATTTTGCCTCTTTTAGCGCCAGTCGTTAGCTGGCATAAAAAGTGACTTAATAATACACCACTGTCGGCACAAAACATTGATTGATTGAAGTTGTGCTAGTCAATATAACATTGTTCAGCATTACTCCAGAACGTGAGCGCTGGGCCTCTTGGTGCATTGCCCTGGTAGTTTCTAATTATCTGGACTGCCAAGGTTCATCATCACTGCCCTATACAGTCTAATCATAGTTCATTGGCCCCCATAATAAAAATAATAATTTAAATAACCGAGTAAGCAGGATTTATAGTTTTAATAGTCCTCCATAGAAATATTACATTTCATAAAGTCTGATCATCCGTTCATATGATCCAGACAAACAGGCAACAGACCAATACACAGAAATATAGGCCAGTTGGCCTGAAAAATTTTAACGTGTGTACCAAGTCTTATGGTGGATATAAATGCAACAATGCATAAAATTTGCGGGTTTTACAATTGGATTGCCGGTCGGCCAATGTTCTTCCAAAAATTTCCCCATCGGGCCAGTTGAAAATTTTTTGTCCAACCAGCAATCCAATTGTACCACACCCGGATTGTACGATCGGATTGTAGCATCTATGGCCACCATTAGCATCTATGGCCACCATTAGATTTGACATTTAGTTTCACCACTGTGGAAGTTACTTGGATGAAACATCTTCAAGGAGCTAAACTTCAACTTCACACTACCCATGACGCCTACCTAAGACCCAATAAATAATAACCATGGGATATCATCCATTATTTCAATTGTAAAATCCATCCGATAGTTTACCTGTATTTAGAGAAACTTTCACATTACCTGCAAAATTGGAAAATATGGAAAATCGAATGGAACTTTCAGAGGGTTAAATGTCGTTTTCTGCAAATTTACAGGTTATTTTCATGACAGTTTAGCTAACAAGATAATGTGAAACCAAAGTAGCTGTGGTATTTGACAAGACCTATTTTTTTTTTTTCCGCCCTAGCCAGGGGGAATACACCTGGACTTGCCTTGATTAGTAAGAGGATAACAGGCAAGAGACAAAAAATATTGTTCTAATATTGTCACAACCACCTCCACTTCATGCTTATAAGGAAACTCAAACCTGAAATCTTAGCTACAGCTGAGGGACTTGTGAATCTGAAGTCAGCAGTATTAGTTACGCCGAAGGGAATCCATACAGCCTCTCACGCCCTTTCATGCTAAGATACCAAATACGGCTTGATACCTGCAAAACAGACGTATCAGTTTAGACATCGGTGCACCTCTCTGTGTCTTTGTTGAAACAGTATTTTTATCTGTGGTTAGATATTTAGCACCAACATGTAACACGGTGAGACTGCACGGGGTAAAAATAACCGTGTTGTGCAATATATCGGAATTCATGAGAAATGAAAAATAAAAACTGCAAACTGTGATCCACCTGAATTGTATTGAATAAACTGGACTGTGATGAAACTTTTTTTTTGAAGGGCATGTTCAGTTTAAAGTTGAAAATTGTATATAAGAAGAGGATACCCCTCCTCCCCCATAGGAACCAAAATACTTACCCTTTTCATAGACACACCTAGGGGCATATTTACTAGAAAGGTTGGCCTTTTTTAACGAAATTTGGACTTTTCGCTATTTATAAAGAGTGAAAACCCATGTAAAGTCTTACCGCTACATTTCACTTTTCGCCATACATCACTGCAGTAACCGCTCAAGCATATTTATAAAATGGCGAAAAGTGTATTTTTTTTATTTCAGTCATTCCAATTCGCCAAGTCTGACGTGGTGAAAATGCATAAGTGGCCATTTATTTATCCTGCCAATGGGTCCATGGAGGTGTCAGTACATTGGGGAGTGTTTCTCAATACTAATAAGTACTCAGGGGGTGTTAGACTATTTTACAGCATTAACTGTAATACGATCTGAGATTTTGCTTTTTAACATTTTTTTTTAAGATTCAGATTTTCTTTATTTACCAAAAAAGTCAAATGGGGTCTGAGAGACATTCAGAGAGATTCAATAAAAGTTCTTATCGTTTAAAGGGTATCTCCACCCTTAAAATTTTTTTTTACCTTCCCTCTTGCCTCCGTCGCGCTGCCGGCCCTCTGCTTGCTAGAAAATGCAAGCAGAGGGGCGGGACCGGCAGTCGCATCTGTGATTGGCTGAGCGGCAGCCAATCATGGATGCGGCTGCCGGGAGTTCAGTGCGGCGGAGGCAAGAGGTAAGGTAAGTAATGTTCTGGGCATTTTCTGAGAAAACTAACATAGTGGTTGAGGCTGGGGGGACGGGCAATGTCTGGTGAAATGCTTTTTACGGTAGGGGGAGGGAATCTTAATCGGGAGGGAGAGGGAGGGAGGGGGAGGGAGGGGGGACTCTGCTATCCTCCTGGTGGGCAGTTTTTGGGACTTTGGGGGGGGACTACAGGAGAACCCTATGGAGCTGGGATGTGAGGTAAGGATTAAACTACACTACATGATGGGGCCAGTAGTGGGGGAGATTATAGTTTTGGGGGTGGACATGCACTTTAAAATGGTGCTAATTTTGCCCCAGCCAATCAGATCTTATTTAACATTTGAAATCTAACATCTGATTGGGGCAAAATTAGCACAATTTTAAACAACAAGAACTTTTATTGAATAACACTGATTATTTTTTGCTTTTTTCCCCACCAGCCTTTACCAACTTTCAACTTTTCCTTTCATCAAAGTTATTAAAAAGGCGAATTTTCATCAAAAGCAAAAATTATCTAGCAAAAAGTATCACTAATATTGCTGAAAAAGCTCATCACATATGATGGTAAATAGGTAATACTCCCTGGTGGTTTTTCATAGTAATATCACATGGTTAATACACACTGAACACCTATCTTTGTTATTTAAAAATAGCCTAACACATGTGGTGGTTTTTCTCAGCCAAAGATATAATAGTGTAAAACTCTCTATTTTAGTAAAAGGATATGATGGTGTAAAACCCAAAAGGCAAATTTTTTCTATTTTAATAGGACATGATAAATAGTAAAAATCTCAAAAGGCGAATTTTCTCTATTTTATTAATAGGATATGATAAATAGAGGTGTAATGTGGGTTCTATTTCGAAGTCCCAACGAAACTTTCAGAACAAATCGAAAGTAGATAATTATTGAAAATCGAAAGTAGATGATTTTCGAAAAAGGACGATTTTTGAAAATCGAAAGAAGCTAATTACCAAACCAGTTCCATTAATATGGGAACATCCCATAGTGCTGTGTAAGAAATAGTCATGTTAATGGAACATTCCAGTAAGTAATGATGTTTGGTGAAAATTCTGGTAAAACTGAAAAAAATGCAACAAAAAGGGAGAAAAGGGCGAATTTTCACCTATTTATAAATGGCTTTATATTAAAAAATAGCTCTGAAATTTCACTAGAGAGCAATCTCTCTTTTCGCAGCGATACCACACTTAACGCAATGAATAAGGCAAGAACTACCGCCACACATCACCACAGCGATACTTTTCCGCAAAGGTGAAAGCAAAAACGAGCATTTTTATAAATAAGTTGAAAATAACGCTATTTGTCTTTGCGATGTCCTGCGATAGCGAAATGGCGAAAATAGTGATCGTTTATAAATATGCCCCCTAGACTTACCTTTTCACCATGATCTACTCTTCTGAAGTTGATGCCTCCTCTGCTGGCTCTAGTTATATCTGTAAATCATAAGCTGTGACATCACTGTAGATGGGGCATAAGGAGGAGGAGAGCCAGTGAATAGAATTGTGGTGGATTGATAAGTTAAAGAGAATCTGGTAAAAAGGGAAGGTACAGTATTGCGGTTACACGGTTAGAATAATCTAATAAAAAATGAAGGCCTGTTAATGAATACAGCTATCATTTAAACTTAAAGGGCATGTCCACCCTTCTAATAAACTTTTTATATAATGTACTGCTCCTTCCCCCAGCCCCAACCGCATTACTATTATTCACAGAAAGTGCCCCGGTCTTTACTTACCATGCCTCTCTCCTTTGCTGCACTTCCCCGGCCCTCTGCTTGCATGGAAATGCAAGCAGGGGGCGGGACCGGCAGCCTCGTTTGTGATTGGCTGATCAAATCATGGACGTGGCTGTCGGGAGTTCAGACCGGCGAAGGAGAGAGGCATGGTAAGTAAAGATCAGGGCACTTTCTGTGAATAAGTAATGCGTTGGGGCTGGAGGAGGGAGCAGTACATTATATAAAAAGGGTTTTATGGAAGGGGGAAGGAGACAAAATCGTGAGGGAGAGGGAGGGGGAGAATGGCTGCAGTGTGCATGCCAAACTTCTCCCGGAGGGGAGACAGGAGGCAGAGTCCTATATGGTACTTTGGGGGGGCTACAGGAGAACCATATGAAGCTGGGATGTGAGGTAAGGATTTTTACACACTTCATAGTGGGGCCAGTGGTGGGTTAAATTATAGTTTGGGGGGTGGACATGCCCTTTAAATAAGTTACAAAAATTAAAGGGTCACTATACTCACTGAAACAACTTAACATTTTCTGAAACTACAATTTGAGACAAGTAAAATGATGGTACTCACATATTTATCTGTGTTTGCTTTGTCATTAAAGAGGAACTGTGGTACAAAAATGACTTTAGGTAAATTGAAAGGAATTGCTCTCCTGAGAGTTTTTGCAATTTATTTCCATTGTTTATTTTACATAGTTTTGAAGATATTTACATTTTTGTGTGTGATATGGCAGCAGCATCACCAGGTCCCCTGCACTTCCTGCTTCCTGCTCTGAAACCTGTCAGTCAATCTTCCCTGTGTCTACTTCCCTTTGCAACCCCCCTGGTCCCTCCCACTCATGGACCCCATGGTCCCTCCAGTTGTAGGTCCCCCTTGGCCCATTCCCTTACAGCCCCATGTGGCCCCGCCCACTCGCAGGTGACATGGCCCTGCCCACTCGCTGGTGCCTAAGCCCAAGATCTGAAGGTTGGACACCAGTTGCAGAGGACCATGAGAAAATACAATAAAGAGGAACAGGAACTAAACCTATAATCATCATGAGGCAATGAAATATTCCTATTTTTTATATTTCCTGGTGCAGCCATTTATCCTGAAGAACAGCCATGGCAAACTGTCCAAAGACAGTTACGACCGGGCGGCCTTACGATACCATGCGGTATTAAAGTACAGTAAAAGTACTGCCGTTAAAGGTGCAGTATCTCTATTTAGAGATAACGCAAATTTTGCCTGGCCAATTGTGTAGAATTGTGTCGAATTTCCGATCGCATTCACTGACCGCCTTTTCAAAAAAAGTTTTATTGTTGAAACCCTATTCAATACCGGTTGCAAAGCCTTTAATGAATACGGTTTTCAGGGTAACACAATCTTATCACTATGGAAAAGAATTCTCCATTAATGACCCCTTAACTCTCTTAAACAACTAAGAGTAAAATATTAGTCTCAGCTATAACATTGCTAAAGAGCAGATGGAACCTGCCCAATCCCAGAGCCATGAATGGCTGTCATGGCACACTGACGAATTACTGCTGAGAAAACGCACACATGTGTAATTATCAGCCAAAATGCCCGCTCGTCACCCATGTACATGCACTCCATGTCCATTCCTTGTTCGTCCTATCGGACATGTGTACGAGGCTTAAGGCTATTTGTTGGAGTTTAGTTGTACATACCATCTCCTCCTCACTGATACAATGGTTATAATGTACTGTATGTATGAATTTGTTCCATGTCAGTGCCCTGCCCTGCGTTCTTGTTTAGTCTAGAAGAGTTGGCGTTTGACATGATTCGGATTATCATCTTTTTACTTACAAAGCAGCAACATATTTTGCAGAGCTGGTTTGTTGAATTAGAGGAAGAAGTGCTTACACGCGGCGCATTTATCTGACAGCGTCACAGTATGATAGAAGTGAATGTTCCATTCCAGACACGTTTGTAAACTATCAGCAGAAAGATACATGCATCACACTGCACGCCACGGTTCTATTTAAAGAATGCGGAATTTGTGGATTCAAAGATTCAAGGCCAAAGTAAAAAATCTCAACCTTACCTCATCAGTCCCAGTGCAAAGGGTCTACAGTGTAATGGAGAAATTCAGTAACCATTAATGACTGGGATGTGCCATTGCTATCCCTGCGACTACTTATGGGAAAACTAGAGTTAAAAACCCTGCTAAAATATCTGCCCCACATTAGACAAACTGCTCATAGCATTCCTTGCAAATACTGAGCATTATGGGAAGCCATCCAGAGCCCATTTTCCGCAACGACAAATCGGAAAGGGGGTCCTATTTCACCTACTCTTCATATATATATATATATATATATATATATGTAATTTATATATAATAAAGCCTCAGTGCTATCAATGCTTCCTTTTTATGATGAATAATTGTGCAATGTAAATCTCTTGTGCATAACTCCGCAGCCAACATGTTTCACCATAAGGCTAGCTGCAAACGCTAACATTTTTCAGCCCAACTCTCAGCAAAAGTCGCCACGGCCGACACTACGCCGCAACTGATCATGAGCTTCCCTATAGCCGGGATTTTCCAAAATATCAGATTGGATGAACATGCAACCAAGATCGGTCGCAACTACGCCATACAAGTTTCTGCCCAACCAGCCAATACACGGCTATATTGCTCACTTATATCTAGTGATTAGAAATGGGATCTGGATCCGACTCGGACCCGGATCTGACAGGGAACCCCTTGATTCTGAAATCTGAAAGTTCCATCCGAAACTGGGTGGGTTGTCCGGATTTCAGGTCTTCAGAATGTATGAACGTAACCATCAAAAATAACCTTGAATGTTCAATAACCCTCGAAAATACAATTGGAAACTCAAAAGTAGATTCTGATCATATTTTCTAGGTTTATCGACCATTCGAGGTTATTTTCAAGGATTACCGAAAATAACTTCGTACATTCGGTAACCCTCGAAAATACGTTTTGAACCCTTGAACGTAAAGTTCTGTTTTTGGATCTTTGGGTTTTTTCCAAGAACCTTCTGAGTTTCGGCCATCTCAACAAGTGATCGATGGGTATTGACCATTGGCAGATCTGGTGAAACTTTTAGTGTTGAATTTTGAAATACGCTATCAAAATAAATTCGATGTTAGGAATTACAAAAGTCCACTTCAGTTGGGTTAGAAGCTTCCCTTCCCCCATATCTAGGGAGATAATTGTAATGATATAAGGGGATGCTCCTGATATTCTGCACCAGCATAAACCATTAGTTGTCTGCAAATTGGTGGTTCAGTTGGTCCTGCCCCTTTGAGCACTTTGATAGGTGGTTTGGGCGATACTTAAACCACCTATAAAAAAAATGGGATCAGTAGCTTCAGGAAAGTCAAAAACAAACAAACCATGATCCCATCAATGAATTGTGAATTCAAACTCAATAATACATTTAGAATAGAGTTATAGAAAATAGTTCTCCATTAAGATTATCTTATGTCAGGGCCTCTGACCATTTTGATAGGCAGTGGCAGTCTGATGAGGTGGTCATGTGTGTGGTATCAGTTCCTATTGATTGGACACCAAACAATAATTTCAAAATTTGTCATCTGGACCATGCAGCGGAGGGTATGGAAGGTAACTAGAGGTAGTTAGGGTTATCTGCAAACTGTGTGACTTGTCTCGGGAGACACTTATAAATATCATTCCAAAATTCTTTATTTTGTTATTTGTGAGTCACTGCTTGATAGACCTTCCCAGATACTTCTCATGCATGTTCATACCTGGCTTCTAATAAACGAGTCTCGAAAACAATTTATTAATCATAATCTCTCAATTGCTCTACCGCAGCACAATGCACAATTCATTGGCGTGCTTCCAAAGTCACGGTAACTAATACAGTTGGCTTTGAAGCTGGAGATAAAAGACATGAGATAAGACAAGTTTCCCCGAATTAATATTATTTTCTCGTGTTTTCTCACAAACATAAACAGCATTTTTACATAATCCCGTATTTGCATGATCATTTTTTAGTTATCCCATTAAAAACATTCTATATAATAATATTAAAATCCCATATCAAACAAGGCATATCTTATTGGTGGCTATTATACATGTGATATATGTGTTAGAATGTACCGGTGGACTACTCTCTGTTGGGGAAACCGCATAGAAAATAAAATGTCTGAACTCCCTACTAGAGTCTAGAGAAGGCTGAACTTCCTGAAGTTCGGTTCGGTTTTAGAACTATAGAACTTCAATAAAAGTTTTAAAGTTCTATAATTCGAAAACAAACCCATTAAAGTCAATGGAAGAAAATAGTTTGAAAGATTCTGCTAAAATAAAGTTAAAATAGCAACGGTAAATTACTATAAATGGCTTTGGCACCTGGGAAATGGTCTGGGAAACATGTCACTATCACCAAAACTCTTTAAACGCTTCTTTCCCCCACGATCTTCAATTGTCGGGTTTCCGCATCAAGTTTTTGCTACATTCGAGGATTACGGCTGTATTTAAGGGTTAGTATAGTATAGTATAGTATAGTATTTGAGATTGAATAAAGACAAACGTCCATCCAGTCCAACCCATCTAGCAATAAAAAAACAGCAAATTTATGAAGGGGAAAAAATGTCCTTCCTGACTCCAAGTGGCAATCGGAAATTTCCCTGGATCAACTCTACTTTATGTATCAATACCAGTAACTTGCAACGTTCCTTGTTTGCAGAAACTCATCCAGCTTTTTTTTAAACTGACCAATGAACCTGCAATAACAATGTCCACTGGAAGACAGTTCCATAGCTTTACCGTTCTATAAAAACCCTTTCTGAACTTGAAGCCTAAACCTATTATCTTCAAGCCTTAAGGGATGTCCTCGTGTCCTCTGACATGCTCTATTGGTGAACAATGCCCTAGTTTTGTTGTATGGCCCTGTTAATGTATTTATATGCAGTAATCCCCACGCAAGCGCCTTTTCTCCAGCGTACAGAATTGTAACTTTTCCAGTCTCTCTTTATAATCAAGCTCCCCCAATCCCCTTATTAATTTAGCTGCCCTTCTCTAAACCCTTTTCAGTTCAAATATGTCCTTTTTGTACACAGGATTTCAAAAGTGCACTGCATATTCCAAATGAGGCCTTACCAATGCTTTGTAAAGAGGAAGAATAACATTTTCCTCCCTTGAATCAATACCTCTCTTTATACAAGACAATACCATGCTGGCTCTGGTTGTTGCCGCCTGGCACTGCTTGCTTCCTTTAAATTTGTTATCCACCAAAACTCCAAGATCCCTTTCCAACAGGTATTCACTTAACACAGATCTATTTAAAGTATAAGCAGCAAAAGGATTTTTAAGTCCAAAATGCATCACCTTACATTTATCAACATTGAATTTCATCTGCCACTTAGCAGCCTAATGTGACAATCTATCTAGATTCCCCTGCAATGATTGCACATCCTCTGAAGTTTTTAATGATCGACAAAGTTTTGTGTCGTCAGCAAACACAGCAAACACAGAAGCCTTGCTGACAAAACACACTTCCAAATCATTAATAAAAAGATGAAATAGAAACGGCCCCAACACAGAACCCTGTGGTTACAGAACGATTTATTAGAGGGTTACTGAAATCGAACTCTAAATTTGAGGTAACCCAAATCGAACGCTACATTTGAGGGTTACCAAACGATACATTTGTGGGTTACCGAAATCGTAGGCTACATTCGAGGGTTACTGAACGATACATTCGAGGGTTGTAGAAAGCGAAGGCTACATTCCAAGGGTTACCAAAAGCGAAGGCTACATTCGAGGGTTACTGATTTGAGAATTAGATTCAGTAATTATCAAATTTTTCGATAAAGTCCGCAAGTTCAAAAAAATCTGAACTAGTTTGTTCTTCGGGAAGTTCTAAGTTCTTTGTTATTGAACAGGTGGGATAATTAATATGGGGAGGCAATAGAGAGCTAAAACTTCATCAAAGGGAGGTTTATTGGATCCAGCAACTTGACGCTTTCATCAATCAATCAATTTTCAATACTTTATGTTTGATTCTTTAAGGCTTATCCAGCAAGGACATGCTTGTTAATATAACTGAACAGGGATGGTCAAAATGTCTCAAAACCCCATTGGATATGATCAAGTATTCTAACCTGACTGCTTTTGGTTTGATCTATCCTACACTCAATATTGATCACTTTCTTTTGAGTGGAAACCATAAAAGGTTAAATTTAAATTTTAAAATATTACAATAGAAAGTATCTTCTGAACAAATGTGAAAAACCAAGCAGTGTATAGCACAATATACAAGGGGCTACAGAAAAAGCTTGATCCTCTCTAAGGCTGGGTACACATCACACTAGATTTTTGGCCGAACCAACCGATAGTGGCATGTATTGGTCAGTTGGCCAAAAATATCACATGGTGTGGATGGTGGCGGCCACAACCAAGCTTAGTCGCTGGTTGTCTAGATTGGACCAATGGGCAATTGGGCCTGCTGGTGAATCACAGGTTCCATAGGGAACCGCACAAACTGTGACCGACAGTCACTTGTCCTGGCCGAGCTATTGCTAGTAGTGAACCCTCGGTCTGGACTAAAGGTTCCCCCCCATGTTCCCACCATAAAGGATGGGATAACACTCTGCATTTTAGAGTTTGTATTAGTAACAGATTCACAAAAGAACAAAGTCATCCTGATAAAGGTTGACCTGTACAAGAGAAGCTCCTCAAATCATTGTTAATGAAATAATTAATAATTCATTAACATGTGTGTGCGTGCTATTAGCATTGCAGAGCCATGTTAGGAATACGCATTACGTGCATTTTATGAATCTTCCGAAAAATAGATTCTTTTATAAATTAATAAAGGGGCTCTGGGGTTTCATTAAAAGGTGGCTGGAGGGTCTGCTTGCTTGTTTCCAAGGAGACCACAGGTGGTTCGCTTGGCTTTATTCCCCCAGTTTAACTTGTTTGGGCCAGATGAATTTTTTTCCTCACCCTGCAGTTGCCGATTTATCCTCAGGCAGAGAACAGAACGTTTTAATGAAACCCCTATTGTCCTCATATCACTTTGATCTTCCCTGGCCTGCACATTGGACAGTAAGAAATGTTTATTTCTGAAGAAATGTGACGAGAATGCCACCCTAAATATTAGAACAATCGCTTACACTGATACAGAAAGGATACGGTGTACAAATATATATATATATATATATATATATGTAGAGATACTGTATGGACAAGGTCTAATAGAAAATGTTTGATCCCAAGCTACCCACCGCTATCTCCGCTGTTTTTCTTGGAAGAGCTTGTCAGCTTTCTCCCAGTACATATATATATATATTTTGGAGTTTAGTTGTATTAAGGTCTCAAATGTGTATTGAAAGGAATGCAGTATTACAAGTATGTATTCCTTAGAAGTACAGAATTTGAAAGGATGAAGACCTGCAAGGCTTCCTTGTGGATGCATTCACTCTGCACTCTGGATTGACTCCCAGAGTTCCCCCAATTTACAATTTTTTTTTGATGATCTTAAAACTTTGTGTACACTGTGTGTAAGGCACCTATGGTCTATAAGGTGTAATGTGTGTAAGGCACCTATGGTCTATAAGGTGTAATGTGTGTAAGGCACCTATGGTCTATAAGGTGTAATGTGTGTAAGGCACCTATGGTCTATAAGGTGATAATGAATGTAAGGCAACTATGGTCTAAGGTGTAATGTGTGGTAGGCACTATGGTCTATAAGGTGTAATGGTGTAAGGCACCTATGGTCTATAAGGTTGTAATTTTGTGTAAGGTACCTATGGTCTATAAGGTGTAATGTGGTAAGGACCTAGTGGTCTATAAGGTGTAATGTGTGTAAGGCACCTATGGTCTATAACGGTGTAATATTGGTGTAAGGTACCTATGGTCTATAAGGTGTGAAGGTGTGTGTAAGGCACCTATGGTCTATAAGGTGTAATGTGTGTAAGGCAACTATGGTCTATAAGGTGTAATGTGTTGTAGGAGGCACCTATGGTCTATAAGGGTGTAATTTGTGTAAGGTACTATGGTATAAGGTGATGTTGTAAGGTACCTATGGTCTATAAGGTTGTAATTTGTGTAAGGCACCTATGGTCTATAAGGTGTAATGTGTGTAAGGCAACTATGGTCTATAAGGTGTAATGTGTGTAAGGCACCTATGGTCTATAAGGTGTAATTTGTGTAAGGTACCTATGGTCTATAAGGTGTAATGTGTGTAAGGCCCCTATGGTCTATAAGGTGTAATGTGTGTAAGGCAACCTATGGTCTATAAGGTGTAATGTGTGTAAGGCACCTATGGTCTATAAGGTGTAATGTGTGTAAGGTACCTATGGTCTATAGGTGTAATGTGTGTAAGGTACCTATGGTCTTAAGGTGTAAGTGTGTAATGGAGGCACCTATGGTCTCATAGGTGTAATGTGTGTAAGGCACTATGGTCTATAAGGTGTAATGTGTGTAAGGTACCTATGGTCTATAAGGTGTAATGTGTTGTAAGGCACCTATGGTCTATAAGGTGTATGTGTGTAAGGTACCTATGTCTATAAGGTGTAATGTGTGTAAGGTACCTATGGTCTTAAGGTGTAATGTGTGTAAGGCCTATGGTCTATAAGGTTGTAATGTGTGTAAGCACCTATGGTCTATAAGGGTAATGTGTGTAAGGTACCTATGTCTTAAGTGTAATGTGTGTAGGTACCTAGGCTATAAGGTGTAATGTGTGTGTAAGGTACCTATGGTCTATAAGTGTAATTGTGTGAAGGTACCTATGGTCTATAAGGTTTAATGGGTGTAGACCTATGGTCTTAGTGTAAGTGTGTAAGTTACCTATGGTCTATAAGGTGTAATGTGTGTAAGGACCTATGGTCTATAAGGTGTAATGTGTGTAAGGCACCTATGGTCTATGGGTGTATGTGTGTACGGGCACCTATGGTCTATAAGGTGTAATGTGTGGTAAGGCACCTATGGTCTATAGGTGTAATGTGTGTAAGGTACCCTATGGTCTAATAAGGTGTAATGTGTGTAAGGTACCTATGGTCTATAAGGTGTAATGTGTGTAAGGCACCTATGGTCTATAAGGTTGTAATTTGGTGTAAGGATACCTATGGTCCTATAGGTGTAAATGTGTGTAGGACCTATGGTCTATAAGGTGTGAATGTGTGTAAGGTACCTATGGTCTATAAGGTGTAATGTGTGTAAGGTACCTATGGTCTATAAGTGTGTAATGTTGGTGTAAGTCACCTATGGTCTATAAGGTGTAATGTGTGTAAGGACCTATGGTCTATAGGTGTAATTGTGTGTAAGGTACCTATGGTCTATAAGGTGTAATGTGAGTAAGGTACCTATGGTCTATAAGGTGTAGGTGACGGACCATGGTCTATAAGGTGTAATGTGTGGTAAGGTACCTATGGTCTATAAGTTGTAATGTGTGTAAGGTACCATGGTCTATAAGGTGTAATGTGTGTAAGGTACCTATGGTCTATAAGGTGTAATGTGTGTAATGTACCTATGTCTATAAGGTGTATTGTGTAAGGTACCTATGGTCTAAAGGTGTAATGTGTGTAAGGTACCTATGGTCTATAAGGTGTAATGTGTGTAAGGTACCTATGGTCTATAAGGTGTAATGTGGTGTAAGGTACCTATGGTCTATAAGGTGTAATGTGTGTAAGGTACCTATGGTCTATAAGGTGTAATGTGTGTAAGGCACCTATGGTCTATTGGTGTAATGTGTGTAAGGCACCTATGGTCTATAAGGTGTAATGTGTGAAAGGTACCTATGGTCTTAAGGTGTAATGTGTGTAGGTACCTATGGTCTATAAGGTGTAATGTTGTGTAAGGTCACCTATGGTCTATAAGGTGTAATGTGTGTAAGGTACCTATGGTCTATAAGGTGTAATGTGTGTAAGCACCTATGGTCTATAGGTGTAATGTGTGTAAGGTACCTATGGTCTATAAGGTGTAATTTGTGTAGTACCTATGGTCTATAAGGTGTAATGTGAGTAAGGTACCTATGGTCTATAAGGTGTAATGTGTGTAAGGCACCTATGGTCTATAAGGTGTAATGTGTGTAAGGTACCTATGGTCTATAAGGTGTAATGTGTGTAAGGTACCTATGGTCTATAAGGTGTAATGTGTGTAGGTACCTATGGGTCTATAAGGTGTAATGTGTGTAAGGTACCTATGGTCCTATAGGTGTAATGTGTGTAAGGTACCTATGGTCTATAGGTGTAATGTGTGTAAGGTACCTATGGTCTATAGGTTTAATGTGTGTAAGGCACCTATGTCTATAGGTGTAATGTGTGTAAGGTACCTATGTCTATAAGGTGTAATGTGTGTAAGGTACCTATGGTCTATAAGGTGAATTGTGTGTAAGGTACCTATGGTCTATACGTGTAATGTTTTTAAGGCACCTATGGTCTATAAGGTGTTGTGTTGTAGGGCACCTATGGTCTATAAGGTGTAATGTGTGTAAGGTACCTATGGGTCTATAAGGTGTAATGGTGTGAAGTACCTTTGGTCTATAGTGTAATGTGTGTAGGCACTATGGTCTATAAGGTGTAAATGTGTGTAAGGCACCTATGGTCTATAAGGTGTAATGTGTTAAGGCACCTATGGTCTATAGGTGTAATGTGTGGTAAGGTACCTATGGTCTATAAGGTGTAATGGTGTGTAAGGTACCTATGGTCTATAAGGTGTAATGTGTGTAAGAGCACCTAGGGTCTATAAGGTGTAATGTGTGTAAGGTACCTATGGTTCTATAAGGTGTAATGTGTGTAAGGCACCTATGGTCTATAAGGTGTAATGTGTGTAAGGTACCTATGGTCTATAAGGTGTAATGTTGTAAGGCACCTATGGTCTATAAGGTGTAATGTGTGTAAGGTACCTATGGTCTATAAGGTGTAATGTGTGTAAGGTACCTATGGTCTATAAGGGTAATGTGTGTAAGGTACCTATGGTCTATAAGGTGTATGTGTGTAAGGTACCTATGGTCTATATAAGGTGTAATGTTTGTAAGGTACCTAACTATGGTCTATAAGGTGTAATGTGTGTAAGGAACCTATGGTCTATAATGTGTAATGTGTGTAAGGTACCTATGGTCTATAAGGTTAGTGGTGTAAGGCACCTATGGTCTATAAGGTGTAATGTGTGTAGGCACCTATGGTCTATAGGTGTAATTTGTACGGACCTTGGTCTAAAGGTGTAATGTTGTTAAGGTACCTATGGTCTATAAGGTTTAATGTGGTGTAAGGGTCTATGGTCTATAGGTGTAATGTGTGTAAGGTACCTATGGTCTATAAGGTGTAATGGTGTAAGTTACCTATGGTCTATAAGGTGTAAGTGTGTAAGGTACCTATGGTCTATAATGGTGTAAATGTGTTTAAGGTACCTATGGTCTATTAGGTGTATGTGTGTAAGGTACCTATGGTCTATAAGGTGTAATGTGTGTAAGTACTAGGTCTATAAGGTGTAATGTGTGTAAGGTACCTATGGTCTATAAGGTTGTAATGTGTGTAAGGTACCTATGGTCTATAAGGTGTAATGTGTGTAACGGTACCTATGGTCTATAAGCAAAAGGAGTGAAAAAAAAATACTGCAAAATGTAAACGTTTCTTTTACAGAAAGCTTTGTTTGCAATGGTAAAGATATTAAACTATATGAAATAATCAATGAGGACACTGTCCTCTATGGGAATGGGGATACGACTGGCGTTTTTATCACACAATTGGTGTCAGTCTTGTATAACACAATCAGGTAATATCTGGTATAATGATGCCACTACGGCATTCTAATAGGCAATCGTACAATTAAAAAATCATAAATGTTAATTGTAATTGTACAATTGCTGGCATAAAAAATAATTGTTTCTAAATATCGCCCATTTGACAATGCATGTAAAATAACTAATGCCTTGTAAATAACAATCGTGTAAAAAAGTGATCGCAGTGCAAAATAACGTCCACCATGTAAAATAAAGATTGAGTTGTCATTATTTTAAAAGTTTTATAAATATTGTCCACACTGTTCTCTGCGTACTTGTGTTACAGATTAACTTTGGTTGCAGGTTAATTGGAGGTTAAGGGGTACCTGCCCGTACTATAGACTAACAGTGTCCAAGCTACAGAGACACACATTTAAGGACAACCAAACCTCTCTGGGCTGTTCCCGTACTGGCTCACGGCAAGAGGAGCAGAGAAGAGACTCATACACCCCAAGGGCGTCCATGCGCACAACGAAAGGCCGTTATGGCCAATTGTCGCATGAGTGTGTGCTTCGGTCGGATGGTGATTACAAGCGACACCCGACCGAACACATAACGTGTCCACTATCGGCCGAAATGCCCCGTTGTGACAAACAAATGGAATCAGGGGTCGTAGGTCTGGCAGGAACATCGTACTCTGTACGAAGCTTTAGGGGCTGATGCAATAAAAGATGCAAAGTTTGCCCTGTGCAATTATTCAGAAACAGCCAATAAGATGTTATCTAACTGCATTAACCAAGTAAAAACCTAACATCTGATTGGTCACTGATTAATAGCATGGGTAACCTTTTGCACCTCTTATGCCGTCAGCGCCCAAAGTGCGCGGGACTGTGATGGGTTTGGGGCTTAACTGTGTCTTAAAGATGGACTTGTTTGGGGTCCCTTAGGAGACTATAATTCTTCTTTAAAGCTTGAGTCCAGAATGGTTGTTATTATGTTATTTAAATCATCCTAATTTATAGTCTATTTGTCTTTACAATTTATGGTCCATTTTATTAAACCAGGACAGAAAATTTCCCCCCAAAGAAAGTCTCTGAGAACAACAGAGCCAGCAGTCTGCAGACCATACAATGCAGAAGAATCCATTAGATACAAGAGTCCCAGTTTCTGATTCTTCTATTTAAACACCACCTAAAACCCACAAGAGGGGCAAAATGTGATAATTGCACTAGGAATTTCCTGCTATAATAATAGAAATGTTTTCTAGAGAACTGTCATTTGTAAGAAGATAAGTGCCAACAATCGTTGCTGTGTCATGGAATTCAAGGGATGAGCGCTGGCCAATCGAATGTGAGTATGATGACTGGTATGATGGAGTATTGTGCCCCAGCAGGAAAACAAACAACAACCGGCTAGCTAAAAAATAAATCAGGAAAAGTTCACTCAAAAAAACCCTTTGCTCTAAAATGTATATTACCCCACCACAAACCGCACTTTCTGATATACACATCTTCCCAAAATGCTTCTGAAGTTTCTTACCTGACCCAGTCCCCGCAGTCTAGGTGTCGCCCCCTGCTTCTGTTTTCTAGCTTTTTTCGAGTAAAAACAGGAGCAGGGGAATTCTGCGCCAACAGCCGCTTTGCCAGCAAGTGGAGCGGCTGTCAGCAGCAGAGGCAGCGAGGGACCAGGTCAGGGTAAACACAGCTGAGGAGTGTCTGAATGGTGGAATATACAAAGTGGGGTTGGGGGGGTAGTTTTACAAGTTTTTTTTCAGTGGACATGCCCTTTAAATGCTCTTAACATTAAGAACAAATATTAAGAAGAGTTAAAATATAATTTTAAATGGAAACAGAACAAACTTTAAATAACCTTTTATTTTTATTATATACAAATCTACCTTCGCTGAATTAAAACGTGTGTTTTAGAAAATTGTCTTTAACATAACTGATCAGGTCCGTAAAGGAAATTAAAGTTTAAACGATAAATTAAGTTTGGATGATTCTCCACGTAATAAGGACTTGAACCGCCTGTCTTAGCCAATCACGGGAGACGTTGCCAGCCAGGCCTTCTTTTAAGGCACAGAAAAGTCACGGAAGAAGCAAGAAGCGCGCTGGAGATAGAAGGCTGGGTAAGTACTTTAGCATCTTTTGGAATTTATAAACCTCGTGAGGTCAAGGGATTTTTTTTATAAAAAGTTTTTTTGGGGGGTGGACATCCCTTTAAGGTAAAGGGTATGTCCATCCTTGAATAAATTTTTGCTATAACAATCCCCCTGTCCCCCCAGCCCCAACCGCTATATTTATTTTATTAAAAGATCCCCAAACTTTACTTACACTCCCCTCTTTCCTTCCTCCGCCGCGCTGCCGGCCCTCTGCTTGCGAGAAAATGCAAGCAGAGGGGCGGGACCGCCAGTCGTGTCTGTGATTGGCTGAGCGGCAGCCAATCACGGACACGACTGCCAGTCATTCAGTGCGGCGGAGGAAAGAGGGAGGTAAGTAATGTTTGGGGCACTTTCTAATAAATAAACATAGCGGTTGGGGCTGGGAGGACACGAGGGATTATTAAGCAAAAGGTTTTACACTAGGGGGAGGGAATCCTAATCGGGAGGGAGAGGGAGGGGGGGGGGGGAGAATGGCTGCAGTACGCATGCCAAACTTCTCCCGGAGGCCAGGAGAGGCAGAGTCTATATGGACTCTGCTATCCTCCTGGTGGGCAGTTTTTGGGACTTTGGGGGGGGACTACAGGAGAACCAGATGGAGCTGGGATCTGAGGTAAGGATTTTATTACACTACACATTGGGGCCAGTAGTGGGGGGGGATTATAGTTTTGGGGGTGGACATGCCCTTTAACTACAACCGTACAATGGTTATGGCTACAAAAGATGCACCGTGTTAAAAATGCTTAGAATCAAACAGACGTGTGGTCAATATCTTTCTGTTCTAGCCCCACCGTGTAGAATCCAACCTTTTTGTGTCATACATTTTAATTGAATTATTTTAAATGTTAAAAAAGTTTGTTATTTTATCTTCCCTCAACAGGCTGGCTTCAGATTTGGTACACATACAGATTCAGAGCCAATGTTGAATATTTGTTGTTATTTTCACTATATCCATCAATTGAACAATTGTTTGCCAGTCAGCAGTAAAACCAACTCAGCTGAATTTGTTGAAATATCAGTTGGTATCATTTATTTAGAAAATCCCATCCAATCCTCCAGCTAATTTTTACATTGAAACAGTACAATATCACATGCAAATACTGAGCAGTTGTGTACTATTGTACGAAACGATTCTGTAAATGTACGTACATTCACGCCATGATAATACTTTTATGATAGCCTGCAGTATTAGAGGTTTCCGATACCGTAGGTTGTTGAATATGGCTCAATATATTAAGCTACATAAACTCCAAAATGTGATTGGCGGAGATGGATGGAGAATGGATAAAGAACCAATCAGATGAGGGGTTTCAAATAATCAGAATACACTTTAATTATTATATATATAAAAAACTAAAAGCCCGTGACTAATTGTAAGTAAATGAATGCTGGGGAAAAAGGCAAGGAGCCACACTTTAAAAAGTGTTTTCCGAACAGCCACACCAAAAGTTGAGACAGGTGATCATTTTAAGTCAAGGTGCTTTGTCTTCTGATTTAATGCTGTTAATGCTGGAAACTTTAGATCTTCTTTAATCACTCATATGACTTACAAGGTTACCAGAAAATATACCCATTGTGCAATTAGATATAGACTGCATGGAAAAAAAAGTCTTAGGTGAACTAGCATGGGATCATATTATCCCTTTAAGCCAGGAACGTGCAGAAAGGTTCTGAACACAATCACCTTCAAATATCTGTCATAAAATATTGTGAATGGACGTGTGAAAGTTTTACTAAAGCTGGGGAGAAATGGATGATTGACAAGCTGACTTAATGCATAACCACACAAAGATCCTCTGGTACAATGCAAAGTGACAGCAAGAAAAGGACATTCCTGGCAGTGACTGTCATTGAGCACTGTGACCATTCTGAGCAGCTCAAAACCTGAGAAATTCATTCCTTTTCTTTCCTCTCTATGTTCTTGATTAAAGGGTAACTAACAACAAAGGTTGGACTAGATAAATGTATGTCTTTTATACAACCTCCAATACTATGTTACTATGTAACTGTTATACAGACATTATGGTAGGTATAAAGGTTGGACTAGATGGACGTATGTCTTTATACAACCTTCAATACTATGTTACTATGTAACTGTTATACAGACATTATGGGTAGGGTATAAAGGCTGGACTATATGGACATATGTCTTTATACAACCTCCAGTACTATGTTACTATGAACCTGTTATACAACATTATGGGTAGGGTATAAGGTTGGACTAAATAGACGTATGTCTTTATACAACTCCAATACTATTTGTATGTAACTGTTGAGCAACACATGGGTTAGGTATAAACGGTTGACATTAGATGGATGTATGTCTTTATAACCACCTCCATTACTAGTTACTATGTAACTGTTGGACAGACATTATGGTAGGGTATAAAGGTTGGACTAGAAAACATATGGCTTTATTTCACCTCCAATATATTTACTATGTAACAGTTAGACAGACATATATGTTGTATTCAATTGATCAACTGGACTTGAAGTTTAGTTTCTTGAATAACAGACATTATGGGTAGGGTATAAAGGTTGGACTATATGGATGATATGTCTGATAAACCTCCAATACTATGTTCATGTACTGTTGGACAGCATTATGGGTAGGGTATAAAGGTTTGACTAGAAGACATATGGCTATTATTCAACCTCCAATACTATGTTACTATGTAACTGTGACCGACATTATGGGTAGGGTATAAAAGGTTGGACTTGATGGACCGTATGTCTTTATCAACCTCCAATACTATGTTAACTATGTAACTGTTATACAGACATTATGGGTAGGGCATAAAGTTTGGACTAGGATGGACGTATGTCTTTATACACCTCTCCAATACTATTGCTATTAACTGTTATACACGACATTATGGGGTAGGGTATAAAGGTTGGACTAGATGGACGTATGTCTTTATACAACCATCCATACTATGTTCTGTGTAACTGTAGACAGACATTATGGGTAGGGTAAAAGGTTGGACTAGATGGATGTATGTCTTTATACAACCTACAATACTATGTTACTATGTAACTGTTGGACAGACATTATGGGTAGGGTATAAAGGGTTGGACTAGAAAGACCTATGGCTTTATTCCACCTCCAATACTATGTTACTATGTAACAGTTAAGGACATATATGTTGGTTTCAATTAGATCACTGGACTTGAAGTTTAGTTCTTGAATACAGACATTATGGGTGGGTATAAAGGTTGGACTAGATGGATGTATGTCTAATACAACCTCCAATACTATGTTTACTATTAACTGTTGGACAGACATTATGGGTAGGGTTAAAGGTTGGACTAGAAAGACATATGGCTTTATTCAACCTCCAATACTATGTTACTATTTAACTGTTGACAGACATTATGGGTAGGGTATAAAGGTTGGACTTGATGACGTATGTCTTTATACAACCTCCAATACGTGTAACTGTTAGACAGACATTATGGGTAGGGTATAAAGGTTGTACTAGATGGACATATGTCTTTATACACCTCCAATCTATGTTACTATGTAACTGTTAGACAGACATTATGGGTAGGGTATAAAGGTTGGACTAGATGGACATATGTCTTTATACAACCTCCAATACTATGTTCTAGTAACTTGTTGACAGACATTATGGGTAGGGTATAAAGGTTGGACTAGAAAGACATATGTCTTTATACAACCTCCAATACTATGTTACTAATGTAACTGTTATACAGACATTATGGGTAGGAGGGCAAAGGTTGGACTAGATGGACGATGTCTTTATTCAACCTCCATACTATGTTACTATGTAACTGTTAGACGACATTATGGGTAGGTATAAAGGTTTACTAGATAGGACATATGTCTTTATACAACCCTCCAATACTATGTTACTATGTAACTGTTAGACAGACATTATGGGTAGGGTATAAAGGTTGGACTAGATGGACATATGTCTTTTTTATACAACCTCCAATACTATGTACTATGTAACTGTTATACAGACATATGGGTAGGTAGAGGCATAAAGGTTGGACTAGATGGCCGTATGTCTTTATTCACCCTCCAATACTATGTTCTATGTAACTGTTAGACAGACATTATGGGTAGGGTATAAAGGTTGGATTAGATGGGGACGTATTCCTTTATACAACCTCCAATACTAATGTTACTATGTAACTGTTATACAGACATTAGGGAGGTAGGGTATAAAGGTTGGACTAGATGGACATATTTCTTTATCAACCTCCAATACTATGTTACTATGTAACTGTTATATAGACATTATGGGTATGGTATAAAGGTTGGACTAGATGGACGTATGTCTTTATAAACCTCCAATACTATTTTACTATGTAACTGTTATACAGACTTATGGGTAGGGTTAAAGGTTTGGATTAGATGGACATATTCTTTATACAACCCCCAATACTATGTTACTATGTAACTGTGTAGACAGACATTATGGGTAGGGTATAAAGGTTTGGACTTGAGGACGTATGTCTTTAGTTACACCTCCAATATTATGTTACTATGTAGAACATCCAATAGGAAAAGGTTGCTACAACTCAAATGTTCTTTGGGATCATAAGGAAGTTAACACTGTATGAAGTGTAAGGTGTTTAATATACTTAAGGTTGGAATCACAGTAAAATTTCACTACAACAATCAGATGTGTAGGAGAGACAGACAGTGTTATATTCCATAGCCCGATCAAAGTTGGCTTGCCATGACTTTAATTAGCCACTGAGTGACTTCCTGTATTTTCAATTCCCCCCTCCTCTGGTCCTCCCCCTCCCTGTATTAGTCATTTATATAGGAATCTCTGTTTTAGTCTTGACGACATGTTCGAACTCCTTCTTTCTCTTCCTCAATAGGACGTATTAACTATTTATACAACTAACAGGGATTCCTATAAAATGACTATCAGTGTGGGGAGAGACAGTGGTATTGGAACGTGGTTTTTGTTTGGCTGATCTTATGTATTCATAAAATAATACGCTACCTACAGTGTATATATGGATTACTTCTCAACCTCGGAGTTCCATTTCCCTGCGGCCTCGTGTTTCTATATGGTCAGAACTCCTTGGTGGCGTCATATCCTTATATACACTGTAGGGTAGCGTATTAATCCCGTATATTATTGAATAAAATGCATGTGTCTATGTGACTTTAAAACATACGTTTCCATCACCTGTACTATTTTGGGTTTTGTGAAACATGGGTTGTATTTAAAAACTCATGTCAGTCAGATGAAATACTCAGCTTTGTGGCTCGACTAAATCCTCAAAAAGGATTTAACCACTCTGTGATTTAAACAGCGGCTATTAGCTATTTGTTATAGGGGGGGGGAGAAAGAAAACGGATAAGCCAATATTAAAAACTGCAAAAGACGTCCCACGCCAGCCTGTATTAATTAGTTAGCGCAAACTTTTAACCCCTTACTTTGCTGTGGCTGCCAACGAGAACATCCCCCTAAAAGCCAATATAGCTGCTGTTTTCACCAATTCCTTTTTAATATACACAGACTCATTTACCTAGAGCCCCTGGGCAGTTATATGGAGATGTCGCTTCTGGTTGAGTACTTTAACATCCATATTAGCGCCTATGCACAGTTACGTAAAATAGTAACCCTGCATTCCGGCGCTTCGAAATTTAATATCGCGTTTGCAAGGTCAATATTGTAGCTTCAACCAAATATTTCACATATATACGTACTGTGAAGACCATTAGGTATACAATCTACACACGCAAGAATTATAAATAAAAAATATAACAAAATAAAGTTTCCCCTTTTAAACATGAAATGGGGAGTCCCGGAGACCATTTAAAGCCAATGTCTAATCCAAATAAAAATGATGATTGGCATTTAGCAAATGCGATCACTGTCCATTGGCGATAAGTATGTGACGGAGTCCAGTTGCTCCTGTAGCCACACAAAACGTCCTCGGCACACAAGTGCAAGAAATCTTTCTTCACTTCCTTCAAAGGAATAGGTCATCCTTACAACCTAAGAAGCTGATGCGGTGACTGCCTGACAGACCTGTCATGACTCCATAGTCCCCACACTCAAACGCACACAAGTAGTTCTTCCAACAGCAGTTAGTGATGACATCTCAGTTTTCAGCCCCCCCACCACAATAAAGAGAAATTGGGACGTAAGAAAAAGAGAAAGACAAGTGAGATTTCACTCACGCATTATCCGCTGACGGAAACAATGTATATCTATGTTATCTTTCTCTCTTTAAAATCAAGTGAACCAACACTATTTTATGGCCATAAAGCAAGACGTGGTGTAAACATCACTGAGACATGTCCTTAAGAATCCATAGTATATAGTAACCATGTAACGTGGGTTGAATAAAGACATACGTCCATCTAGTCCAACCGTTTATACCCTAGCCTAATATCGTCTAACATTACATAATAACATAGTATTGGAGATTGTATAAAGACAAACGTCCTCTAGTCCAACCTTTATCCCTACCCATAATGTCTGTCTAACCGTTACATAGTAACATAGTATTTGGGGTTGTATAAAGACATAACGTCCTCCTAGTCCCAACCTTTATACCCTACCACTAATGTCTGTATAACAGTTTACATCAGAAACATAAGTACTTGAGGTTGTATAAATACATACATCCATCTAGACTCACCTTACAATACCCTAACCCATAATGTCCGTATAACCAGTTACATAGTAACCATAGTAAATTGGAGGTTGGTAATAAAAACATACGTCCATCTATTCCACCTTTAATGACCCTACCCAATAATGTCTGTATAACAGTTACATAGTAACATAGTATTGGAGGTGTATAAAGACATACTGTCCATCTATTCACAACCTTTATACCCTACCCATCATTGTCGTTATAACATTGACATAGTTAACACTAGTATTGGAGGTTGTATAAATACATACGTCTATATAGTCCCAACTTTAGTACCCTAACCCATATGCTGTATCAGAGTTACATAGTACACATCAGTATTGATGTTGAATAAATACATACGTCCCATCTGTCCCACCTTTATACCCTACCCATAATGTCCTGTCTAACAGTTATCAGGGGGACATCAGTACATAGTATTGGAGGTTGTTAAAGGACATACGTCCATTCTATTCCAACCTTATACCATACCCATAATTCCTTTGATAACAGTTACATAGTAAACATAGTATTGGAGTTTGTTATAGACATACGTCCCATCTATGTTCCAACATTTATAACCCTACCCATAATGTCTGTATAGACATTACATAGTACAGTATATGGAGGTTGTATAAGACATATGTCCATCTAGTCTATCAGACTCTTTATACCTACCCCATAATGTCTGTATAACAGTTACATAGTAACATAGTTGGAAGGCTTAACAGACAACGTCCTCTGTCCACCTTATACCCTCCCATAATGTCTGTATCACGTTTACATAGTACATAGTAACGGAGGAGTGGTTGATCTAGACATACGGTCCCATCTAGTCCAAGCCTTTATTTACCCTACCCATAATTTCTGTATAAACAGTTACATAGTAACATATTATTGGAGGTTGTATAAAGACATACGTCCATCTAGTCCAACCTTTATAACTCCGTTCCCATAATGGTCCTGTCTACATTTCATAGTAAATAGTATGAGGGTTGCCATAAAGACATACTCCATCTAGTCCAAACCTTTATATCCCTACCCCTAATGTCTTGTAAACAGTTACATAGTAACATAGTTTGGGGGTTGTATAAAGACTACTCCATCTATACCAACCTTTTACCCTAACCCAAATGTCCTAGTATAAACAGTTCATAGTAACAGTATTGGAGTGTTAATAAAACATAACGTCCATCAGTCCAACCTTTATAACCCTACCCATAATGTCAGTATAACAGTTAACATAGTAAACCATAGATATTGGAGTTGTATAAAGCTACGTCCCATCTAGTCCTACACTTTATACCGCAACTGCCATTAACCCACATAACATTGTTATGTTAGTGTTTAGCTAAGTTTTGGTGAATATATGTCAGATAGGTACGATATGTGTTTCACCAGCCTTTCCCAGGCCCAGAGCCATGTACAGTAAAGTCACCCAGGCTGGACAATTATTGGCCCAACATTAGAAACTGGAACTATTTGAAAGAGATAAAGAGGGCATGTTCACTCCCCATGCAAATGTTGCATACTAGATTATCACACCCAACCCCATTCTTGCCTGTCTTTCCCCGTCACTCCTGAGTGAACTTTTAAATGATCTTTAGAATGAATATACCAGGTTAATTGTATGGATTTTGATAACAAGCGGCAATTTATTAAGACTATTAAGCGTGTAATTACTTAGATCCTTCTATTTATATAGATAAAAAAAAATAAACATACATAAATCATTAACACATCCCGAGACACTCAAATAATATTATTTTTTCATCTCAAGAAGATTGTTTGGGTACCGTCTAGCAGTCCAAGCAGGATAAAATACAGTGGTTGAGGTGCCCTCTACTACCCGACTGTGGGTGCAGAACGCCTCTGTAGGTTTCCCCTTCCCTTAGGAACCATGGCTTCGCAGGAAAAAAGAGTAGTGAGGGTCCGCACTCCAATTCATAAAGAAAATTTTTATTATGAACCACAACATATTCACGTCACAACGTGTTGGGTGTATACCTGAATAAGGGGGGTATCCCGCCGAACGTTGTGACGTGAATATTGGGGTTTAATAAAAATTTCTTTATGATTGTGAGTTGCGACCCTCAGCTACTCTTTTTTCCTACAATGTCTAGCAGGTCTAGTAGCAGGGGTCTGGGGCAGCAATGGGTCCCATGTCTGCCCTATAATTACTAAGTATGGGGCACTGATAAGATTGCGTGGTAAGTGTATCAACACATCGTTTCCTTGTATGGCAGCATTAGCTGTACAAAGAACAATTCCAATCCGCACCTTTAGCTGGGGGCTGTCCAATCCAATCAATATTAACCCAATACCAATATGGAAAAGAAGCCGATTTCGTGCCTAAGGACAATTTTTATATCTATGAGTTGTGTATTATTCCTTCTAATCATTTCCTCAGTGACTAGAACGACAAAAATGTAAAAAAAAAAAAAAAGCTTATCATTTACGGATTGGTAGAATGGTATTAATTCTTTACCATATGCTTACTAAAGGCAGTTATAAAAAATAACCGGAGATTACTTAAAGTACTTTGTATCATTAACAAAGGACTTGTAGACTCAAGGAAACATTGACAAGACCTCAACTAATCAGATAGAGAGAGGGACGGTCATCAGTGATAATATAAAGATTATTATTTTGGCTCTAAAGACCAGAATAGTGTACTTTGCATTTTTGATGAGCCAGTCAATGTATTAATACGGTAAAAAAATAGTAACAATTAAAAATAACACAACAGTCAAATTCTTAGTGTAAAGGGAAAGTAAAAAGAAAAATCAACCTTACTTAAATGGGGAAGTTCAGTGCAATACATATACTTTCAGAAAAAAGAGCAGTATTTTTCCATCCTAATGACCTTTACACCCTGCCCATTCATCCGCATTTTTTCTGTGTATAATAAATGCAACCGAAATACGGACTTCCTGTTTTTCAGGACCCCTAAATAGAGCCTGTTATGGTCCTTGCCCTTGACCCAGTCCTGGGTTGATTCATTTGCTCAGGTAGAGATTTGAGCATTTTTGATCCCATCCAACAGCCAATCAGTAGAAATTATTGTTAGGAACATTTAAAATGAAAGAGAATATCTAAGAATAACTAGGTATAAATATAAATATATTAAGAGTTGGTTCTTTACTGTGGCGCTCCATCCCTCTGCTCTGTTTTGGACTGTGAGGGGGCAGGGGGACTGATTGAATGTACCAACCCAATGAAGCAAGCCAGATTAAGAAGAACTCAAAGGGGGCCCAAGCACAATCAGATAATTTTTTAAACCTTCCATTAAACAATTAAAAGTGTATTTTTGCTGTCCACAACCAGCACATGCCCTGGCACCATCAGCACACCCACTGGCCACCCGGAACCAGCACATCTCCCGGCACCACCAGCAGCATCTCCCTGGCACCACCAGCACAAATCCAACTGGCACCTACCAGCACATCCCCAACTGGCACACCAGCACATCGCCCAACTGGCAACCGACCAGCACATCCCAACTGGCACCACCAACCGCACACTGCTGGTGGTGCCAGGGTGGTTTGGCTGGCACCCCAACTGGCACCACACCAGCAGTCACACCCTGTCACCACCATCACACCTGCTGGTGGTGCCAGGCGTTTGTGCTGGTAGTGACCATGCAACGCAAACCCCCCAAAAAAGAAAAAAAAAAAAAAAAAACAAAAAAACATCATAGTTATGTGCTGCGTGCTGACGCTGACGCTGTCAGGGCCGGAATCAGGTGAAGTTTAAAGGTAAATCTGGAATTTTCGGAAAAGATACTGGGGCACATTGGACGGTTCCCACAGGGCCCCCTGGAAGCCGGGCCCCAGGCACTTGCCTCGGGTTCCTTGTCTAATAATAAATCCGCCCTGAATGAAAGGGAACACTCCCAAAGGCGTCAGTACCTATTACAGTTCCCCCTTTTAAGTACAAAAAAACTAACAAAGGTTGGACTAGATGGACGTATGTCTTTATACAACCTCCAATACTATGTTACTATGTAACTGTTATACAGACATTATGGGTAGGGTGTTACTATGTAACTGTTATACAGACATTATGGGTAGGGTATAAAGGCTGGACTATATGGACATATGTCTTTATACAACCTCCAGTACTATGTTACTATGAAACTGTTATACAGACATTATGGGTAGGGTATAAAGGTTGGACTAAATAGACGTATGTCTTTATACAACCTCCAATACTATATTTGTATGTAACTGTTAGGCAGACAATATGGGTAGGGTATAAAGGTTGAATTAGATGGATGTATGTCTTTATACCACCTCCATTACTATGTTACTATGTAACTGTTGGACAGACATTATGGGTAGGGTATAAAGGTTGGACTTGATGGACGTATGTCTTTATACAACCTCCAATACTATGTTACTATGTAACTGTTATACAGACATTATGGGTAGGGCATAAAGGTTGGACTAGATGGACGTATGTCTTTATACAACTTCCAATACTATGTTACTATGTAACTGTTATACAGACATTATGGGTAGGGTATAAAGGTTGGACTAGATGGACGTATGTCTTTATACAACCTCCAATACTATGTTACTGTGTAACTGTTAGACAGACATTATGGGTAGGGTATAAAGGTTGGACTAGATGGATGTATGTCTTTATACAACCTCCAATACTATGTTACTATGTAACTGTTAGACAGACATTATGGGTAGGGTATAAAGGTTGGACTTGATGGACGTATGTCTTTATACAACCTCCAATACTGTGTAACTGTTAGACAGACATTATGGGTAGGGTATAAAGGTTGGACTAGATGGACATATGTCTTTATACAACCTCCAATACTATGTTACTATGTAACTGTTAGACAGACATTATGGGTAGGGTATAAAGGTTGGACTAGTATGTCTTTATACAACCTCCAATACTATGTTACTATGTAACTGTTATACAGACATTATGGGTAGGGTATAAAGGTTGGACTAGATGGACGTATGTCTTTATACAACCTCCAATACTATGTTACTATGTAACTGTTATACAGACATTATGGGTAGGGCATAAAGGTTGGACTAGATGGACGTATGTCTTTATACAACCTCCAACTAGATGGACGTATGTCTTTATACAACCTCCAATACTATGTTACTATGTAACTGTTATACAGACATTATGGGTAGGGTATAAAGGTTGGATTAGATGGACATATGTCTTTATACAACCCCCAATACTATGTTACTATGTAACTGTTAGACAGACATTATGGGTAGGGTATAAAGGTTGGACTTGATGGACGTATGTCTTTAGTTAACCTCCAATATTATGTTACTATGTAGAACATCCAATAGGAAAAGGTTGCTACATACACAAATGTTCTTTGGATCATAAGGAAGTTAACACTGTATGAAGTGTAAGGTGTTTAATATACTTAAGTTGGAATCACAGTAAAATTTCAACTACAACAATCAGATGTGTAGGGAGAGACAGACAGTGCTGTATATTCCAATAGCCAGATCAACAGTATCTATCTATTTATCTGTCCATCACTGCTATCTATCTATCACTGCTATCTATCTAGCTATCACTGCTATCTATCACTGCTATCTCTCTCTCTCTCACACTGTAAGGTGTGTAATAGCTGTTTTGTACACCTTACATTATACTGACATAGATTATTGGTTTTTTTTAATGTGCCCCATTTGTTAGCCTTTGTGCCCATATTGTGCTTGGCGTGTGTTTTCATATTAACTATCAAAGTCACTGATTCAAAAACTGCCAAACTCATTAAACCAAGTTTTCTATTAGTCAAAAAAGTTCTAAATGAGTATAAAACCAATTTGAGTAGTATTTCCTTTTTGAGATAAAAGGGTATCACCACCCTAATTTTTTCCCCCGTAGTGTAGGGCACCCTATCTCACCCCCAACTGCCATGTTTGTTCAGTTAAAAAAGAAGTACTCTACTTATAGCCCTTCGATCTCTACTGACAGCCCTTCGATCTGTACTTACAGTCCTTTGATCCACCGGCGCAGTGATCCAGGCTCTCTGCTTATCAGAACTGCAAGTGGAGGCTGCACGGTGAGCCGTGTCTGTGATTGGCTGAGAGGTAGCCAATCACAGGCATGACTGCCGGCAATAGAACGCCGGGGGAACAAAGCTATGTGAGTAGAGTTCTTCAGCTTTTTTAAGTAAACTTACATGGGGTGGGCTAATTTTCCCTTCACTACAGAAAAAGGGTCTCAAGCTAGGGAAAAGGCAGCCATAAAAGGAATCCAGAGGGAGGGGGGAAGGGTGTGCCTCTCAGAAGACAGAAAGGAAGCAGGGACTGGATGACTCACTGATAGCTCCTACTCTTCACATTTTTCAACTTAGATCATGAGAATAATTTGGAGCAGGGATGTAAGATAAGGATTTTTTAACACTACACAGTGGGGCCAATTTTAGTTTTGGGGTGAACATGCCCTTTAATTAAAGACATATACATCTAGTCCAATCTACCAAGCAATACCCACATTTTCTGCCTAATAGTTGATCAAGAGTAAGGGGAACAAAAACAGTATGAAGTGGGGGAAAAAACTTTACTGATTACAAGTGGCAATCGGAAATATCCAGGGATCAATTCCAACTTGAATCAATACCACTAACATGCAACATTCTTTATTTTTAAAGCTCGTCCAGCTTTTTTTTGTTTAACTATCCAATAAACATGTCATAACCACATCCAATGGAAAATAGTTCCATAATTTTACCGTTCTCATTGTGAAAAACCCTTTACGAACTTTATATTGGTGAACAATGCAACAGATATTTTGTATCGCGCATTATTATATTTATACAGTGATCATATCCCCATGCAAGCTCCTTTTCTCTGGAGTACATTATTGTAACATCCAATTTGTCTTCATATTCAAGCTTCCCCAGTCCCCTTATTAGTTGCCCCTCTCTGAATCATTTCCATTTCCAAGATGTCTTTTTGTACACAGGATTTCAAAACTGCACAGCATATCCAAAATTGTAAAGAATGAGAATAATATGTTCTTCCTTGAATCCATACACCTCTTTATACAAGACAATATCTTGCTGGTTCCAGCTGTTGCTGCCTGGCACTGCTTGCTACATTTAAGTTTGTTATCCACCAAAACTCCAAGATTCTTTTTCAACAGGGATTCAGTTAACACAGAGCCATTTATAGTATAAGCAGCACAAGGATTTTTTGAGTCCAAAATGCATCACCTTACATTTATCAACATTGAATTTCATCTGCCACTTAGCAGCCCAATGTGACAATCTATCTAGATCCCCCTGCAACAATTGCACACCAACAGTAGCTTTTAATGGTCAACAAAGTTTTGCATCATCTGCAAACAGAGACCTTGCTGACAATACCCCCTTCCAAATCATTAATAAATAGATTAAATAGAAGTGGCCCCAACACAAAAACCTGTAGCACCCCACTTAGATCTTATGTCAAAGCCACACCAAAGGAGCTTGGGAAGAAAAGTAGTAGAAACAACCAGAAACATTTACTTTGTTAGACTAAGCAACTGATTTTTAAAGTTAAAAATATAGTAGATTGTATCCTCATTAACATGGGGAATCACATGAACGTCGTTGAATATTTGACTTTCATTCTCCTTTAAGGAGAATTTTAAGGTTCATTTGTGTCCCACTTTAATGTAGAGTCTGATTTTAATCAAAATGTCCAGTTAAAATAAGAAGCAAATAAAACTGTTTTTGGATAGTATGCTTAAAGGGCATGTCCACCCCCAAAACTATAATTCCCCCCACCACTGATCCCACTCTGTAGTAAATAAAAATCCTTACCTCACATCCCAGCTCCAAATGATTCTCACATAGTCCCCCACAAAGTCCCAAAAACTGGCCTCCAGGAGGATCTCCCTCTGCAGCCATTCTCCCCCTCCCGTTTTGGACTCCCACCCCCTAGCTACAAATCCATGGTATATAGTGTAGGGCTTAGTCCCCCAGCCCCAACCGATATATTTTTAATGTAAGAAACTTTCCCGATCTTTACTTACCTTCCCTCTTTCCTCCGCTGTTCAGATCTACCGGCAGCCACGCCCACGGCTGACGGTCCTGCCTCTCTGCTTTTCACGCAAGCAGAGGGCCAAGCAGTGCGGGGGAGGAAAGAGGGAAGGTAAGTAATGTTTGGGGAAGTTTGTTACATTAAAAATATAGCGGTTGAGGCTGGGGGACTAAAAAATTAAAAAGAAGGGTGGACATACCCTTTAAACTCACACAGCAGGATTTACCCAAAGGAACTGCACAGGTTTCTGAAGTTAAAGTTGGCCTAGCCGATTAAATAACTTGACACCAGCTGAGCTGGTATTGCAAAAGATACCCAGCCAACTGGAGCAAGCAATTAAATATCACAATTGCGCTTTTTTTTTGTGGCTATTTAATACCATAGTTGCGGCGGTACACAAAAACTGTTGCGCAACCGCGACAACAAATTTACCGAGCCAATAACGGCTCTTCAAGACAGAATCTTTAAACCCAGCTGATAGCTGGTGTTAAAGAATCGGAATGGGATAACCCCATTCGCTATGCACTGAGAGCCACTATCGGCTCAGTGAATTGCCTAGAGGAGGCAACAGAGAGCGATAATGGGTCTATGTGCATAGCTGTATAGATATTTAACTTACTGTTACCTATTATATTGATAAGATTCATTTTAATTACGACTTACCTAATATAACACACAAACTACATTAAAATAAGAAAAAGAAAAACTAGACAGCTAAGTTTATTAAAGCCATACAATCCCCTGGCATTAGTTTGCTAAGATGACCTGTACACTGTGTAGCTGTGCATCTGGCTCCTTGGCACATACAGTTAAGGCCAAATTTACTGTGCTAAAAAGTAATCCAGAAGTATTTATCGCTGTTGGCTGCTTTGTCTGTTCTGATTGGCCGCAATGCAGATTCTGGCAGAGAAATCAATACATAACCTTCCACACATAATGCTACCAGCATCTTTATAAAGCAATTGCAATTCCCAATGGCTGAAAGAAAAGGAGATTAAAAAGGAGGAAATCTGCATCTACATCTTAGTTCCTTATTGAAAAGAGGTTGCTTAATTTGCCTTAATATTCCTTTTTGTTTTAAAAGCAATTCTGGGAGAATCAGCTGTTAACATTGATACATTATTATTGTACTTAATAATAATTATTATGGGCCAATCCTGGGAGATAATACCGATTGGGCAAATTTTCCATCCATCCTGATATTGATAGACAATAATTGGCCTATGCCCAGCATCGGACTACAATATTGCTACATTTGGCCACCAACACACCATGCTTGCTCTCTAGTTGAACGCATACAGTACATTATACCGTACATGTGTATCTATGTTGTAGCCTACTTACTGTAAACACAACCATAAGCTAGGGCCTTATAGGCTTATAGAGCTACAACCATCTATATTAGCCAAAAAAGTGTCTGTGATACTGTGATTTATTGAGATGCTTAAACCCAAGCAGCCCCAATCTTAGCTTTCACGTTGGATTACAATTGCATAATTTAAACACTTTTGAGTGTTTCACACTTCAGAATGTTTGAAAGACCTTGGTTTTAAGAGTAGGCCTGGCAATCCTTGAACCGCTATATTTTCAATTGTATGCAACTGGGAATGCTGCTCTTCCTCCTCTTGCCAAGACCGTCTATGGCTGTGAACACCTCTCATACAGCCAAATCTTTGTCTGGTATCATTGGCTTGGAAGAATAGCGATGGGTCACCAGCTGCAGATGGCTATTGAGTAAAACGCTGTGGCTACTGTGTTTATTTCTTTTTTAGCAATAAATACTGGGTAAACTTTTGCATGACTTATATCCACTAAACTATATCAAGCGTGTTTCTCTAGAACCTCATTATCTTTTGATAATATAAATCATACATAATTATTTGGCTGGAGCTATTTAAACATTTTCCCTAATTGTTTGCAGAGCCATCAGCGCTTTTAAATATCTCTGATCCACAGTTGGATGTGTTTTCAGTTTTCTAGTAAAGATTCAATAGCTACAATTATCCATAAGCTGCACAGGGACTCGCACAGACAGAGATTCCTTTTTATTTAAGTCAGGTCAATATTTGGCTTGGAATCTTTCCGAGGTGTTGAAAGTAAAAAGGATGTTATCACAATACAATGGATTAATCAAACAAAATGTCACTGTATCACCCAGTTTCGAGTTAATCCCTGTACAGTTTATACTGCCAGGAAGACCAAGTTACATTAACCCTAAGTGTTCTCTGCTTCCTCCTAAAATCCAGACTAATCCTCTAATATGTACAACGTTTGGAAGGCTGAATTGTTATAGGGTTATAGTATAGTATTTGAGGTTGAATAAAGACATATGTCCAACCAGTCCAACCCATCTAGCAATATCCTCATTTCCTGCCTAATTGTTGATCCAGAGGAAGGCAAAAAAAACCCAACAAATTTATGAAGGGGGAAAAAATTCTTTCCTGACTCCAAGTCGCAATTGGAAATATCCCTGGATCAACTCTACTTTATGTATCCATACCAGTAACCTGCAACATATGATGGTAATATCTGACATCCACAAACAAAATAAAAGGCAACAGTCATTTTTCACTTTTTTTTACAATCACGTTTTTAGCAATAATCACAGATTCCACATATTTCCAGAAGAAAACAGTTTATTTCCATTAAAAGAAAAAGATAAGATTTTTCTGATGCTCTAATGTCTCTTTTACATTTCAAACAATTTAAAACCAGTTTGAATGAGGACATGGACAATTTAAAGAGGGCTCTAGAGTGTGTTATATTTTGCAATATAAGATGAGCTGTGCTGTTTGTGCCATGTCTGACAACTTTTGTGCTAACTACCTCAGTCCATCCCAAGTTGGGCAGGAGTGTCAGGGTAACTGACTGGGAGAGGATCAGAAAAACCATGTCAGCTGTGGCATAATTGGCATCTTTTATTCACCATGGAAGATTACTCTCTCATACCTTCATGGCTTCATAGCTAATGCAGATTCAAAATAAAAATTCTGCTTTGGGCACTGTCAGGGGCAAATGCACGATTTCAAAGGGGGAAATTCCTGAAAGGGTTATCATGGTGTTCCAACGTTCTTTCCGTTGTCCGTACTATTGTTCTATGACCTTTCGGTGATGTCACTAAGACACCGTGGGCCTACTTAAACCCCCGTCACCTGCCTACCAGTGCTTTTTGTTCATATTGTACGATCTGACTCCCGTATGGTTCCTGATCCCTGTTCCTGCTGGTTGTGCTTCTTCCAGATTCTGACAGTCTTCTCCCCATCCTTGGGCCTTGTCCGCTGCCTCATCTTCTGGCCTGCCTTCTGTTTCTGATCTCTGCCTATCATTATTCCGGTTGGCTCTCTTTCCCGACATTGTGGGCTCCTATCTTCTTCCGGGGCCATGACCTGGTAAACAGCCTAACAAACTCACCTTTAGAGGCTCTGGTGAAAACCTTGTGGGTACTTATATTCCATGCCCAGAGGGGATAGACTCAGTGTCAGGCTCCTGTTCATAACACATGGACAGTGCTGAGCTCAGCGCACCACCAACATTTTAGTGACATTCACTTTTAAAGGCCACTTTCATATTAAAGTATATATTTTACTTGCCACCAAACTTTTTGTTGCATAACACATAATGCGCCCATTTTTTTAGAAAATGTAAGGATATTACAAGTCACCAAAAAGTTCCATGACCATATAAAAGGATGAGACATAGGTATGAATATGAGTATCTCAAAATGTAAACATTTTTTATTTTCCCTTACAGGTGCAAATCTCATTAAAGTAAAAACAATATTGACATATAAATCCTTGGTCCTTTCTGTCCCGGTACACATAGTTTGTGTGTAAGCTCAGTGGTTGGTACTGTGGGAAGCAGCTGTACTAAGGGAGTTGTTGTATCTGTTACATGAGAAAATAAGGACAATTAGTCTAAACATAATATGTTCCTTTTTTGCTATTCTGTGGCATTTGTCACTGTATGTGATCAGTTTCATACCCGCCAGCCAACAATTAACATTTATTTTCATGTCTGCATCTTGGCTGCTATTGTTTTAATTCCCTTTCAGACTGACACCCCTTGTACTTTCTGATGAACCAGAACTGCAGTTAACTATGAGCCAGAAAAAAAGGGGAATTTGGGGTACCTGTAATGTCTTCCCTCATAACTCTCTATGTGTTGTTAATGTCTCCCTACCTGCTTTCTAAATGTGTGTGTGTGCGTTCCTATTTTACAGGAGTGTTGTGGAAACTTATGGGGGTGGGAGACAGAGCTGTCAGTGTAGCAACTACTTGAAAGGATTTTCTAATCTATTAAAAAAAAAGGTGTATGGGAATCATTTACCTGGCTTGGGCCTCAGGATTATTATACACCATCAAAAGAAATGTTGTAAAGATTAGTTCACTCAAAAGGTAAACCTTTTTTTTTTTTAGCATTAATTGAAGAACAGGAGGTAAATGATCTACTTCTTGCCTCCTGTTCTTCAATTACTGTTGCAGGAGCCAGGAACAAAGCACTTCAACTAAACTATAGCACGCATTTTGAGTGAACTCGCAAGTAGTGTAGTGCCAGCACTTTCACAGAGTATTGTCATTAACACTTTTGTCAGTTCCAGTATTGTCAGTATTACTATTAAAGGGTCACTATACTCACTGAAACAACTTTGTACAATGTTAGGGTAGTACAATGATGTTACTTACATGTTTGTCTGTGCCTGCTTTGTTAGTGAATTTTCAAAGTTTTAGTTATTGCTCCAATCTGGCCCCCGCCTCCCTTTGTCACTGCCCACTTGTAATGCAGTCGACACTGGATACATTAATTTACATAATAATGAGCCTATTCAGCACAACACTATAAAGATCATTAACATATCTTAGTGACACTGCTGAGAGTGGGTGTGGCTGCTGCTAGACACTTCTCCCTCTCCCTTTCAAACTACGGGCTGTGAAAGTGGGTGGGGGAGGGGCTACTATGTGTGAGACACTTCTCCCTTATAACATGCTCCTGTAAGTGACCTTCTGTGACACACTTCTGTAGATAGATAGATAGATTCCCAGAGTACTGCCATTAACACTTTCGTTGTCAGCAGAGTATTACCTTTAACCCTTTCAGTTGCCAGCATTGACATGATATACAGTATGTACCTGCTTTCCATGTCTCCTCCATTGAATTGTTCACTCCTCACCTACTCTAAGTTCTAATTGTAGAGTTGGATGGAAGGAAGAAAGAGGCAGGGATAGGGATCTCATGGCTGCTAGTCACAGGGGCCACTGTTATAAAGTCCACAGCAGCTTTCAATTGCCAGAACTGCTCTCCTCGGTCCTTTTAGCTGAGCTCATCCTCCCCCCTCCTTCCTTCAGTTCATTCGCAACATTGTTTCCAAGCTGAGTTAGGGCTCTCTACTCACTACAACGTTGCAAATTACAACAGCAGAACAAGGAGAGCAGATCACAGCAAGAAAAGCTGAAAGGGTGGCCTATGCCTAAAAATTGCCCTGAATCCTTTAATATTTTAGCAAAAATTGATTTGCAGCATTAGTATACAGTAAGGTTTCACTACAAAGTAAAGCATTCAGACCACAATTCCTTATGCAAGCATAAAACTTTCTTCTGGTATAAGAGAAGTTTCCCATGCTTCTTTGAAACGGATTCTGATATGATGAAAAGAGCACACAAGAAAAAAGAATGTTAAAAGCACACCAATCCCTTCCATTTTTTAAATAATGTCTCATAAAGGTAAATATTTTTTATGTAGATATACATACACGATTTATACATAAACATACTGCACATTAGCCACTAGTTACAAGGAAGTTAAATAGTAACATAGTAATTTAGGTTGAATAAAGATATGTGTTCATCTAGCCCAACCTTTATACCTTCCTTTTTAACCCTACCTAACAGGTGATCCAGAAAAACAGCTAAAGGGAAGGAGGGGGGATTCCTTCGTATCTCCAAATGGATCTCATGACCAACCAGATCTACAGTATTTGTATTAATACCAGTAATTCTTAATTAGCTTTAGTTTTAGAAATTTTTCCAGCCCACCTAACCTGAAGATGAAACTTCTTTTCTTCCCACCATAAATGATGTCCACGAGTCCTCTGATATGACCTATTAGTGAACAATGCACCAGAGGATTTATTGTATGTCCCATTAATATATTTGTATAAAGTGATCATATCCCCATGCAAATGTCGCTTCTTAAATGTAAACAGACCTAACTTGTCTAATCTGCCTGCATAGTCAAGATATCCCTTTTACCCTTTTATATATAGGATTCCAAAACTGCACCGCATATTCCAAATGAGGCCTTGCCAGTGCCTTGTAAAGTGGGAGAATAATATTTTTCTCTCTTAAATCTATTCCCCTCTTTATACAAGACAATATCTTGCTAGCTCTAGCCATTGCTACCTGGCATTGTAGTCAATGTTATCTACCAGAAATCTTTTTCCATTACAGATTCACTTAACACAGTTATTTATAGCGTAGGTGGCACCAGGATTGTTAAAGAGGAACTGTGGTCTCCAAACAAGGTGATTTTATATACAAGTTTCCTACCTTTAAAATTAGCCATCAACGACCACTCTAAGTGCTGCACAGCCCAAGATATGAAGAAACTACTGCTCAGAAAGTTATGGGGTGGAAGGTTCTGAATTAGTGACTGAAGGATAAGTGGGAGAAGCCACAGGGTGTTTCAAGGGGACTGCAAGGGAAGAAGCCATAGGGGCCCATGAGGAGGAGGAGGAGACACAGGGAAGAGGGACTGTCACATGATTTCAGAGCAGGAAGCAGGAAGTGCAGGGGATCTGGGCATGCTGATACCATATCACATATAAAAATGTAAATATCTTCAAAATGATGTAAAAAATATTTGCAAAGTAAATTGCAAAAATACTCAGGAAAGCAATTGTCAATTTAACTAACACTATTTTTGGACCACAGTTCCCCTTTAAACCCCAAATGCATTGTCTTACATTTATTAACTTTAAATCTCATCTGCCACCCTGCTGCCCATTTTGATAATCTACCTAGGTCAGCTTGCAGCAATTGCACATCATTTGAAGTTTTCAACTCTCTTTTGACATAGTTTAGTGTCACCAGCAAATACAGAGACCTTGCTCTCAATGCCCCCTTCTAAGTCATTTATAAACAGATTAAAAAGAAGTGGCCCCAGTACAGAAACCTGAGGCACCACACATGGATGTAGCTTCATTGACCACAAATAATTCTTTATCCAGGGTGGACTAGTGCAGAAGGAGTTTGGGTGTAATAAGCAACCAATAGGAATTTGAAAAGCAAAGCAGTAAGCAGTCACATTATATTAATACTTATTTATTGTGTCATGATAGGTGCACAACGCTTCAGGTATATTACCATTGGTCAGGAGAAATAATGTTGAGGGCACAAAAATCTCCAAGCTTCATGGGCCTAGGGGTATCCAGATTGTTTCCAGACACTTTTCTTGTCTTATCAGATACACGTAGGAAGCTTAGAACAGTTTTTCTTTAAAACTTTTGGCTGCTTCCATTTTATTTAAAAGTAAACAACTGGCATTGCGCAACATTTCAACTTTAAAGTCAACAAAGGCCTTGTAGGTTGCAATGTTATGCAATGGCATGTGTTTGCAATGAAAAAACATCCAAAGCCCCCTGCTGATTTTAAGGAAATCTGGTGTAAGCAGCAGCGATAGCGTAAGGAAGCAACATCATTTAAGCAATATAAGATGTAGCTGGCTAGGTTAATAAGGGAATGAAGCAGCTGGCTGGATGTGCTCTTTGCATCGGTTAAGACAATTACTCTCTGAGCAACTTCCTTGTGTTAATCACTGTTAGAAATTTCTGCCAATCAGTTTTGTGAGAAAAGGGGAAATCAGCCAAGTCACAGCATGGAGAATCTGAATGAAGCAAATGAAACGATTACTATGTTGGAACCATTACCCAAATGAACTTAAAGAAGAGTTCACTTAAAAAGAGACCCTTCCTTGTTCAAAGTTATAATTGTAATGGAGTCAAGAGCACTTGTGTCTCCCATCTTGGCCGGTAAGCTTAGACATCACTACTGAACCACGATCCTGTGGCCCTGCAGTGTCTCTCCTATCAGTTCCCCCTCGCCTCCCACTTCCCCTCACCTGTGTGTGCAACCCATACTGATTTGGCGAAGTTGTGCTTACCCACAAGGCTAGCTTCCATTGGTAGCTGCTATAATTACCGCATGGAGAGGAACCCCGTTATAGTTTCGCTGGGCGAACCCTATTACTTGTTATGCCCCTATTACTAGTTATACACCTGAAAGAAGGAGCATATTAACAGATATAACAGATGGGCAGAGGTTATAGATTACATTACCCAACTACTGGTACAATTATTATTGTATGAAAATAAATTCTGTAAAGAACTAATTTAATGTAGTATAAGTTTAAAACAGAGAAAATCAAACCACACAATACTGAGTGATTTCCAGTATTCCACTGCCCCTCTCACTGTCTCCCCCTCCCTGTATTAGTCATTTATATAGGAATCCCTGTTTATTGTTGACAGACGATGTTCGGTCCTTCTTTCTCTTTTCAATAGAAACGGTAATTAACTATTTATACATTAAACAGGGATTCCTATATAAATGACTAATACAGGGAGGGGGAGAGACAGTGGTAGTGGACAGGTTTTTTTTGGCTGGCCTTATGTATTATAAGAAATAATACGCTACCTACAGTGTAATGTACGGAGTTACTTCACCTCGGAGTTCCATGCCCTGTATAAAAGCACTACGGCCTCGTGCTTCTATATGGTCATGGAACTCCTTGGTGGCGTAATATCCTTATATTACACTGTAGGTAGCGTATTATCCCTTATATTATGTAGCAACTCCTCAAATGAACAGTTCATCTCCCTAAATCGTATATGACGAACAACTTAGCAAATAATACAACATACAGACAGAAACAAGTAAAGATCTTATGATAACAGTTAATATGAAAAGATTCAAATAGCAGCATTCAAAGTAAGTGATACATCCCTCTAAATAAAGCATATGCATCAACCCAGTAACAATGTAGACTGCAAAACATAGGCCATGACTGGTTTATTACAACTTTTATACTAGTTCTTAAAGGGAATGTCCACCCCTTTTTTAAAAAAAAATGTATATGTTGTAGGCCTTCCCCCCCTAGCCCCAACCGCATTATTATTATTTTCAGAACATCTCCCGATCTTTACTTACCTTCCCTCTATCCTCCGCTGCACTGCCCGGTCCTCTGCTTGCACGAAACTGCAAGCAAGGGGCCGGACCGGCAGCCACATCCGTGATTGGCTGAGAGGCAGCCAATCATGGACACGGCTGCCGGTAGTTCAGAACGCTGGAGGAGAGAGGGAAGGTAAGTAGAGTTCAGGGGACTTTCTTTTTTTGCACTACACAGTGGGGCCAGTAGTGGGGGAAATTATAGTTTTGGGGGTGGACATGCCCTAATGTATCTGTTTAGATGTGGTGCTGGCATTGTCATTGTTAATTACTCTATATAAAGGTTTATGTAGGGCATTATGCAGGAGTGGTCTTTCTACCTTATATATTTAGAAGGCCTATTGTTACTTATCTGTTCCCGGCTACCTAATTAGATTTTTAAATATACTCTGTGGAACCCTACAAAAATGTAGGCAAACTGTGAGCAGGTGAAGAAAGCTTTAAAAGGGCATGTCCACCCCCACCAGTTAATTTTAACAGATGCTTAATGTCCCCCAAATACATACATTTCACTATGCTTACCTTTAGCTTTAGTATGCTTTTATCTCTACCACAGATCCCTTGCTGGCTGGTAGAAGCCTCCTCTGCTGCTGTATGTGTTAAATACCTGTGGCGTAGAGGAGCAGCAGAGGAGGGTTCTTCTCTGCAGCTCCAGCAATGGAAGTCAACGATTGGCCATGACATACGCATAACAGCCCAAACTGACTTCCAGACCCAAAAGCTGCAGAGGAAAAAGCAGGGCAACAGCACGGGTTGGGGCTGTGTAAGTAATGATAAAATAGTTTTTGCTAAAGGTAAGTATGTGTGTATTGGGGGTTTGTACTGTACCAAAGGCACTAAAGGTCTGTTAAAAGTAACTGGTGGGGGTGGACATGACATTTACAGGGCTATGTAACGCATGTATGTATCTATGTAACACAGAGCTGGCGTTTCGGAATAATAAAAACCCCATTCGCTAGGTACAGAGAGCCATTATCGGCTCGGTGCATTGCCTAGAGAAGACAATAGAGAGCGATTCCAGCTCTCGGTACATAGCACTATTAATATAATCACTTTACTAGAAATGTCTTAATCTCAACTAAGCATTCATTTAGAACATGTGTTTATTTCCTTCTCTTATATAGTGCTGAACATTATATGCATTATATGCATTATTTGCCTTCCTCTGGATCAACCGTTTAAAAAAAAAAAAAGAGGGTGAATAGGTTGGACTTGATGGACAGATGTCTTTATTCAACCTTAATTACTATGTTACTATGCAGCGGGTTACAGTTTTCATCCAGTCACACCAGACTTAGCCTTGAAGAGCTATCAATCTAAGTACCCCTTAATATATTCATTCTGTATAGTAAGAGGCGCAGGGCTTTAGAGTATATTAAAAAATGTGCAAAGCAAAGCAACTATGTTAAATGCATTTAGCCTCAGTCACGGACATTCTTAATGATGTTCCTAATTTAATAGTTAATGGCTATTAGTTTCAGATAATGTAATTTGCCTAGTGATCCACCGCAGTAGCACTGAAAATTCACAACCACCTCCTGGTTCTAATCAACTATAGCACGCATGCAGGATAATGCGTGCTATAGTTGATTAGAACCAGGAAGCGATTGGGAATTTTCAGTGCTGCTGCGGTGGATTGCACAAAAGGTAAATATACTTACCTTCGTTCATGGCTCCTGAGATATTGATTGAAGAACGGGAGGTAAGGCACAGCTCCTTAACCTCCTAGACTTTAATCAATGCATCAAAGGAAAAGTTCACTTTTCAAGTGACCTATTCCTTTAAAGTAATTTTTTTTTACAGTGGAGTTGATAATAATTGATTGAAAAGAAAGAGCAAGTTAGGGCACTGAAAATGTATAAACCTATATAAGGAGGTGCTAGACTCAGAAAGCAATAAGAGACTATAAAGAGATAGAAAAAAGGTCTGGTCTGCAACACTCTAATCAGAAAGAGCATGTATAAAGATAATAATTGATTGGACTTGTAGAAATAATTAGGGGGACTAACAACAATGTAACAATGGGCACTGGTAACGTCTAGGGAACCATGATAACTAATTGATTAAATAGATTTAAAACAAAAAATGGTCAATTGTCAGTTACCCGTCCCAAACTCCAACTGATAAATGTTGCACTTTATTACCTGCATTACTAACAAGATATTAAGGATTATTACTGTCATCATTCTTGCAGAGTAAGCTGGCTCCTCCCACCATTCAGTCAATCAATGCTGTGACAACTGACATCACAGCCAATAATTGACTGTCACTCCCCCTGCTGCTGCCTCCTCTGCATATGAACAATCTTATATAAAAAAAAACCTCACTGAGCAGAGGGATGAGGCAGATACCTTTGCCAGAACGGAACAGAAGGTATCATTAAATATCTGATTATGAATGCATGTAATAAACTGGAAAAAAAAAACAGTTGGGGTTGCGGGCAGATAAATGGCAAGTCACCAGTTTTTTGTTTTAAAGGGCATGAATACTGTAAAATAGGTTATTTTAAATTTGACCATAACTGTAAACTATAATTCTTCCCAACCACCACTGTATCATTTGTTTGTTGATCTGCCCCCTATTTCTTTAGATATCCAGTCTAAAACATCTTATATTTCAGCTGTCAATCAAGTTCCTTGCTCTCAAAAACTATTCTTCTGTGAGAGGTTTTACTGTAGCTGGAATGGTGACAGAGTTTTGACAGTTGGAATGCTTTATGCTGTGTGCAGGCTTGACAGTTGGTTTGTGGGAAAAAAGTCAGGTCAGATGGAAGTGGGAGTGGTTTAAAGAGGGAGGAGGGATACTGCTCCTAAACAAAATGTGTGCTGGATTGAAGGCATGCAGCAACACACACAAATCAGAGTAAGTTCTTCTTACATGTATTCAATTTTAGATTAAGACGGGGTAAAGTTATTTTTTAAGTATAGTGTCCCTTTAAAGGTGGCCATGCCCATTTAAAAGCAAAAGATTTCTGCCACCCAGAGCAATAACTGGGACTGGAAAGCAGACTGGCATTTAAACTCTATATGTGTGAATATAATTCATTATATACAGCATCTAATTTATGATTAGTCATTGTGTTGTTACCAGTTATTATGACATCAAGGAAATACCATGCAATCCTGCATTCATAACATAGCACAGATCGCAAAAAGATAATACTCATGCCACAAAATTCTCTATATAGAATAGCAGGAACTGTTTATGTTTATTTTTTGTGTAATAAGAGATTGTTATGTTTACATTTTAATTACTTTCAGTTTTTGTTTAAAATGTTTATTTTGCACACTACTACTGAATTTAATAAATTCAGCACTCCCATGTTGGGAGGACAATATAAGAATTTGAAAAAAAACAATACAAATTTATGGACGAAAAAAAAGAAAATACCCATACTTTGTATAATGATATGTAATATCACCAACAGCATGTATACACATTTAATATCTCTCAGACAGCGAGACGACATTGCAGGGGATGATCATATTCAGACAGTCACTTCTGCTACAGTTTTTTTTACATCTGTTCTTTTCTACCGATTCGTAGATCAATCATCAACTCAGGAGCTGAATGTTTAAATATCCTTTGGCAATGCTACAGATCAGCACGTGTTATTTAACTGTGTGTATCCTCCCACAAGCATGTCAGCAGAACAATCTGTTCAGGCTGCCCTAGTGTTATGCATTGGTGTCTGCTTGCATTCACTTACAGTGGCAGCACCTCCCTTGCTACCCACGTGCACAGTCTGGCTCTAAGCCGCCTGTGCTTGTTTTGCTGCAGACAGCCCTCCTATAAGCAATGTAAACAAAACAAAACTGCATTCACACAACTTTCGCAAATCAAACAGTGCACCTGCCTAGCCAGCAGCGTTACATCAAGGGAACCTACACTGCACAGAACTAAATGGATAGTGTTATTCTCCATAGAAATATATTGCAAATGTGCAGGGGCATAGTTAACGGGAGCAGGGGGGCATCCACACAAGAGCCCTGGGCCATGTAGCCCCCCAACTACTCTCTCTCCAAAAGAGTGCACTGCAGTTCCATTGGAGTGAAGTTCCATTGTCTTTCTGGGTTAGTAAAGGTGCAGTATGTCAGTGTTACACCGTAGATTAGTAATGGCACAATGTGACGGTACAATGAGTACACACTGTGTGTCAGCGCAATGTGTACACACAATGTGAGGGTATAATAAATACACACTGTGTGTTATCGCAATCTGTACACACAGCGAAACGGTACAAGAGTACACACACTGTGTGACGGTGCAATGTGTGATGTTCAACTAGTACCCACTGAGTAATGGTACAATAAATACATACACTGTGACAGTGCAACGTATACACCCACACAATGTGATGCCACACACTGTGGCGGTGCAAAAAGTACACACACCATATGACCGTATAATAAATACACACTATGTAATGGTGCAACGAGTTCACACACTGTGACTATAATAGGTACACACACTGTGATGCCACAATAAGTACACACACTGAATGTGATGCCACAATAAGTACAGACACTGTAATGGTGCTATAACTACACACACTGTGTGAAGGTGCAATAAGTACACACACTGTGACTGTGTAATAAGTACACACACTGTGATGGTTCTATAAGTACACACACTGTGATGCCACAATATGTACACACACTGAATGTGATGCCACGATACGTACACACACTGTGTGAAGGTGCAATAAGTACACACACTGTGACTATGTAATAAGTACACACACTGTGACTGTAATAAGTACACACACTGTGATGGTTCTAAAAGTACACACACTGTAATGCCACAATAAGTAGACACACTGTGATGATGCTATAAGTACACACACTGTGATGGTTCTATAGATACACACACTGTGATGGTGCTATAAGTACACACACTCTTTAAAGGTGCAATAAGTACACACACTGTGAAGGTGCAATAAGTACACACACTGTGTGAAGGTGTCATAAGTACACACACTGTGTGAAGGTGCAATAAGTACACACACTGTGACTGTAATAAGTACACACACTGTGATGGTTTTATAGATACACACACTGTGATGGTGCTATAAGTACACACACTGTGTGACGGAGCAATAAGTACACACACGGTGTCAAGGTGCAATAAGTACACACTGTGACTGTAATAGGTACACACACTGTGATGCCACAATAAGTACACACACCGAATGTGATGCCACAATAAGTACACACACACTGACAGTGCAACACATACACACAGTATGTGATGGTGCAATGAACACACACTGATGGTGCAACACACACACTCACATTACAAGAAGTACACACACTATAATATTAAAGTACACACACCGTGACGGTGCAATGTGTACACACTGTACACTAGGTAGGTAGCGATGTTCTCTGTGGTGGTTGATAGTGGGCGGGTCTTTGTGTATTTAGTAACGTTGCGCGGTGCCCACGTGCAGTCTCCAGCAGGTCGAGGACAGGGCTCAGTTCTCACTCCCCAGTGCAGCGCAGGGTGGGGCGCAATTTCCTTATCTAGGGGATGACAGGCAGTAGGGCCGGGCCGTGTGTACGCACAGCGGGTACTGGTAGGAGAAGAGAGCAGGGTGGCAGGTAGACTGGGGCGGGAGAAGATGGGAGGGTCAGGGGAGGGGAGCGGGGGAGGGAGCGGTCTGGAGGAGGAGGGGAACCGAGCGATGGAAGAAGAAGCGGAGGAGGACGAGAACCTGCCGCCGGGGGAAGAGCAGGGGATGCGGGACAGCCTGCTAGGGGGAGCCCCGGAAGGGGCGGCGGTGCCCGGAGAGGTGCCAGTACCAAGTGAGAGAGAGGAGAAGCCGGGGAGGAGGGGCAGGGTGCCCGATGGAGGGTTCGGCTGGGTGGTTGTGCTGGCGGCCACCTGGTGCAGCGGGTCAATCTTCGGGATCCACAACTCGTTCGGTATGTTATATGTGATCCTGCAGGGGGAGATGGACGGAGCCGAGGGACAGGGAATGGACTTCAAGACAGGTACAGCAATGAGTATAGACCGGGCACTGTCTATGGATGTCTGACTGTCTGTTTACGGATATGTCTGTCTGTTTATGGATATGTCTGTCTATGGATATGTCTCTCTGTCTATGGATATGTCTCTCTGTCTGTCTATGGACATGTCTCTCTGTCTATGGATCTGCCTGTCTATGGATATGTCTCTCTGTCTATGGATCTGTCTGTCTGTCTATGGATATATCTGTCTATGAATATGTCTGTCTATGGATATGTCTATCTGTCTGTCTGGATATGTCTGTCTATCTGTCTATGGATATGTCTGTCTATGGATATGTCTGTCTATGGAAATGTCTGTCTGTCTATGAATATGTGTGTCTGTCTATGGATGTGTCTATCTGTTTGTCTGTCTATGGATATGTCCGCCTGTCTGTCTATGGATATGTCCGTCTGTCTGTCTATGGATATGTCCGTCTGTCTGTTTATGGATATTTCTGTTTATGGATATGTCTGTCTGTCTATGGATATGTCCGTCTGTCTATGGATGTGTCTGTCTGTCTATGGCTGTGTCTGTTTGTCTATGGATTTGTCTATTTGTCTATGGATATGTCTATCTGCCTGTCTATGGATATGGCTGTCTGTCTATGGATATGTCTATTTGGGATATGTCTATCTGCCTGTCTATGGATATGTCTGTCTGTCTGTCTATGGATATGCCTGTCTGTCTATGGATATGTCTGTCTATGGAAATGTCTGTCTGTCTATAGATATGTCTATTTGTCTATGGCTATGTCTGTATGTCTATATATATGTCTATTTGTCTATGGCTATGTCTGTATGTCTATATATATGTCTATTTGTCTATGGCTATGTCTGTCTGTCTATGGAAATCTCTGTCTGTCTGGATGTCTGTCTGTCTATGGATATGCCTATCTGTCTGTGGATATGTCTGTTTATGGAAATGTCTATCTGTCTGTATGTATATGTCTGTCTGTCTGTGGATGTCTGTCTGTCTATGGATGTCTATGTCTGTCTGTGGATATATCTGTCTGTCTGTGGATATGTCTGTCTGTCTATGGATATGTCTGTCTATGGATATGTCTGTCAAAGGATATGTCTGTCTGTTTGTGGATATGTCTGTCTGTCAAAGGATATGTTTATCTGTATTGATATGCCTATCTGTCTATGGATATGTCTTTCTATCTGTCTGTATGGATGTGTCTATGTGTCTGTCTATGTTTATTTGTCTTTCTGTCAGGTGATGAAGAAAACAATCCCCCGAAACGTTGTGAGTAGGATCTGTGGTTACAAATATAAGAATCACTTTATATTGGAGTGCGACCCTCGTTTGTACTGTTTCTTTGGAAATATAAACTATCACCTTATACACATATAAACTACCCCTTATACAAATATAAACTACCCCCGTATAGTAGAAAATACAATGATGCTGTTATCCATAACGGGAGATAGATGGCCTCAAAGATAGTGGCGTTATATTATAAAGGATAATTCATTTAACAGCTACTCGTTAACAGAAAAGAAGGCATGAATGATTGTGACATTGAGTTATTTAGATATGCAATCACAGTACTAAGATGCCTGAACATAGTACAGCTTGATTTGCTCATAGCATTTACACACTATACACAGATACCTGCATTGAATATGACACGAATTGTTTGAAATGCAATGGAAAATGTCTTATATGCCATCTTCTCTCTGCAGAGGTTCTGTTGAAACAACCGAAACGCGGTCAATCACAATTGTGAATTCCTTGTTCTTCCTAAACTGTATAATAATGTGGTGTTCCAAGCAGTGTTAAAACAATCAAATTAGTAAAATATAAATAATATGGGAATGATGAGAGAGTATGTTTGATTTTTTCCAAAAATCTTCATTCCAGTGTCTCTATTGAATGAACTCTTGTTTTGGCTTTAATGTATACACTAATTTTAATAATTATGTGTGATTATTTTTTTTAAAGCTTTGATATTCTGCAGATCATGGGTGCTTAGCTGTCAGTTTAAGCACTTCGTCAGATAGACGTCGGCTCTTCCGCACTGGTCGGCAGGACCAAAGACTGTCGGTTGCCGCAAAAGTAGAACAGCCGGGCAAGTTCCATAGAGGACCACATGATCGGTCATGGTTGAAAGGACTCATGCGATTGTCGTTGAGACGACAATCGGATGGTCGTCTCGACGTCGCGGGAAAACTAACCCATACAAGATTTATTTTGTCGAGGACAACTACCCTCCCCATACAATTATTTCGTCGAGGAACAACTACCCATAAAATATTTCGGCCTGATAGACGATCACAAACAGTATAAATATTGCATTGGCAGTCTGCTCACCTCTGTGGTTATTTAAACTTATATCTTTTGAGTATTTTTTGATGTTGTAGGTGCGCATGGCCAGCCCTCATTGATGATCCAAACTGACCAAGTGCCATACATTAAAGATGATCAGCTGAAACGGGCATTCAGTACATTGGGCATCACAGGTCGGGCCCCCGCAATCACACATGTGTACGGACCTTAAAAAAACTTAACTGATTGTTAGGGTTTTCCATGGCAGAGTTTTCAAATATTTAACTATAAACAATAAGAGATCAACAGTAGACATAAGAACTAATATGGAGAGCCACCAGACAATCCTGTTTGAAGGCACGCAACTGTTTTGCATCAATTGCACGCAATTAATGTGTGTTTAAGTTTGGATTTTTGGTGATTGTGGGTGTATTGAAAAAGTTACATATGCATCTGCAATTTGATCTGGTGATTGCATCAGTTTTACATGTTAAAAGGCATGTCCATCCCCAAAACTAAAATGTAACCCACTACTGGCCTAACTCTGTAGTTTAAACAAATGATTTTGGGATTGGGGTGTGTTATTGTATTGAAAAAGTTACATATGCATCTGCACCATTTGATCTGGTGAGTGAATCAGTTTACTGTTAAAGCATGTCATCCCAAACTAAATGTAACCCACTAATGGCGTACTCTGTAGTTTAAACAAATCCTTACATTCTTCATTTTGCTTAATTATGGTTCTCCTGCAGTGCTTGCAAAGTTCAGAAATGAAGAGTAGGAGGCTGTCTCCTGTATGAAAGTTTCTGCCTCCTCAGTGTCTTCTGACGAGAAAAAGGGCTGCACAGGGGAGCCCTTTGCCCTCCCTCACTCCTTTTCTCTCCATCCCTCTTTGATCCCTCCCTGGCTGACCGCAACCTAACGTAAAATTTTATATAAAAGTAGGCATCCTTCCCACCACGAACTGCTAATAGATTTCTAAAAAAAAGGATTCTAGGCCGGCAGTGTGGCTGCAACTGGCGGCTCTCAGGCCAATCGACAGCTGTGGCTGCCAGTCAGGCCTTATGCGAGTTCCTGCTAGAAGGAGCATGATCAGAGTGTGATGAGGAGAGGGGCTGTAAGAGAATGGTTCAGAGCTTTTTTTAAGGGTGGGAAAGGGATTTGCCCTACATTATATAAAAAATTATATGGGAGGGTGACTTACCTTTTTAATTGAAAAGAAGCCAATAGCTAGCTCTAAATTCAGACAATGTATAGGAGAAAATGCCATTCACAAATAGCCGCAATAAATTGTAAATTAATACCCAATAACGACTGCCAGAGAGATTAATAAATAGTAATGATCAAGGAGACTAAACTAAACTAGCTTCCATTTTGGTTTGTGGTTAAATCGGTTCCTAGTGATAAGATAAAACTTCTAAATGCACCAGACCTAGCTGCTTTTGAACATAGATAATGTTTTCTAAATGAATAGTGTTCTAGTACAGGTTATTTATAAAGCCAAAGCAATGGGAAGAAGGTAAGGACACAGCTTGTGTATGTTTATGTTGTGATTGTGCTCTGTCTATTGGGAATCTAAAAGGAATCAAAATAGATGCTTTGTTTGGACAAGAACATTTACAGGGTTATTCAATAAAAGTCTTATCGTTAAAATGGTGCTAATTTGACCCCAAACAATCAGCTGTTAGCTTTTCAAATATTAAATAAGGATCTGTTTGTTGGGGATAAAATTAGCACATTTAACGATAAGAACTTTTATTGAATCTCCCTGTTAGTTCTGCAAGTAACAAGTAGTAAGTATTCTGTGTTGAAAATGAAACCATAAAAAAATTGAAAACAGGCCAGTAAGATGGTATGAAATCGTTTACATTTATTTAGAATAATGTATATTTATTTGAGTCCGTTTATTAGAACATTACGGACCACAAAAATCACAGCAATTAGAAACACACCATTAGCCACTTTTTTGCAGGCACAAACAGTAACATATAGTTATTTCTTCTGTCCTCTGCGGGTTTACAGGAGAAAGAACAGAAAGAACAAATAAAATATGTGGCTTTAACAAATAGGGGGTGGGTGTCTTATAAACAGGCATTTCAACAGCTGTGTGCTGGCTCAGTGCAGGGAAACCCAGCTTTGACCTATAAAGCATCATGTATGTACCTCAAGAGGGAAAGATCAGTCTCCTTAAATTCAACATGTTCACAAATCTTTCCCCATTCAAATCTTATCAGATGACAGCGAACCTTATCCTTCATATCTACCTCCTTTTAATCTACTCTTTTACAGTATACCCGTCATAGACAGTGACACACAAAATAAATAAACCAGATAATAATCATTCATTCTAGGTGATGAAAAAAAATTGATATGAATAGTTTGGAGCCATGTTTTAAAAAGAATGCACATTGGTATTCAGGCGTGGATTGACCAAATCTTACTTGGTCTATCTGAAGTGTCTTTGGGTTACTGTACTGTATGTTTGCCTAAATGTTCGTCTTGCAGACTTTACACAATATATTCTTTCCCTCAGTCTCATCAACCTCCCTTTTCTCAATGTGCCCCCCAGTCTTTCTGTGTTCCTGTTTGCAGCTTTACACATTTTTAGCTTTCCAATTTCTACTGTCCCTGTGTGTCATATATGTTAAGCGTGCCAGTCCACGCTAAATAAACAGACAATTTAATGTTCTCTAAAGACTAAAAGAAAATTTCGAACAGGCGCCTATCCAGATTTTTTAAAATAGCACAGCTGTAATTTCTAGATAAAACAGCATTACCAGCTCCAGGCCCAGGCGCACAGTGATGGCAACTCAAGTTAAAGATTGCACCCCATGAATGACACTCACTTTATATTTTGAATGAAGCCATTTAATAAGGGCTGTAGCTTGTTAATGTATTTCTAGACCACTATGTTAATGAAAACAATTATAGGAATAGTCATCTATTTTTAAATAAGAACTAAACTAAGCTTTCTAGTTCCCTCTCACTGACCATGGGATGCTATTATTAAAATGAAAAGAATTAGCGGATAGCATTCTTATCCATATTGAGAGCTTTAGAGGTTGCCATCACTTTATACATGCTATGGGTCAAAGGACCTGGACCATTGCCTACTAAAACTGCTTTTCAGGGCAGCACATTATAAGTTATACAATTAAATTTATGTATGTATAATTTTAGTACATTTAAGACCTTATCTTAAAGGCAAAACTATAATCCCAAAACTATAATCCCCCCCCACTTAATGCCCCCCCACCATGTAGTGTAATTAAAAATCCTTACCTCACATCCCAGCTCCATAAAAGGTTCTCGTAGTCCCCCACCAAAGTCCCAAAAACTGCCCACAGGAGGATAGCAGAGTCCATATAGGATTCTGCCTCCTATGATGGCCTCCGGAGAAGTTTGGCATGCGTTATGCAGACCTCTCCCCTCCATCCCCACCGCCCGTTTTGCTAATTCCCTCCCCCTAGCATAACACCCTGCAGTATTAATAGAATATCAGGGGATTCAATAACAGTTCTTGTCGTTGAAAATGGTGCTAATTTTGCCCCAACCAATAAGATTCTTATTTAAAATTTGAAAAGCTAACATCTGATTGGTTGGGGGCAAAATAGCACATTTTAACGATAAGAACTGTTATGAATAACCCTGCATGGTTCCCCAGCCCCAACCACAAAAAATATTTAAGAAAGTCCCAAACTTTACTACTTCAATATCTCCCCCAACATTATGAGAAGCCGGCAGCCGCGTCCGTGATTGGTGCCTATCCGCCAATCACTGATGCGGCTGCCGGTCCGCCCCCTGCTTGCAGTGTCTGGCAAGCAGAAGGCCGCCGCGGGCCATGCGTCAGAGGAGAGAGGGAAGGTAAGTAAAGATCTGGTCACTTATTACTTTTATTTTTAAGGTTGGGGCTGGGGGAATGTATCTATTATGTGACAAAAGTGGACATACCCTTTAAAGAATAAATGACAAAGGCAGGCTATCTCTGTAATGTGCGTGCCATACAAGCTGCCCTTTATTAAAAACAAACATACTACCTTTAAAAAAAACAACTCAGGATCACGCCTATAGCTGCAATCTATGGCAAAACTTATAGCAGTATAAAGGGGGTTGTTTCCAGTAGCATTGTTAAGCTGTTGATCACAGCACATTTCTCTGCCCCCACGAGCATGCCCATTGTTCCACTGCTTCAACTGTCTTTAAATAAGCTTCAGAAAAAGATCCGGGTTTTTTGTAAATTTACAAGCATATAACTTAAGAATCAGAAAAGCTAGATTTAATATCTAGGCTCGTTTGAAAGGTATTTAAAGGAACAGTAAAACACATAAAAATAACTATGTGCCATCATTCTATTATTTCACAGGGAGGTGAGAAACGATGATTATCACCATCCCTGTGAATATAGAACACTCGGGGGACCTGGAAATTACCTTACCACGCTCACTAAAAGGCAGCTCATCACTGAACAGCTGTTTCTCGCCCGATGTGAACCCTATCTTTTGTAATTGGCGCGTATGCACCTAAGATAGGGCGCGCAGGCGGGCGACAGAGCGGATTTCAAGTGAAGTAGCGGCTTGCAGTATGGAGCGGCGGTTAAAGGCGGTAAAAAAAAAAGGGTGGTAAGGTAAGGGGGGTATAAAGGGTAAGTTCCAGGCCCCCGAGCGGTCTATTATTCACAGGGAGGTGAGAAGAATAAGCGTTCGCACCTCCCTGTGAATAATAGAAACGGATGGCAAATATTATTTTTTTTAAGGATGATGGGTAGTTTTAACTAGACACTTGTATAAAGACATTTACCTTCTACATATCCTGAGCCACTTATATTCTATTGCTCTAGTCAATGTCCAGTGTTAAAAGACAATTATACTCCCCCTTGCTGCTCTTCCTCCATAGCTGCCTAGTACCCAGGGTGAGGACTTAGGGATTTAGGTCCTCATCCTGGGTAACTTTCCCTAATTATCCTGATATTGCCCAATATACATCATTATAAAATATCAATGCATTGCACTACATTGCTCTGTAAATTATATTTTCTAAAATGTATCTGAGAATCTCCTTTCTGTGTGCTTTCAGAACCCTGTTTCTTTGTTTCCAAGAGTACCTGCGTAGGAATCCGATCTACACTTTGGAAATTAAATAAGCCTTTAGATTCCCACCTCACCTTCCATTACCTCCTCCTCTCCAGAAACCAAAGTGGAATTTAAATTACACAGTAAAGCTGATCTAACTTGGATTTGGGGGAAAAAAAAGAATAAAAGAAACAATTTGCTATTCATAAACAGCCCTTTCATTTGCAAAAGATTTGTGAGCACTATGTACGCTCCTTAAAATAACACACACTTACACAGTATACTATAGACAAAACACTACATGTACCACAAATGGGAAGAGCCTGTCCTTTCTCCTTAATATATTACAATCTAAAGCAGACAGTAGAACATTTTGTACAGCTGGGGATATTTCCCTAAAAAAACAGACCATTCTACCTTTAACCTTTTAGTATTCCCCAAGATCCAAAGCACACTGAGCATTGTAAGCAATTTCATATATATATTATACAAAAGGTGATTTTTAATATTTGGTTGGATTCCTGTGCATATGTTCAACAAATAAGGTATATTAATATAATATTAATCTATACTAAATATTGAGATTGTTGACTCTGTCAAAGGAACTGGTTTTGCTTTATTGTATTAATAAAAGATGACATGTTCAATTCAATAAGAATGCTCAAAGAATAACTGTTAGCTTTTAATGTTTATGAAGCCTTTCCCTTGCCCCTCATCAGTTTTTAGAGGACACATCTCAAAATCTCGCAAAACGGAAAAAAAATGAGAAGAAACTTTTGTCAATCTGCCATAGCAGCGAAAATCCAATACTATTCTGTTTTAAAAAAAAAATAAAAAAAAATATATATATATATATATATATTATATTATATACACAATAAAAAAACTGCTAATGTTTTTTTTTCCATAATAATGTGTGTTATACACAAGATAATTAAACTGTTACACACAAAACTAATGTAATTAGTACAAAAAATGTAGGGCACAGGCCACTACACACAGTCAACTTTATACAAACTGTTTTAGTTGCTATTTCTAGTCACAACATTCTATTGGAGATTGTCTTTTAACGATTTCCTATATATTGGAAATGCATGGGTGGGCCCAAAACTCAGGATACAGGTAGCCCAATGCAACTATGTGGAAAATGTCCTCAAAACTAGGAGGAGACCATTGCAGGGGTCACTTATAATCGGATATTATTCTGATTTCATTACTAATTACTTTTTAAATAGTGTCTTTAGTATAGTATTGAGGTTGAATAAAGCATACGAAAATTTATTCTATAATACCACAACAAAAACTAGTTGTTCTAGTTGGTCTGATTGGTTGTTTAAGGTCAAAAAATGTTTCAGCCACTACCATGGATTAACAAAATTGTTGTAGCAAACTATTTTGTAGCTTATGGCTTGTTTAAAACCGGGATTATAATCAAATAGGACATTCCTTAAAAATGTACAGACTAGCTCCTTTTGTGTGGTGTGAAGCAGAGGAACATAGGTCATATTCCATTGTGCTATACGGTAACTAAGCCAACAACAGTGCACAACATCCTAGCTTTCCGGGCCTAAGGTATTATCGCTAGTGAAGTACACTTTGCTTTATATAGAAAAACTATCCTGCTACATTCCTAAGCTGTTTTGAAGATCAGAGAAATTGCTCAGCTGGGGTCAGACCCTGGGAGTCCATTGTTTAATTTATCTTGGGAAATGGATGTCTAAAACTTCAACAAATGGATATTAAAGATGGCATCAGATCAAGAAAATTATGTTTGGGTTGCTCCCCCCTGCAGCAAAGCGCCAGAGTTCGGCATGGTATGCAATCACTTCAAAAACTATTTTATAACTATACAAATTGGTCCTGGATCACTGAGATGACGCAGAGTCTTTTCTTTATGCAATGTATAAAACGGCTCGGAGATCCTCACTGACCCTCTCGAGCTTGAAGACCTGTACGATTGAAATGATGATTTGTTATTGCAGACATAGAAATTATTGTTTTTATGATTACATGTTTCGTTGAATGTTTTTATATTATGCAAGAAAAAATATTGCTTGAGACGTTTACCACAAGTGGGCAGGAAATTCAGAGCAAATGTTTAGCAGCAATTATTATTACAAAACAATAGATAAATGCTTTTTTTTTTTAAAACATTGGTATATACGGGATGCAATACTACGGGTAACAATGCTACTAATATATAAGTAAATAGAAAGGCTTTGATCAATTCTTGCTGAAGAGAGTTGTAGTAAGATAAAAAAAAATTGGAAACTTTCCAAATAAAGTAGGCAGTCTTCTGTCAGATGGAGTTTATTTAAAGGGCAATCTATACCGAAAATAGGTTATTTTTAAATTGACCATAACTGGAAACTAGTTTCCCCCAACCACCACTGCTATCACCATTTTTTTTGTTGATCTGCCCCCTATTTCTTTCTATATCCAATCTAAAACTTTTTTCAGTTGTCACTCAATTTCTTCTCTGAAAAACTATTCTTCTGTGAGCAGTTTTAATGTAGCTGGAATGGTGACAGAGTTTAACAGTTGGGAAGGGCTGTATGCTTGTTGAGGTTGACAGTTGGTGTGGGGGAAAAAGTCAGGTCGGATGTAAGTGGGAGTGGGTAAAAGAGGGAGGGGGAGAGGAAACGCTCATAAACAAAATGTGTGCGGATTGAAGGCAGCAGCAAACCACACACAAAATTGAGTAAGTGCTACTTAATGTATTCAATTATAGATTCAGATGAGGCGTAAGGCTAATTTTTCAGTATTATAGTGTCCCTTAAAGCGTTACCGCTATATTCTGCTCTGAATGAAATGTTACTGTCAATGAAGACTGCAGAGTCGACCGTAATGTACTGCTACACTCTGCAAAAATCACAGTTGACTGCTGATTTTGGTGTGAGTTACAGATATCTGCTCTAGTAGGAAAACGGAGATTGCATTCATATTGATATGAGGTTATACCAGTTCTCTTTAAATTGATCTGGACATACTGCTGTGCCATTCGGACACCAGTGCCAATTAGGGATTATATACCTATGCATCTTTAACTTGTGGACCCCTGACCATTCGTCAGTTTTTGGAAAGAAACTGCAGAAAACAAATGAACCTGGACCCAACACTGAATTCTCTAAAACACAATGCTCAGACGGCATCTCAAGTTATCTAAAAATACAGAAAAGAATTGTGCATACCTGAAAGGTAATACCGGAACAGATATTGATTGAGTTTTCTTGTTTATGGTCCTCCTCGTTCAATAATGAGTAATTACACATGACAAAATACAACATGTCCTTTAAGCTTTAAATGAAATTGTATAAAGAGATATGGAGGAAAAGAAGAAATAGCTCCAAGATGTTTTATTTATGATTATTAGCTATAACAGGCATGTCCAGCCCTTCTGTAGATATTTAATTATGCTGTGTAGGGACCCTCCAAAAACCCCATTATGTGTTGTACTTACTGTGTCTAAAATGCTCCCAGGCTGAGGAATCCGAATTACAAATGCCACAATCCACCACTGCGGACTCTGCATCCTGCTGCTGCAAACCTGCTCTTTTACGTTCACAGCAGAAGCAGTGGAGGCTTAATCGGTAATGGCCATCAGCCATGACTGTGATGCACGTCACAGCTGTGCCTGACGGCCTATTAGGAAGCAGAAGGGAGACGCGGATGTATGTATTGTGCAGTTTGTGGATTGTGCGGCTCCCTTCTGCTTCCGGTAAGAACTTTTTCAATTAATCTGATAGACAGAGCAAGCAGGGAACTCAAGAACTCACCTTGTGATTGCGCCTCATCTGCTGCTTTTTCTGACAGGCCCCAAACAAATCACAATGTATGCACTAGGCGAATATTTTGTAATGAGCATCAGGACCTGTCGAAGGAAGCAGCAGTGGAGGAGATAATGGGTAACCAAAACCAACAGAAACCCCAAAATTATAACAAAGGCCACATTTTAGCATGAGTTCTGCTTCCCATTCAATAAGGTTCTTTCCTGTCTCCAATTAAAGGGCAAACTAAAGAGTAAATCAGAAGGCAGAGTGCCCTGAGATAAAAGCAGAATTGTGCACACCTTTTATTTTTATGTGAGTGCTGGGCAATTGTGTTTATTTCCCAAAAATCCTAGTTATCGTACAGGGTGGCACTGACCACATGTATTATCCTTTTAAATAAAACAACGCCTAGGTCTAAGCTAATGCAGGAACTTGTTACAGCAGGCACACACACACATATAAGATTAAAAAAAAAGGCTAAAATAAATTTTTAATATGAGACAAATTTTGAACTGACATGTCAATGAATTTCCCAAATGTACAATAATTTATGTAATCCACCTAAAATAACATCTCAGTATCTAAAGTATTACACCCACACATTTACGATTATGTATAGATTATTTTTTAGAGGATTCCCTTTATTTGACTTTTTTTTTTTAATACAGGCAGTCAAGAGCTAATCCTCTTTGTGGGGGAAATGGTCTTATAATTGCCAGCAGTTTTATTACCAGCATATACTATTTCTTAGCGCTTGCTCCAAGTACTAGAGGAGGGAGAATGCACCTCAGCATTTGGAGATTATGTTACCAGGTCCCATTGTCATAAAAATGTCCGAAAACACAAACTGGGGCTTGAATCTAAACTAAATTTATGGACTAAGAAACTTAAAGGAGCTGTCATCATTATAATACCAGAAAACAATATAAAACTAGTAGTAGCTCCAACTTTACATGATTTAGTAAAGAAAACATATATTTACACAGGAATTTCAAGTCATTGGAGGGGAAAGGTTTTTCCCTACACTTTGAAAATAAGGGTAAAGTAAAATGTGTGTACAATGTTCTGGTTTGATATAGAATTCCTATAGCGTCTTGGTAATCCCCCTCTAACCAACACCATACAGAATATAAATGACTAAGAGAAATCAAAATGGCCCGTTTAATACAAACTGCATGTACATAATCCTTGGGTTTTAAGAGAAGATATACAATCACATTCAGTCTGGGGTTCTATAAGTATGAATTCCCTGGATACTGCGTAGGATTTCATTCTAGAAGTTAGGGACGCCACTAATACCCACATTATTTATTACCCCCTTGATTGAAGGTGCCCTTTTAATGCGCAGGGACGAAAAAAAAAAATTTACCGAGCTGGACCACACGAATTCATTGTTGATGTCAAACGGGAAACCCCATTTGCAAGTTTGAGGCGCCAGAAAATCCTGGAAAGCTGCTTAATCGTATAGGCAGCTGCGCCCAAACCACACTTCTTTGCGCAGTAAAAGCGCTTATGGCCTATTCTTTTCCTCCTATTTCGGATGATTACAAGTTGATCAAAACTATGGGTCCTATCTCTCTGCTCTAGGCACAAGTATACAGATTAAGCACAGCTGCTGATTGCAAGTCTTTTACAGTTTTACAGAAATTAGAGCATTAGTAGTATGGGCCTTTATCATAAGATAATTGTATTTAACAAAAATTTAACCAGCAGCCTTCAGCCACTTGATAGTCTGTGTTTCCACACACTTTATAAACACAGTCATGGTTATCAATAAAAGTCTATTGTAAAATGGTGCGAATTTTTTCCCCAACCATCAATGTTAGCTTTCAAATGTTAAATACGTTCTTGATTGGTTGGGGTTAAAAGTAGCCACCTTTTACCGATAAGAACTTTATGAATCTCCCTGAGTGTTTCCATAAAAATTGGTTCTATCCTTACCAGCTAAGGGCTGTCGGGGTATTTTTCATGCTCAGAAGTAGTAATTGCTTACTGCATTTAAAAATATTTAAACACATTAAACATTTCCTATATTTCAATGTCATTAAGCAACACCACCAACCAAGCCAAATAACATGCTTAGGACCACAGAGGTTGGGTCAAAAACTGGGCATTACTCATTATAAGAAAAACAATTAAACATATAAATTAGTAATATACTAAGAAAACAGACATACTTTAATACTGAAGTTGATAAAAAAAATTAAAAAAGCAAACATTTAAAGGGGAGATTCAATAAACGTTGCTATTTTGCCCCCACCAATCAGAACTTATGTAACATTTGAAAGCTACCTCTGATTGGTTGGCCAAAATTGCACCATTTTAAACGATAAGAACTTTTATTGAATAACCCCCATAAGTGTGCATAAATTTATGGACATCCTATAGGAATAGAAAGTGTAAGGCAAAGTACAAGGGATAATTGTACACAAGGGGTGACCGGAATCATAGAGCAGTGAGAAGCTAAGGAGGATGTAGGCTAGAAAAGGAGATGCCAGACCCATTTCCTCCAACTTATCAGACTTTGCATGGCTTCCAGTTGTTAAGTAACCCTCACATCTCCATGGGCTCGCACTTGCAGCCAAATTATGGTTACCCTATATGTCCCGTATTGACGGGCCGACTCCTACCATGAAGCAACCTGAGGAAGAGTGCTTATGGACGTGCCTCTGGGAGTGTTAGAAAGACATCAGTCTTGAGATGGTTTTTTTCCCCATTCGTGTTGTGACTCGCTTTACCTTGGGTTGGACGGCCAGACCAGAGGATGAGGAGAGCAGCGCAGGAGACTTGTTCCTACCGGGCTGATTGGCCCCATTGAACGCGGGTCACGTAATACTACAGCAGTATTATTCAAAGGGTAATACAATAAGTGAGTATTAAAGTGGGTTGTCCTAAGGTCTAAGAATGAAATCCTAGCAAGCCAAGGTAATCGCTACAACCTGTGGGGGGTCTTACAGGAGCTTGTACAACCTCTTGTGTCCAGATTCCTGACTGACTTGGGGAGAGAAAGGGTTTGTGTCTGTATGTGTGCATCTGGTCTGCTTGTCTGTGTGTGTTTGTCTGTCTCTGCACGCATGCAGACCCCATCTTTTGAGCAGGGCCTCCTTGTGCGCCAGGGCCCATTCTTCATGCGCAGGAACCACATTTGTGTTGCAGGGTCCATCTTTATGTGGTGCAGGCCCATTTGTGTGCAGGACCACACTACAAACAGATAAGAATAGATTTTTAAATTAATATTTTAAGTGCATTGAAAAGTTATGTATATAGTAGATTATTTTTACAGTTTAGAACCAGTTTAGAATCAAGTGCGATCATCATTGTTCACTTTAGTTTTGTTTAATGGTATGAAAGGTGTTTACAAAAAATGTAACTAAATGACTCTTGCATGAATTTCTGACCCGTATGATGGGGACTACAGATTTACCAGATTCTACATAAACATGTATTTTGCTGCAGTTTTAAAATATTTTTCTTTCACTAATGCGTGTGGATGTTGTTAAAAGGCATTTCATATGGCTAGATTAGCTTTAGATAGTTTGTTAGGCCAGGAAGTATGACTAGTTAGGTTACGTAGGGCCCAACTGAAAAGATCTACCTTGACGTAGTGGCAGCGGTTTTCTAATCGTTATTGGCCAACATCTTTTATTCTAGAGAATTGTATGGGTAGGGATTTCTAATGTAAGTCCAGTTGCACCAAAATATGTTTTCATGTGTTATAACAATGGAGCATTCAAAGGTGTTTCAGGGGCCACAAAAAACCATGGGACACCCCTGAGCATTGATCTGATATACTTTTGCCTTAAAGGGCATGTCCACCCCCCAAAACTAATAATCCCCAACTACGGGCCCCACCATGTCGGTAGTTTTACCTTACTCTCACATCCAGCTCCATCTGGTCTCGTAGTCCCCCCCCAAAGTCCAAAAAACTGACCACCAGGAGGCTAGCAGGTCAATTAAGCGGACCACTGCCTGCTACCTGGCCTTCCCGGAGATTCCTGCCATGCGTGCTGCAGCCCTTCTCCCCCCTCCCTCCCCTCCTCTCCCTCCCGTTCTGCGTATCCTCCCCCGCGGTAACCCCTTATGCTATCTTCCCCAGTCCCCCCAGCCCCAACCGCATACTTTTTATTTAGTAGAAAGCTCCAATGTTTTACGTTACCTCTCGCTGTCCTACGCCGAAAGTGAGCTGCCGGCAGCCAGGTCGTGATTGGCTGCGACTCAGCCAACCACAGACGCGGCTGCCGGGCACCGCCCCCTCTGGCTGCATTGTCCTCGCAGCAGAGGCGGGAGCGCAGCGAAGAAAGGGGGAGGTAAGTAGAGTTGGGGGGCTTCTGAATTAAACAAATTACGCCGGTTGGGGCTGGGGGGACATGGGGTGTACACATACAAAATTGTAATTTCGGGTTGGCGAATAGCCTTTAAGGTTTCTATGTTCTAATGGACATTTTGAATTGAACAGGAATAACAGGAGAGTTAAGGTATCTCCACTGTAAAAAAACAAATATGCCCATTAGTTTTATGCGTTCTTCAATAAACCTGCAGGAACCAGGAGGAAACAATCTATTAAAATTTATAAGGTCCTATAAAATAATAAAATAATCGGTTTGGACAACCAATTACAGAGAGGGGGAAAATTTACAGGTTAGGGCGGTAGATCCTTACCTTCACTGTGGGCATTACACGGCAGGGAGGGGCGAGGGACTTACTCGTCTACCTGTCCTGTCATGAAAGTCTGAGGCCTGTGCTCGCTGCAACAGTTTGGAGGACCACAGTTCCCTTTAAGTAGTTTTGCATTGTTTACATATTAAACACCAATAAGTTTACTTTTCTCACAGATCTTATATAATGGTTTGTTTTAATATTAACCTTATACCGGAAATACAAGGTGATAAATATTGTTTCTCCACATGGTCTCCAATGACATTTGCATTGTTTTCCATTCCCGTGTACAGACAACAGCAGCTATGATTCAAGCCTTCAGGACTCGCACTGTGCAGTAACTCAAGTGTGATATTAGTCACAGAGCAATTTGTCAACCAAAGAATTGCAAAGCTGTTTTACAGCAAAATGTCAACCTGACATCATATAGCATGGATTCGGGAAAGTTCAATCTTATTGTCAAATTGGTTCTAAAACAGTGTCAGAAACTCTATGATATATATAATTAATTGTGCGTGGCCTAGCATAAATACACACCACCCATTACCTGACACTTTGGAACGATTCTAAATTAGGTTTTATAACCAAATCACATGAGTGTATAATTGCTATAAGGGTCCATTCTAACATCTTTAGAAGAAAAAAAATTAATTAACTTTCACAGCAAAAATATTGTCCTTTTGCAGCAAACCCCCTTTATAATCTATGGTGCATCCTACGCCTACAGAAATCAATAATTCCATTTATGTTTCCGTCTGTACGCAAATTACAGGTGTCGCTGATCTCAATAACATTCCACGTGAGTAGACCAGTTTCTGAAAGGCACCAGTATTTGTTATAGAATATATCTACAACGAGCAGTAGGAAAAATACCAAGAAATACGTTTGGTGATGCATCAGTGATGGTAACTATTATAGCAAATATATTACCAACTTGATCAAGGCACTGGGATTGCAAAACTATTTCTAGAAAATTATTTCTATAAAAACATGGGAGGACATAGTTGGTCAGATTTTAAAGCTGGGTACACACCTCCATAATTAGGCCAAATATTGGATTATTGTAGGGTTTCTTCAGCCGAACGCGACTTGACAGTTTGTTTGTCTGAATCGGGACAAACGAAAGATCAGATGCGTCTGATAACCACAATGTTTGGTCATGGCAAACTGTCAGAGCTGAACAGTAGTCGGGACGAAGGATTGGAGGTATGTACCCCACTTAAGACATACAAGAAAAGTTTCTATTGATCTTTCATCGTTCTATCATTATTCATTGCACATGTCCAAAAAAAATCTGTATGTCCTTATATAGAGAAAAAAAAAATTCCCTCATTCGCTAACAATTAGTTCCAGAGGTCCACAGTCCCTGTCAAAACAGATTATGGAGGGGGGGGGGAAAAATCAACTTTTAACCACAAAATCCAAAGAAGAAAAGATACAATTCGGGGTCCAAGTTATTCACATACATAAAAATGTAAATATTCAAACAATGCATTAATGCTTTGTATAAAAATATTTGAAGTTATGTTCAATAATTTCTTTTTAAATAAGAAAATTCCCTTGATATACGGTAGATGAAAGACTTTTAGGTCTAAGACTTCCCTGTAAATTAGTACATTAGACTAGATTCTAATAGTACATAACCATTAAGAGGGTAACGTTGTTGATTATGTTTTTGGCAAAAATTGCATATCAGAACTTTAAAAGCAATTTTAGGTTTGCGATCTCTATGGCCATAAATAATAGCATTAGTACGTGTGAGCGAAAGACACAGTTATTGGTAGTTAGGAATAGGAAATTTACCAGGGTATGTGTATTTTAGCACAATTACATATTACAGGTATCCTCGAATTATAAAATAATTAGTAACACTAACACTGAGGTCACCTTTTTCTTGGGACTATAATAAATTCTATATGCTCCTTATTGTGATCTAGTGCAGTGTTTCTCAACCAGGGGGTCAGGATTGACAGTTTAGGTTCCTAGGTGTCCCCAAGAGATAGTGAGAGACTAACATACTAAACATACAGAAGGGCTACATACACAAGGCCAATCTTCAGTATTCTTTGGGTCTAAATATGGTATATTACTTTTATGCCGCCCCAGGTTGGGTCTCTTGTAGTAACAAACCTAAGGACAGTTAAACCTTTATATTTTTTTCCATATCTATCTCTGACTTGTGGTATTTTGAAGGGGGTTCATTCTTTCTATATCTACTGTATATGCACTCTAGCTTTGCGTAGGAGTGCAGGCACAAGGGACCATGTATATACATATATATATACCAACTCCACTGGTCTCGCACTATCGCTGTTCAGGCTAATGCCCCGGGGGTGCGTCAGTTCAGAGAATCATATAAACCATATAAATTCAAAGCACTCGTGGGTCTTTTAACACAGCAAATATTTTTTTCCAAAAACAGTTTATAATTAAAAGTGCTTGGGGCAAAGAGGTAGGATTGGTACTTTCTACCCCCCAATATCATGTTCTATGAGCAGGAACAAAACTGCTTCTGCCAGGCTTTCTGACTGCTTTAGCACATCTTATACAGGAAGGCCCAGGACAGCAACCTGGCAGATGAAACATATCTGCTGTAGCTGTACTGGCAGGAAGGAATAATCAATGCCTACCTTCCTGTCCAGATAGTTTTCATTTTTAAAAGGTTCAATTTTGCAGTCTAGCTGTGCCTTTAATAAATTATAGCGGTTATAAAGGACCACTACAGTACAACAAAACAAAATAGAAAATCATGACAAAATATATGGTTTTGTTGCATTTGTTAACCCCTGTTCAAACAATTGTTAACAAATATTATTTTCTAATCTCCTTCTTTGTTTCTTACAGTAATGTGCCACTGATTTCCTGGTACCATACAATGGTTTATACTTGGTTCTTGTGTGATGCCTGTCCACCAGTGACCTTACTTGAGAAAAGTTTTGGCATCTGGGGTTTTAACCTGAAATAAAACAAACCTTATTATCAGAAACGGTATTCCTTGTTATAATTCTAATTCATCTATATTCATAGTGTTTGCCTCAATGAACCCTACTGCTGTGTTTCTCTTCTCGCACTTCTCTTTCTGTCCTTCTGCTGTTCTGTTTGTGTATCTGGTAGAAAGTGACATGGAGTTGCATGCATTTCTTATGTAAATTAAGAAAGATGTTGTTACACAAATACTGGGGTATACAGAGATTCTTCACCTTGAAGTCATATTAATCCTTTAACAAAAGGTTTGGCCGTGAGAGGAGAATTGGTGTTAAAGGGCATGTCCACCCCTCTTTCAAAAATTCATTATGTAATAGAACACCCCCAAAAAGCTGGGTTCGTTTTACTTACTGAAACAAAGATGCTCCAGGCTGTGTAAAGCTGCTTACAATCCCTCGCTCCAGCGCCAGTAAGTCCAGCCTTAGGCCCGAGGCAGCAGCAGCAGAGAATTGTTCGGGAATGGCAGTCAGCCATTGGCCGTGATGTCATTGTCAGGCGTGACTGACTACATACGGATCTTTGAAAGAGGGGTGGACAGCCTTTAAGCCACGCAGGGAGGTAAAGCTTACATGTGAACACCTTAAGGTCCGTACAGCATGCGGTCGCTAGGCTGACCCACAACGCACAAACAGCCCAACAAGCACTCATAGACCTAACAATAGGTCTATCTGTAGGGGTCTTAGACCAATTAGAATTTATTCTGAGCTTTTAAGGGCATGTCCATCCAGAAAATAAATAACCATTTAGGTATTTACCCCCCAAAAGTGGACTTGTGTTTATATTAACTAGATTGTTAGCTCTACGGGACAGGGACCTCCTTTCCTCTTGTGGCAAAGCCCTAGCACTTCTATTTATATATTTATGTACTGAACTATCTATTATTTGTTCCCCTTGTATGACTTTATGTATTTTGTTACTGGACAGCTCTGTGCCCCAAGTGGCACTTTACAAAAAACATACCTACATACATACATATTTTACCTCCCACGCTGAATATACACTCTTTAAACACAGACAATACTTGATGGAAGTCTCACTTTTCCGAGTATGGAATGTCAGCCATTGGCGTGATGTCTGTGTCTGGGCCATGACTGACTAGTTCATACCCAGAAGAGAAGGAGGAAGCAGCAGTAGGTATAATTTCGCGTGGGAGCATAGATGAAGGTGAGATAAAAAAGGCTGTTATGCCAAATAAAAGTTTATGCTTTTATCCACTTGGAGCAGCTTGATCGGAGTACTGGTGTGCGCATTCAAAAACTCCTTTTGGGACTGGTATAGGTTAATAACCTAAAAAAGGTTAGTATTTTCTGGGTGGCCATGCCCTTTAATTGCAATTTTATCCTCCACAAAAGCTACTTATGATCTCATAATTTTACTGTCTGCTTAAAAATGCAAAATATTTTAAAGGACAAGTCCAGCCCTAAAAAACTTACATCAAGTAAATCACCCCCCAAAACCCTAAATAGTAATAGTTTGAAATATGAAATATATAAGTAACCTGAAATCCTGCACAATGTCCGTTGCCCTGTTTTCTGCTTCCTGGTTCTTCCAGTTAGTAACTGTCAGTTATGGATGACGTTGAAACATTTTCCACAGCCAATGACTGATGTTAATCCCTGTCTGCCTCTTCTGAGCATGCCCAGGATCAGTAAGGTTTCTAAATTCTCAGTTTCCATGAGGCATCCAGAAGCATAGAAAGCATACAGTAATGAATTCATAGGACAAACTATGATATATCAACATATTTTAAAGAGGCCATTCTTTCTAAAAGATGGTCTATGAGGGTGGAGTTGTCCTTTAAGGTGAGCTGTCCTAAAACTAGTTTTTTAAAAATGTATAGCCCAGAAAGTGTTAATTAAAAGTATATTGGACCCATTGCATGGGTTAGTTTATTAATGATTTCTTACTTACTGTGGCAATATATATAGAGAGGGGCCAAAACAAAAAGACAGACTGGTGGTGGGTCTTGACAGGGAAGGTGTGCAGCACTGTTTTGGAGTGGACCTCTGCTATGGTGTGATCATGTGCTAATGTGGGACCGCCCCCCCCTTTGACACTCCTCCCTCCCCAGTGCCAGGCTAGATGGCAATCAGCTGTTACAAGCGGTGACTGCATCCAAGCCTTACTACGCTGCTTTTGAGCAAGTCCCATTTGTGCAGTCCCAATCAGCATTTTGAACTTAGATATGCCTGCTAGACACCACAACAATCCGCTGCTTTTAAAACAGCTGGTTGCAACTATCTTACTAAAGGTGGTGCTGGTAAGTGTTTTTAAAAAGAGCTGATTGCGTCATCTAGCAGGCAGGCTATAGTACGCCAGTACTTGGACTGCAAAAATTCAAAGCAGTGTAATTCATTAATGCAATACAGTCACCAGGGGGGCCACAAAACAAATGGAGAAGGGCAGAAAGGCCACGGGCCTGAGAGTTTGACACTATGATATATAGGGTAGACGTTGTTTTTCCCACTAGAGTACCTGAGAAACTTCTAGACGGTAAAAGCCTTAGTGGACGATCATCCTTGTGAAAGATTTTGGCAAAAACTTGCAATGTGAATCAGAGAAGGTTGTTTTATTCCTCAAAGCTTGTTGGATTGTTTCCTTCCCTGAGAATAAACACAATGGAGTACATGATTGGTGTGGGACAATTTCCCTTTCTACAAGAGATCACGTAAAAGCTACAGATTAAAGGCAATATATTATAATTGACGTTAGCGGCCTGTTCAATGAAAGTTGCAAGCTCTACTGCAGCTATTGTAAATATAATATTTACATATAATAATATTGTAAATATGTTACTTTTCATTGTGCACTTGCAGCTCTGGGGTAAAAATCCCGATCGTGTCTAATGTGTTACTTCTAAGCGAGAGGCTTGCACTTATAAAACTGTTCTTTTGATATGTACATAACTAAGGTCACTGTCACCACTGGACCTCCCGGTGGGTAATATACCCCTGTATTGAACTACGAGTCACTTTTGTCTTCTGGGAGACGTTGAAAAGGGGGTGTGTGCGAAGGTTACACAAGGATTGTCACCTGATTTCTTTTTTGTCTGCCATCAGGGAACCATTGGGCAAGATTCCAAATACTTTTATGGAGGAAATGTTGTGTCTGCACAGAAAAAAGATATAGTAAACTTGGGATAAAACATCTAATTAGTAACTACTAACATCTCTAAGGGCTAGGGCACACTAACGCATTTTGCGCTCACGAATGCGCACCGAAACTTTCGCTAAAATGGAAATCACTGGATGGCGTGAATTCACGTGATTTCTGAGCGCATGCGATTGCGCGATCCGTTGCTTTTTGGTAACGCATGCGTTCACCATTTTTGGTGCGTTAATGCATGCGTTTCCGTTTGGCAAATGGTCATCGTGTGCTTACCAAAACCGAAAAAGGGATGCGCAAATCGCAGTGCAACAGATATTGCAAAGTTTTTTACAATCCCGCGATTTCCAATAAAATGTAAGTCCATGGGCAAAGTGCAGAGATCGCACTAGTGTGGTATAGCCCTAATAGAGTAAAGACATAATTAAAAATTTTATTTTGTTGCGACATGGAATTTGCATAGGGAATTTATAATAGCATAATTAAAGGTTTCATTACAGTGATTATCATCACTGGGAGGGTAGGGGATCTTAAGATTTAATCTATATATAAGCTAGTTATAGTTTATTTTAAGGACCTAAAGCTTCTAGCAAACTAAACATTAATGGTTCATTACATTACACTAAAGAGGAGATTCAATAAAAGTTCTAACATAGTCAAAGCAATTTTGAAGGATCGCACACCGTAGTAAGTGAAGAAACTTTATTGAACCATCAACATAACACGCACAATGTTGCAGGGGGGTTCTCCTCTTCATCAGGTGCTGATGAAGGGGGGGAGCCCCCGAAACGCTGTGCGCGTTTGTTGATGGTTCAATAAAAGCTTCTTCACTTTACTACAGTGTGCGATCTTTCAAATTGCTTTGACTATATTGGATATCATAACCCTTTAGGGCTAAGGGTTGGAAGAATCTGCACCCTGTGCTCTTGGATGTACTTAGGACATTTTTTTTCAAGTTCAATAAAAGTTCTCCCTTTTTGATTGGTTGGGGAAAATTAGCACCCTTTTTAACAATGAGAAATTTGAATCTCCTTTTAGTTTAGAGATCATATACTTTCCTTTTAGGGGAATTGGACACTCCCATTTCCAATAATTAAAAAGCTTAACAAAGTGAATTCCTGCAAAAAAAGTAAAGATGAACAAGAACAGCCTACAGCTAGGAATACCTTCAATTATCCTCTTATTGGATGTGCTGAACAGGTAGCAACATTACTTCCCATTATCTACTAAAGTAACATTACTGAATGTGGGTACACACTTACAATTTTTGAAAGATGACAGACAGGATCTTTCAAGATTTAGCTTCACCCAGTTCCAAGTGTTCTCCTATAAAAAAGTATAGGGAGATGGTTCGGACTGCCACACTCCCTAAGACTAACTATAATTCAGAACAGGGGGTGACCGCAGACGGTGTAATTTTAGTAGAATCTGTGCCATGGTGAATGTTCAGTTTATGGTGCCACAATTACAGATAAAGGTGATTTCTTCAGATCCGACAGAATCGTGCCTTTATGTAAAGTCGTGACCCAGCACACCCTATTAATGATGTTACATAGATGCAGATATTGGGGACTCATATCCTTTTTACAGCAAAAAAAAAACAACAACAACAACCAGAGTGGGTATTATTTTACAAGAGGTTAAAGCAAACGATGGACCTTTAAAATCAAAAGTCAAAAAAATGTAAACATATGAACAAGTTTCAACATTGTAATAATTGTAAAATATTGGCTAATCCTTAAAGATTAAACCCTTAATACAGCTTAAAACCCTTAATACCAAAAAATCGAAGGTTGGAACGAGGCCATCACTGAACACAAGTCTAGTTCTACTTTACTGGATCTAGTAAATAACAGGCAGGAATGTTGGGTGTGTTAACTCAGGCATGCCTAAAAAAGAACCCAATGTATACCTTGGACTTGTTTCATGTTTTCAACGTGAATTGGAGGTCTTGAAGAATGGTAATGCATACAAATCATATAGGAGTTGCCTGACTTAAAGATGGAATTACGGTGGTTTCTTAAGGCTCATGCACTGATGCAAGTTTTGTATTGACATCAAACAAAAAAAATCACAGCATCTTAGTGTGCAGTCTCTTAGGAACATATGTATGTGACATCTTAAAACATAAAGAAAACATCCACTGTAAAATGAATTGAAAAAGGTAAGTACTGGGGCTGGAATGTAGGATTGATTATTCCTACCTCCCATATCATTTTGTTGAGGACTGACAGTTTTCACTGCTGTGTCCTGGACTGTGTTAATGTAGTGCTAACTAGGAGGAAGCCTGGCAGAAGCGGTTTTCTTTGTGCTAGTGCTACTCATAATATAGGAGGTTGAATTATCACTGCTACCTCCCTGCCTCAGATACTTTTAATTGAAACTGTTTTTTATGGACTAAGTTCTCCTTTAAGTAAACTAACATTAAAGGACATGTCCACCCCTCTTTCAAAAATCCTGTATGTAGTAGAACTCCCCCAAAAGCTGGGTTCGTTTACTTACTTGTAACAAAGATGCTCCAGGCTGTCTAAACTGCTATAATCCCTCGCCTCCAGTGCCGGGAAAGTCCACGACTCTGCTGCTGTGACGTACCCTATCGTGCCAGAGCAGCAGCAGCAGAGACTCGTTCGGGAATGGCAGTCAGCCATTGGCTGTGATGTCATTGTCATGGCCGTGACTGACACCCTTACCCGGAAGTATCGGGGAGCCACGGCGCTGGAGCGAGGGATGTAAGAAGCTTTACACTGCCTGGGAGCATCTTTGTTAGTAAACGAAACCCAGCTTTGGGGGGTGTTCTACTACATACGGATTTTTGAAAGAGGGGTGGACATGCCCTTTAACTGTACAGGTAAACGCCACAAATTTAATCCATGCTACAACAATTATGCAACAGTTTAAAACAATTTTAAAATACAGGTGGTGAGTTTGGCCTCTAGAGGAGAACATTGACATGAATTTGTTTTTGTTATGCTTATAAGAACAGCACAGCCCATAAATACCACAATACAAAATCCCATGTGTACTTGCTAAACTCATCACGCAAGCAAAAATGCCAATTAATTTGCAATTTAAACCATGACAACAGCTAGTGTCCTTTTTCCAGGTGTAACAGAAATAAATCTACCCAATGAGGCCCTAAAGTCCTTAAAAAAATAGAATCTGAGTTATTTTGCCTGAATTAACGACCAACTATTGTTTTAATGGGAGACTGACAGCCTAAAACACCTTATTTCCCGTATCATAGTCCAAAACTGCTAATTAGAAGGGTGTATCACTTGTCTTCCTATGTAAAATCCTAATCAGACATACCTACATTTTGAATATTAATTCAGTTTTCCCTCTAAAGAAAGCCTCCACCTATTAACACCGGTTTTTAATTTCTACCTATAAAGCAGCTGACTGGAGAAGGAAGTAATGGTAGGGTTTGTGTCCTGAAAGATTTAGCTGATGTCTGTTTTTTCATCAATTTCTGTGTTATAACTCATGTGTTTGAGGCTACAGTTATTCCTTATATACTCTAACCCCCGTTTAGTGTACCAAGTCAAGTTTTAATCTGACCTCACATACAACATCATTCCTGCAGAATGCATGTTCTCATTGATTGATCTGCCATTAGAGGAGGAAGGCAACACCAGACCACAGAAAAGGGATGACTATTATTTATACACCCTCGTAGAACGTGTATGGAGAGATAAAATTAATTAGTGTTGCTGCTGGGTACAGCTAAAGGGGGCAACTAAAGGGCATGTCACCCATCAACTGAAAAATTACATAATTACTCAAAAGTAATGAAAGATGTAGGATAACCTGTTATACAGCAAAATGTTCTTTTCCCTTCCCACTGCCTTCCCCTCACTCCAACTCTCCAAGCTCTTACAAGCTTGCACAGGCTCAGAGGAGGCAGCTAGGAGAATAGCATTCAGTCATTGGCAGATATATCATTGGTTACAATCCATGACAGGTGACTGCTAACTGGAAGAACCAGAAAGCAGAAAGAGGATAATAGAACACTAGGCAGCCTTTCAGGTTAGTCTTACATCTCTCATGTTCTTACTATTAATGCAATCTGGGGTTTGGGGTGTGATTTTTCCTATACAGAGTGTTTCTTTTAAGAAGTAAACTTGCCCTTTAAACTTTACCATTCTACAATCTTCACTGTGACTAAAAGTCAAGTATATAATAATTTTTCTAGAGGTTTTAGAGAAATCATTCCCTAAAATTTCATATGAGGCTGGGGAGGAGGTAACATCAGCACCATCAGATTTGGCCAGCACCAACACAACAGCTAGTCTTGCATGCTCTAGCAGCCATGTGTAATCAGTGACTGGAAGAGAAAGGCACTGTCCTGTCTGCAATTATGAGTTCTCATAAAATCTTAAATTGGGGTTGTGAAGCTTTATCTTATTAAAGTAGATTAGCCTCTCGTGCCTCCAGGGAACCCAATCATAATAACAAATCTTATAAAAAATGTCTTTGGTAGGTAGGTCTTCAGAACACACACACCTTTTGGACCAACTTCAGAAAGCAAAGAACATTTTAGTATTCACAAGAAATTTAAATTCCAACTTTAGCATTGAAGACTTTTACAAGGTAGTGCAAGCTTATGGATAATTTCAGACTGCATTAGGAGTCATGATAAACTTCCCTTATCTTGTAATTATCATAATATAATCTCTCCTGCTTTCTGCACATTGCACATTGCTGAAACATTAAATGTACGGTATTTTGGAATATTTCCCAAACTAGTCCTAGTTTACATGCAGAATGATGATAGGCCTCTTTAATAGATAATTATTGAGACAAAGGGTGGCTGTTTAAGCGAGAAGATTTTCATAAACCTATTATCAAAAGACATAAAGAATAATTCGATTTTGGGGCATGTAAATAAATAGTGCAATGGGACAGACCACAGTGTTATATATTTTCTGAGAATTCTTTTAAAGGGTAACTGGTCTCCATACAAGAGTTCTATCATACCTTTAAACAAGGGGGATGGCTTAGCTTCACTGGATCTTAAGTTATAGGCTTTGTAAATTACATTTCCTTGCTGTCCCTGTCTGAGCGTTGACAGTCACAAGAGTGCTGTGAAAGCTCAATCTTTTATGAAGCTAGCCGAAGACCTGCAACCATTATCTGCTTTTACCTATGGGTAGCTTAGGGAGAAAATATATTTTTATGATTGTAGCTAGGTTTAAAATGTAGAAGTTCAGGGCGGGGCTAAATGCAGCTGAGTGGTGCTCCAACCTGAAACTCAGGGCAAGCAAGTGGGGCTGGTGATGACACAGCTCACATACCAGCAAGAAAGCCCAACTTTCTTCTACTGCTTAAACTTTGGATAGACTGCAGCTAGACTCATGGCACAAATAGTTTTTTCAAGGGCATGTAGGCAAGGTATTCCCCCATTCAGTGTTAGAATTAAACTAGCATAATACAACAGAATATGGAGAGTCCAGTCCAGAGAAATTCTAACTTCATCACTGCACACACAAGAAATTTTACTTTTATAAGCGTTCTGAGAGCTTATGTAGCAGGTACTATACCTACACTAAGCGAGCCTGCTTAAGGCTATTTAACTAGCTGCTGCTTTAAGAAATTGATAAATGGAGAGCAGTAATCACTAAATGTTTAGAAAGATTATAGAGCCAAATGCAGGTATACACACCAGCCCCTAGTGAATGAATAGGATAAGAAGCTACAGTTTCACTTATTATTATAGTATAGCGGGGGAAGACGCTCAGGTGTATTCTCTGCTATGGAAACAAAACATCTGCCCGATATAACAGATGGCATCACCTCATTAAGATAAATATATTTTTGCTTAATGGTTTTCACAGAATTGTACTGAGTAGGTAATCACTCGGATAAATAATGTTCTTTTAGAATGACCAGATTATCAGAAGAGTTTATGTGTAGCCACCGTGTAGAAAGTGAGGGATGTTTGGGTCTCCTAATACTTTTGGAAATAAAATAATTGTTTAAAGGGCATGTCCACCCCCAAAACTAGAATTAACACACTACTGGCTTTGTGTAGTGTATAAAAATAATTACCTTACATCCCTGCTCCAAATGGTTCTCCTGTAATGTCCTGCCTCCTGTCTCCTCCAGGAGAATTTTGCCAGCGCACTGCAGCCCTCCTCTCCCACACGTTTTCCTCTCCCTCCCCCTAGCACAAAACCCTTTGCTGTAGTGTAGGGCTCCCTCCCCAGCCCCAACCGCTATATATACTTTTTGCAAAAGCTGCCCCAAACTCTACTTACATTCCTCTTTCCCCGGCGTTCTGAATAGTTCTTGAAAATCAGTTGGGTCCGAAATTACACCAAATCAACCCAAATTTTGGCCATTTCAGTCAACTGGTTATGTACTAGCCATTAAAGGATAACTATACTGTAAAATGTTACTTTTTAAAAATGGAAAGTACATGGTGCAGGGAGGTGGGATTGATTATTGTTATCTAACAATATCATTCCGTTGAGGAGCTACAGCACGTACAGTTTTCATTTGCCAGGTTAGTCCTGGACTTGTCCTGTATTAAAGATAGTGCTAAAGCCAGGAGGAAGACTGGCAGAAGCAGTTTTCTTTGGAATGGTTCTCCTCACAGAAACAAAATTGGGAGGTAGGAATTACCAATCCTATATCCCTGTCCCAAGTACTTTTCATTTTAACTGTACTGTAAATATACTTTATACACATAAAAGTTATCCTTTAAGCCTAGTCTTTGAACAAAACCAAATAATAACAGCAGTAGTCCAATGATTAAAAATACGATTGATCTTTAGTCATACTGATATGGTTTAAAATTCACCAACTGACCAAAACTGTCTGTATTTGCTGTGAATACAAGCAAGGATTATCCCTTATGCTGACCATACACTGTAGTCTGGCTTATTCAATAAGAGGTGCAAAATTTTGCCTGAGGTATTAATTTTCCTTAACAAATCAGCACGGGCATTTACCGAGAGCCGCACGCAGCATTCTTTAAATGGTTCAAACTTGCAGTAACTGATTTACAATCAGTTAGCGTGACTTTGAGCCTTGGTTTGCAGCGGCTGCGCCAGTACCAGAAGAGGCACTCACGCAGCTGACGCAAGCCTATTTACCAGACGCTGCGTTGCTATGCATGCGTAAGTATTTAAAGCCAGCTGTTCATAACACATTGTGCGTTGTGGGTCGCCCCAGTGATCACACGTGCGTACGAGCCTTTAGTCTACACACAAGTTTTATATAAGAATGATTAAGGTAAGATAGCATGAGAGAGATAAAGAGAGAGAGTAATATTACCGATAACTACACAGATACGTTGTAACTGAGCAATAGGGTGAATCATTGCTTTATCTTCTGAGTTTTATTTTCCTTTTAACATTTAACAATTAGTAAATTAAATCTGACCAATACACTATTAGAAAGTTTACCAGAATGTGAACTTAGAATTGTAGAGATGCCGAAGAGGAAGTAGGTTATAAATATGTAACTATTTAACTGACATCATTTTATTTATTCGTTTGAGAGACCAAAGTGTTTTGCAGAACACAGATCTCAATTAATAATGTTTTATAGCACAGCTAATGGCAGAAGGAATCCCCTCCAGCCTGCAGTCAGTATGAAACAACCAAACTATAACTATCAAATCCAGAAAACATTTTGCTGTCCACTAAATTTATAACACTGGCTGAAATCTTCCCAACTAACAGAAAAAAAGGGAAACGGCAAATTTAAAACAATGAGGGCCTCACTCTCTGCAAATAGCAAATTTTCAAAAGCTTGTGAATCTGTGATGGCTACAGTAAAAATGAATTGTAAACAGTTATTCGGCAACTTCTTATACCCTGTGTTTTTGAGAAACAGATATCCTGGTTCACTCCATCTCAACCAAAGGGTGGAAGTGATTTGTCTAGTTTTGCACTTACTGCCATTTATTTAACCGTTTATCTGAGAACAGTGCCATAACAGAGCTAGCATGACTACTTCAACATGAAAGATACTCATTTCTTCCTAACACAATGATTTATTGCATGTGTATCAACATCCTCCATAGAAGCCCTAGACTGATCTTGTCTTTTTTTAGACTTTATGCCACCATCACCTTAACCACTGGCCCCGTTAATGCACTGATCTGTAGTACATCACAATAAATTGGATATAAAAATTGGATATAAAGCCGGGATGGACCAATCTCAGGAGACAGATTTATCAAAATATTTTTATTTTGCCACTAACTTTTTTTTCCCCATAAATGTCTATGGAACTGGCTACCTAAAAAGATGATTGGTTCCATGTGTTGTCTGACTGACTTCTAATTCAAAAATGTGTCTAGTCCTAAGCTATAGATGGGCACTGAAAAAAGACAACTGATCATAGCTACCATGTTTCTATTTTATAGTAATCTTCTCAACTGGCCAAGTAGTGACCAAGTAGAAGAAAGTAGATCATCTAGTTGTAGAGATAAAGGAAGTTGCAGGATGAGGGGTGCTCAGAAAGGCTATGGCATCTGCTAGACCCGCAGTATCAAAACGGCTATGCTACCCGACAGACAAGCAGTATCAATAAGGCTATGGTACCTGCTAGACATGAAGTATCAATAAGGCTTTGGTACCTGCTAGACACGCAGTATCGATACAGCTATGGGACCTACAAATCATGCAGCATCAATAAGGCTATGGTACCTGCTAGACATGAAGTATCAATATGGCTTTGGGACCTTCAAGACATGCAGCATCAATACAGCTATGGTAGCAGCTAGACACGCAGTATCAATACGGCTATGGTACCAGTTAGATACACTGTATCAATACGGCTATGATATCTGCTAAACACGCAGTATTAATAAGGAAAGGCATGAATTCCAATAATACCAACAATAGTGTGTCTGGTGCAACTTTCAAACTTTTCTATTTGTAAAAGGTTGTAGTTTATATATGTATAAGGGGGTAATTTAAAGGTGTATAAGGGGGTAGTTTATATGTGTGTAAGGGGGTAGTTTATATGTGTATAAGGGGGTAGTTTATATGTGTATAAGGGGGTAGTTTATATGTGTATAAGGGGGTAGTTTATATGTGTATAAGTAGTAGTTTATATATGTATAAGAGGGTACTTTATATGTGTATAAGGGGTAGTTTATATGTGTATTAGGGGGTACTTTATATGTGTATAAGGGGTAGTTTATATGTGTATTAGGGGGTACTTTATATGTGTATAAGGGGTAGTTTATATGTGTATAAGAGGGTACTTTATATGTGTATAAGGGGTAGTTTATATGTGTATTAGGGGGTACTTTATATGTGTATTAGGGGTAGTTTATATGTGTATTAGGGGTAGTTTATATGTGTATAAGAGGGTACTTTATATGTGTATAAGGGGTAGTTTATATGTGTATAAGGGTAGTTTATATTTGTATAAGGAGTACTTTATATGTGTATAAGAGGGTACTTTATATGTGTATAAGGGGTAGTTTAAATGTGTATAAGAGGGTACTTTATATGTGTATTAGGGGGTAGTTTATATGTGTATTAGGGGGTAGTTATATGTGTATTAGGGGGTAGTTTATATGTGTATAAGGGGGT